>OZ018318.1:147326402-147835402 GCA_963969495.1 Ceratothoa steindachneri
TAATTTGAAAATTTTAAACAGATGTGCATTATCCAAAGTCTTTTGTTTGTCACTCTTCTTTAGGAAATGGATCAAATCTTAAAAACCGGAGTTTTTCCAGGTTCTGGTTAAAATTACTTAGATTCGAGTGCAATAACTTGCTAAGTTTGAAAACAGTTTATTTTCCCAAAACTGACGTTTTTGAAGATTTTTTTAAGAAATCGATCGTATTTTAAAACCGCCTTTTTCATCAGGGGCTTGATATTACTTATAGTCGGAGACATTAATTTGATAAGTTTGAACATATGTGCATTATCCAAAAAACTCCCGTTTTTCAATCTGCCTTAAGAAATGGATCATACCTTAAAAACCGCCGTTATCCAGGTTTTGGTTAATATTACTTAGATTAGAGAACAATTACTTTCTAAGTTTGAAAAACGGTTTAAATTCCCCAAACTGACGTTTTTCAAGATTTTTTTTAAAAATCGATCGGTTTTTAAAATTGGCCGTTTTTCCATGTTTTACCTTAATATTATTTATAATTGGAGACCTTAATTTGAAAATTTTAAAAAGATGTGCATTATCCAAAATCTTCCGTTTGTCACTCTTGTTTAGAAAATGGATCAAATCTTAAAAACCGCAGTTTTTTCAGGTTCTCGTTAATATTACTTAGATTCTAGTGCAATAACATGCTAAGTTTGAAAACAGTTTATTTTCCCAAAACTGACGTTTTTCAAGATTTTTTTAAGAAATCGATCGTATCTCAAAACCGCCGTTTTTCCATGTGTGGCTTAATATTACTTATAGTCGGAGACCTTAATTTGATAAGTTTGAACATATGTGCATTATACAAAAAACATCCCGTTTTTCAATCTTTTTTAGGAAATGGATCAAACCTTAAAAACCACCGTTTTTCCAGGTTCTGGTTAATATTACTATATTTCGAGAGCAATAACTTGTTAAGTTTACAAAACTGTTTATTTTCACAAAACAAAAGTTTTTCAAGCTTTTTTTAAGAAATTGATCAAATCTCAAAACCGGCCGTTTTTCCATGTTTTGGATTAATATTACTTATAATCGGAGACCTTAATTTGATAAGTTGAGCATATGTCAATTATACAAAAAACTGCCGTTTTTCAATCTTTTTTAGTCAAAAGATCTTACTTTAAAAACGGCCGTTTTTTAAGGTTTTGATTAATATTACTTAGCTTCGAGAGCAATAAATTGCTAAGTTTGAAAAACGGTTTATCTTCCCAAAACTGACGTTTTTCAAGCTTTTTTAAGAAATCGATCGATTTTCAAAATTGGCCGTTTTTCCATGTTTTACCTTAATTTTATTTATAATCGGAGACATTAATTTGAAAATTTTAAACAGATGTGCATTATCCAAAGTCTTTTGTTTGTCACTCTTCTTTAGGAAATGGATCAAATCTTAAAAACCGGAGTTTTTCCAGGTTCTGGTTAAAATTACTTAGATTCGAGTGCAATAACTTGCTAAGTTTGAAAACAGTTTATTTTCCCAAAACTGACGTTTTTGAAGATTTTTTTAAGAAATCGATCGTATTTTAAAACCGCCTTTTTCATCAGGGGCTTGATATTACTTATAGTCGGAGACATTAATTTGATAAGTTTGAACATATGTGCATTATCCAAAAAACTCCCGTTTTTCAATCTGCCTTAAGAAATGGATCATACCTTAAAAACCGCCGTTATCCAGGTTTTGGTTAATATTACTTAGATTAGAGAACAATTACTTTCTAAGTTTGAAAAACGGTTTAAATTCCCCAAACTGACGTTTTTCAAGATTTTTTTTAAAAATCGATCGGTTTTTAAAATTGGCCGTTTTTCCATATTTTACCTTAATATTATTTATAATTGGAGACCTTAATTTGAAAATTTTAAAAAGATGTGCATTATCCAAAATCTTCCGTTTGTCACTCTTGTTTAGAAAATGGATCAAATCTTAAAAACCGCAGTTTTTTCAGGTTCTCGTTAATATTACTTAGATTCGAGTGCAATAACATGCTAAGTTTGAAAACAGTTTATTTTCCCAAAACTGACGTTTTTCAAGATTTTTTTAAGAAATCGATCGTATCTCAAAACCGCCGTTTTTCCATGTGTGGCTTAATATTACTTATAGTCGGAGACCTTAATTTGATAAGTTTGAACATATGTGCATTATACAAAAAACATCCCGTTTTTCAATCTTTTTTAGGAAATGGATCAAACCATAAAAAACACCGTTTTTTCAGGTTCTGGTTAATATTACTATATTTCGAGAGCAATAACTTGTTAAGTTTACAAAACTGTTTATTTTCACAAAACAAAAGTTTTTCAAGCTTTTTTTAAGAAATTGATCAAATCTCAAAACCGGCCGTTTTTCCATGTTTTGGATTAATATTACTTATAATCGGAGACCTTAATTTGATAAGTTGAGCATATGTCAATTATACAAAAAACTGCCGTTTTTCAATCTTTTTTAGTCAAAAGATCTTACTTTAAAAACGGCCGTTTTTTAAGGTTTTGATTAATATTACTTAGCTTCGAGAGCAATAAATTGCTAAGTTTGAAAAACGGTTTATCTTCCCAAAACTGACGTTTTTCAAGCTTTTTTAAGAAATCGATCGATTTTCAAAATTGGCCGTTTTTCCATGTTTTACCTTAATTTTATTTATAATCGGAGACATTAATTTGAAAATTTTAAACAGATGTGCATTATCCAAAGTCTTTTGTTTGTCACTCTTCTTTAGGAAATGGATCAAATCTTAAAAACCGGAGTTTTTCCAGGTTCTGGTTAAAATTACTTAGATTCGAGTGCAATAACTTGCTAAGTTTGAAAACAGTTTATTTTCCCAAAACTGACGTTTTTGAAGATTTTTTTAAGAAATCGATCGTATTTTAAAACCGCCTTTTTCATCAGGGGCTTGATATTACTTATAGTCGGAGACATTAATTTGATAAGTTTGAACATATGTGCATTATCCAAAAAACTCCCGTTTTTCAATCTGCCTTAAGAAATGGATCATACCTTAAAAACCGCCGTTATCCAGGTTTTGGTTAATATTACTTAGATTAGAGAACAATTACTTTCTAAGTTTGAAAAACGGTTTAAATTCCCCAAACTGACGTTTTTCAAGATTTTTTTTAAAAATCGATCGGTTTTTAAAATTGGCCGTTTTTCCATATTTTACCTTAATATTATTTATAATTGGAGACCTTAATTTGAAAATATTAAAAAGATGTGCATTATCCAAAATCTTCCGTTTGTCACTCTTGTTTAGAAAATGGATCAAATCTTAAAAACCGCAGTTTTTTCAGGTTCTTGTTAATATTACTTAGATTCGAGTGCAATAACATGCTAAGTTTGAAAACAGTTTATTTTCCCAAAACTGACGTTTTTCAAGATTTTTTTAAGAAATCGATCGTATCTCAAAACCGCCGTTTTTCCATGTGTGGCTTAATATTACTTATAGTCGGAGACCTTAATTTGATAAGTTTGAACATATGTGCATTATACAAAAAACATCCCGTTTTTCAATCTTTTTAGGAAATGGATCAAACCTTAAAAACCACCGTTTTTCCAGGTTCTGGTTAATATTACTATATTTCGAGAGCAATAACTTGTTAAGTTTACAAAACTGTTTATTTTCACAAAACAAAAGTTTTTCAAGCTTTTTTTAAGAAATTGATCAAATCTCAAAACCGGCCGTTTTTCCATGTTTTGGATTAATATTACTTATAATCGGAGACCTTAATTTGATAAGTTGAGCATATGTCAATTATACAAAAAACTGCCGTTTTTCAATCTTTTTTAGTCAAAAGATCTTACTTTAAAAACGGCCGTTTTTTAAGGTTTTGATTAATATTACTTAGCTTCGAGAGCAATAAATTGCTAAGTTTGAAAAACGGTTTATCTTCCCAAAACTGACGTTTTTCAAGCTTTTTTAAGAAATCGATCGATTTTCAAAATTGGCCGTTTTTCCATGTTTTACCTTAATTTTATTTATAATCGGAGACATTAATTTGAAAATTTTAAACAGATGTGCATTATCCAAAGTCTTTTGTTTGTCACTCTTCTTTAGGAAATGGATCAAATCTTAAAAACCGGAGTTTTTCCAGGTTCTGGTTAAAATTACTTAGATTCGAGTGCAATAACTTGCTAAGTTTGAAAACAGTTTATTTTCCCAAAACTGACGTTTTTGAAGATTTTTTTAAGAAATCGATCGTATTTTAAAACCGCCTTTTTCATCAGGGGCTTGATATTACTTATAGTCGGAGACATTAATTTGATAAGTTTGAACATATGTGCATTATCCAAAAAACTCCCGTTTTTCAATCTGCCTTAAGAAATGGATCATACCTTAAAAACCGCCGTTATCCAGGTTTTGGTTAATATTACTTAGATTAGAGAACAATTACTTTCTAAGTTTGAAAAACGGTTTAAATTCCCCAAACTGACGTTTTTCAAGATTTTTTTTAAAAATCGATCGGTTTTTAAAATTGGCCGTTTTTCCATATTTTACCTTAATATTATTTATAATTGGAGACCTTAATTTGAAAATTTTAAAAAGATGTGCATTATCCAAAATCTTCCGTTTGTCACTCTTGTTTAGAAAATGGATCAAATCTTAAAAACCGCAGTTTTTTCAGGTTCTCGTTAATATTACTTAGATTCGAGTGCAATAACATGCTAAGTTTGAAAACAGTTTATTTTCCCAAAACTGACGTTTTTCAAGATTTTTTTAAGAAATCGATCGTATCTCAAAACCGCCGTTTTTCCATGTGTGGCTTAATATTACTTATAGTCGGAGACCTTAATTTGATAAGTTTGAACATATGTGCATTATACAAAAAACATCCCGTTTTTCAATCTTTTTTAGGAAATGGATCAAACCTTAAAAACCACCGTTTTTCCAGGTTCTGGTTAATATTACTATATTTCGAGAGCAATAACTTGTTAAGTTTACAAAACTGTTTATTTTCACAAAACAAAAGTTTTTCAAGCTTTTTTTAAGAAATTGATCAAATCTCAAAACCGGCCGTTTTTCCATGTTTTGGATTAATATTACTTATAATCGGAGACCTTAATTTGATAAGTTGAGCATATGTCAATTATACAAAAAACTGCCGTTTTTCAATCTTTTTTAGTCAAAAGATCTTACTTTAAAAACGGCCGTTTTTTAAGGTTTTGATTAATATTACTTAGCTTCGAGAGCAATAAATTGCTAAGTTTGAAAAACGGTTTATCTTCCCAAAACTGACGTTTTTCAAGCTTTTTTAAGAAATCGATCGATTTTCAAAATTGGCCGTTTTTCCATGTTTTACCTTAATTTTATTTATAATCGGAGACATTAATTTGAAAATTTTAAACAGATGTGCATTATCCAAAGTCTTTTGTTTGTCACTCTTCTTTAGGAAATGGATCAAATCTTAAAAACCGGAGTTTTTCCAGGTTCTGGTTAAAATTACTTAGATTCGAGTGCAATAACTTGCTAAGTTTGAAAACAGTTTATTTTCCCAAAACTGACGTTTTTGAAGATTTTTTTAAGAAATCGATCGTATTTTAAAACCGCCTTTTTCATCAGGGGCTTGATATTACTTATAGTCGGAGACATTAATTTGATAAGTTTGAACATATGTGCATTATCCAAAAAACTCCCGTTTTTCAATCTGCCTTAAGAAATGGATCATACCTTAAAAACCGCCGTTATCCAGGTTTTGGTTAATATTACTTAGATTAGAGAACAATTACTTTCTAAGTTTGAAAAACGGTTTAAATTCCCCAAACTGACGTTTTTCAAGATTTTTTTTAAAAATCGATCGGTTTTTAAAATTGGCCGTTTTTCCATATTTTACCTTAATATTATTTATAATTGGAGACCTTAATTTGAAAATTTTAAAAAGATGTGCATTATCCAAAATCTTCCGTTTGTCACTCTTGTTTAGAAAATGGATCAAATCTTAAAAACCGCAGTTTTTTCAGGTTCTGGTTAATATTACTTAGATTCTAGTGCAATAACATGCTAAGTTTGAAAACAGTTTATTTTCCCAAAACTGACGTTTTTCAAGATTTTTTTAAGAAATCGATCGTATCTCAAAACCGCCGTTTTTCCATGTGTGGCTTAATATTACTTATAGTCGGAGACCTTAATTTGATAAGTTTGAACATATGTGCATTATACAAAAAACATCCCGTTTTTCAATCTTTTTTAGGAAATGGATCAAACCTTAAAAACCACCGTTTTTCCAGGTTCTGGTTAATATTACTATATTTCGAGAGCAATAACTTGTTAAGTTTACAAAACTGTTTATTTTCACAAAACAAAAGTTTTTCAAGCTTTTTTTAAGAAATTGATCAAATCTCAAAACCGGCCGTTTTTCCATGTTTTGGATTAATATTACTTATAATCGGAGACCTTAATTTGATAAGTTGAGCATATGTCAATTATACAAAAAACTGCCGTTTTTCAATCTTTTTTAGTCAAAAGATCTTACTTTAAAAACGGCCGTTTTTTAAGGTTTTGATTAATATTACTTAGCTTCGAGAGCAATAAATTGCTAAGTTTGAAAAACGGTTTATCTTCCCAAAACTGACGTTTTTCAAGCTTTTTTAAGAAATCGATCGATTTTCAAAATTGGCCGTTTTTCCATGTTTTACCTTAATTTTATTTATAATCGGAGACATTAATTTGAAAATTTTAAACAGATGTGCATTATCCAAAGTCTTTTGTTTGTCACTCTTCTTTAGGAAATGGATCAAATCTTAAAAACCGGAGTTTTTCCAGGTTCTGGTTAAAATTACTTAGATTCGAGTGCAATAACTTGCTAAGTTTGAAAACAGTTTATTTTCCCAAAACTGACGTTTTTGAAGATTTTTTTAAGAAATCGATCGTATTTTAAAACCGCCTTTTTCATCAGGGGCTTGATATTACTTATAGTCGGAGACATTAATTTGATAAGTTTGAACATATGTGCATTATCCAAAAAACTCCCGTTTTTCAATCTGCCTTAAGAAATGGATCATACCTTAAAAACCGCCGTTATCCAGGTTTTGGTTAATATTACTTAGATTAGAGAACAATTACTTTCTAAGTTTGAAAAACGGTTTAAATTCCCCAAACTGACGTTTTTCAAGATTTTTTTTAAAAATCGATCGGTTTTTAAAATTGGCCGTTTTTCCATATTTTACCTTAATATTATTTATAATTGGAGACCTTAATTTGAAAATTTTAAAAAGATGTGCATTATCCAAAATCTTCCGTTTGTCACTCTTGTTTAGAAAATGGATCAAATCTCAAAAACCGCAGTTTTTTCAGGTTCTGGTTAATATTACTTAGATTCGAGTGCAATAACATGCTAAGTTTGAAAACAGTTTATTTTCCCAAAACTGACGTTTTTCAAGATTTTTTTAAGAAATCGATCGTATCTCAAAACCGCCGTTTTTCCATGTGTGGCTTAATATTACTTATAGTCGGAGACCTTAATTTGATAAGTTTGAACATATGTGCATTATACAAAAAACATCCCGTTTTTCAATCTTTTTTAGGAAATGGATCAAACCTTAAAAACCACCGTTTTTCCAGGTTCTGGTTAATATTACTATATTTCGAGAGCAATAACTTGTTAAGTTTACAAAACTGTTTATTTTCACAAAACAAAAGTTTTTCAAGCTTTTTTTAAGAAATTGATCAAATCTCAAAACCGGCCGTTTTTCCATGTTTTGGATTAATATTACTTATAATCGGAGACCTTAATTTGATAAGTTGAGCATATGTCAATTATACAAAAAACTGCCGTTTTTCAATCTTTTTTAGTCAAAAGATCTTACTTTAAAAACGGCCGTTTTTTAAGGTTTTGATTAATATTACTTAGCTTCGAGAGCAATAAATTGCTAAGTTTGAAAAACGGTTTATCTTCCCAAAACTGACGTTTTTCAAGCTTTTTTAAGAAATCGATCGATTTTCAAAATTGGCCGTTTTTCCATGTTTTACCTTAATTTTATTTATAATCGGAGACATTAATTTGAAAATTTTAAACAGATGTGCATTATCCAAAGTCTTTTGTTTGTCACTCTTCTTTAGGAAATGGATCAAATCTTAAAAACCGGAGTTTTTCCAGGTTCTGGTTAAAATTACTTAGATTCGAGTGCAATAACTTGCTAAGTTTGAAAACAGTTTATTTTCCCAAAACTGACGTTTTTGAAGATTTTTTTAAGAAATCGATCGTATTTTAAAACCGCCTTTTTCATCAGGGGCTTGATATTACTTATAGTCGGAGACATTAATTTGATAAGTTTGAACATATGTGCATTATCCAAAAAACTCCCGTTTTTCAATCTGCCTTAAGAAATGGATCATACCTTAAAAACCGCCGCTATCCAGGTTTTGGTTAATATTACTTAGATTAGAGAACAATTACTTTCTAAGTTTGAAAAACGGTTTAAATTCCCCAAACTGACGTTTTTCAAGATTTTTTTTAAAAATCGATCGGTTTTTAAAATTGGCCGTTTTTCCATATTTTACCTTAATATTATTTATAATTGGAGACCTTAATTTGAAAATTTTAAAAAGATGTGCATTATCCAAAATCTTCCGTTTGTCACTCTTGTTTAGAAAATGGATCAAATCTTAAAAACCGCAGTTTTTTCAGGTTCTGGTTAATATTACTTAGATTCTAGTGCAATAACATGCTAAGTTTGAAAACAGTTTATTTTCCCAAAACTGACGTTTTTCAAGATTTTTTTAAGAAATCGATCGTATCTCAAAACCGCCGTTTTTCCATGTGTGGCTTAATATTACTTATAGTCGGAGACCTTAATTTGATAAGTTTGAACATATGTGCATTATACAAAAAACATCCCGTTTTTCAATCATTTTTAGGAAATGGATCAAACCTTAAAAACCACCGTTTTTCCAGGTTCTGGTTAATATTACTATATTTCGAGAGCAATAACTTGTTAAGTTTACAAAACTGTTTATTTTCACAAAACAAAAGTTTTTCAAGCTTTTTTTAAGAAATTGATCAAATCTCAAAACCGGCCGTTTTTCCATGTTTTGGATTAATATTACTTATAATCGGAGACCTTAATTTGATAAGTTGAGCATATGTCAATTATACAAAAAACTGCCGTTTTTCAATCTTTTTTAGTCAAAAGATCTTACTTTAAAAACGGCCGTTTTTTAAGGTTTTGATTAATATTACTTAGCTTCGAGAGCAATAAATTGCTAAGTTTGAAAAACGGTTTATCTTCCCAAAACTGACGTTTTTCAAGCTTTTTTAAGAAATCGATCGATTTTCAAAATTGGCCGTTTTTCCATGTTTTACCTTAATTTTATTTATAATCGGAGACATTAATTTGAAAATTTTAAACAGATGTGCATTATCCAAAGTCTTTTGTTTGTCACTCTTCTTTAGGAAATGGATCAAATCTTAAAAACCGGAGTTTTTCCAGGTTCTGGTTAAAATTACTTAGATTCGAGTGCAATAACTTGCTAAGTTTGAAAACAGTTTATTTTCCCAAAACTGACGTTTTTGAAGATTTTTTTAAGAAATCGATCGTATTTTAAAACCGCCTTTTTCATCAGGGGCTTGATATTACTTATAGTCGGAGACATTAATTTGATAAGTTTGAACATATGTGCATTATCCAAAAAACTCCCGTTTTTCAATCTGCCTTAAGAAATGGATCATACCTTAAAAACCGCCGTTATCCAGGTTTTGGTTAATATTACTTAGATTAGAGAACAATTACTTTCTAAGTTTAAAAAACGGTTTAAATTCCCCAAACTGACGTTTTTCAAGATTTTTTTTAAAAATCGATCGGTTTTTAAAATTGGCCGTTTTTCCATATTTTACCTTAATATTATTTATAATTGGAGACCTTAATTTGAAAATTTTAAAAAGATGTGCATTATCCAAAATCTTCCGTTTGTCACTCTTGTTTAGAAAATGGATCAAATCTTAAAAACCGCAGTTTTTTCAGGTTCTCGTTAATATTACTTAGATTCGAGTGCAATAACATGCTAAGTTTGAAAACAGTTTATTTTCCCAAAACTGACGTTTTTGAAGATTTTTTTAAGAAATCGATCGTATTTTAACACCGCCTTTTTCATCAGGGGCTTGATATTACTTATAGTCGGAGACATTAATTTGATAAGTTTGAACATATGTGCATTATCCAAAAAAACTCCCGTTTTTCAATCTGCCTTAAGAAATGGATCATACCTTAAAAACCGCCGTTATCCAGGTTTTGGTTAATATTACTTAGATTAGAGAACAATTACTTTCTAAGTTTGAAAAACGGTTTAAATTCCCCAAACTGACGTTTTTCAAGATTTTTTTTAAAAATCGATCGGTTTTTAAAATTGGCCGTTTTTCCATATTTTACCTTAATATTATTTATAATTGGAGACCTTAATTTGAAAATTTTAAAAAGATGTGCATTATCCAAAATCTTCCGTTTGTCACTCTTGTTTAGAAAATGGATCAAATCTTAAAAACCGCAGTTTTTTCAGGTTCTCGTTAATATTACTTAGATTCGAGTGCAATAACATGCTAAGTTTGAAAACAGTTTATTTTCCCAAAACTGACGTTTTTCAAGATTTTTTTAAGAAATCGATCGTATCTCAAAACCGCCGTTTTTCCATGTGTGGCTTAATATTACTTATAGTCGGAGACCTTAATTTGATAAGTTTGAACATATGTGCATTATACAAAAAACATCCCGTTTTTCAATCTTTTTTAGGAAATGGATCAAACCTTAAAAACCACCGTTTTTCCAGGTTCTGGTTAATATTACTATATTTCGAGAGCAATAACTTGTTAAGTTTACAAAACTGTTTATTTTCACAAAACAAAAGTTTTTCAAGCTTTTTTTAAGAAATTGATCAAATCTCAAAACCGGCCGTTTTTCCATGTTTTGGATTAATATTACTTATAATCGGAGACCTTAATTTGATAAGTTGAGCATATGTCAATTATACAAAAAACTGCCGTTTTTCAATCTTTTTTAGTCAAAAGATCTTACTTTAAAAACGGCCGTTTTTTAAGGTTTTGATTAATATTACTTAGCTTCGAGAGCAATAAATTGCTAAGTTTGAAAAACGGTTTATCTTCCCAAAACTGACGTTTTTCAAGCTTTTTTAAGAAATCGATCGATTTTCAAAATTGGCCGTTTTTCCATGTTTTACCTTAATTTTATTTATAATCGGAGACATTAATTTGAAAATTTTAAACAGATGTGCATTATCCAAAGTCTTTTGTTTGTCACTCTTCTTTAGGAAATGGATCAAATCTTAAAAACCGGAGTTTTTCCAGGTTCTGGTTAAAATTACTTAGATTCGAGTGCAATAACTTGCTAAGTTTGAAAACAGTTTATTTTCCCAAAACTGACGTTTTTGAAGATTTTTTTAAGAAATCGATCGTATTTTAAAACCGCCTTTTTCATCAGGGGCTTGATATTACTTATAGTCGGAGACATTAATTTGATAAGTTTGAATATATGTGCATTATCCAAAAAACTCCCGTTTTTCAATCTGCCTTAAGAAATGGATCATACCTTAAAAACCGCCGTTATCCAGGTTTTGGTTAATATTACTTAGATTAGAGAACAATTACTTTCTAAGTTTGAAAAACGGTTTAAATTCCCCAAACTGACGTTTTTCAAGATTTTTTTTAAAAATCGATCGGTTTTTAAAATTGGCCGTTTTTCCATATTTTACCTTAATATTATTTATAATTGGAGACCTTAATTTTAAAATTTTAAAAAGATGTGCATTATCCAAAATCTTCCGTTTGTCACTCTTGTTTAGAAAATGGATCAAATCTTAAAAACCGCAGTTTTTTCAGGTTCTCGTTAATATTACTTAGATTCGAGTGCAATAACATGCTAAGTTTGAAAACAGTTTATTTTCCCAAAACTGACGTTTTTGAAGATTTTTTTAAGAAATCGATCGTATTTTAAAACCGTCTTTTTCATCAGGGGCTTGATATTACTTATAGTCGGAGACATTAATTTGATAAGTTTGAACATATGTGCATTATCCAAAAAACTCCCGTTTTTCAATCTGCCTTAAGAAATGGATCATACCTTAAAAACCGCCGTTATCCAGGTTTTGGTTAATATTACTTAGATTAGAGAACAATTACTTTCTAAGTTTGAAAAACGGTTTAAATTCCCCAAACTGACGTTTTTCAAGATTTTTTTTAAAAATCGATCGGTTTTTAAAATTGGCCGTTTTTCCATATTTTACCTTAATATTATTTATAATTGGAGACCTTAATTTGAAAATTTTAAAAAGATGTGCATTATCCAAAATCTTCCGTTTGTCACTCTTGTTTAGAAAATGGATCAAATCTTAAAAACCGCAGTTTTTTCAGGTTCTCGTTAATATTACTTAGATTCGAGTGCAATAATATGCTAAGTTTGAAAACAGTTTATTTTCCCAAAACTGACGTTTTTCAAGATTTTTTTAAGAAATCGATCGTATCTCAAAACCGCCGTTTTTCCATGTGTGGCTTAATATTACTTATAGTCGGAGACCTTAATTTGATAAGTTTGAACATATGTGCATTATACAAAAAACATCCCGTTTTTCAATCTTTTTTAGGAAATGGATCAAACCTTAAAAACCACCGTTTTTCCAGGTTCTGGTTAATATTACTATATTTCGAGAGCAATAACTTGTTAAGTTTACAAAACTGTTTATTTTCACAAAACAAAAGTTTTTCAAGCTTTTTTTAAGAAATTGATCAAATCTCAAAACCGGCCGTTTTTCCATGTTTTGGATTAATATTACTTATAATCGGAGACCTTAATTTGATAAGTTGAGCATATGTCAATTATACAAAAAACTGCCGTTTTTCAATCTTTTTTAGTCAAAAGATCTTACTTTAAAAACGGCCGTTTTTTAAGGTTTTGATTAATATTACTTAGCTTCGAGAGCAATAAATTGCTAAGTTTGAAAAACGGTTTATTTTTCCAAAACTGACGTTTTTCAAGCTTTTTTAAAGAAATCGATCGAATTTTAACACTAGCCGTTTTTTATGTTTTTACTTAATATTACTTATAGTCGGAGACCTTTATTTGATAAGTTTGAACATATGTGCTTTATCCAAAATCTCCTGTTTTTCACACTTTTTTAGGAAATGGATCAAAGCTTAAAAACCGCCGTTTTTTTAGGTTTTAGTTAATATTACTTAGATTCGAGTGCAATAACTTGCTAAGTTTGAAAAACGGTTCATTTTCCCAAAAGTGACGTTTTTCAAGCTTTTTTTTAAGAAATCGATCGAATCTTAAAACTGGCCGTTTCTCTCTTTTTTGGCTTAATATTAATTATAATCGGAGATCTTAATTTGATAAGTTTGAACATAGGTGCATTAAACAAATAACTCCCGTTTTTCAATCTTTTTTAGGAAATTGATCAAATCTTAAAAACCGCCGTTTTTCCAGGTTTTAGTTAATATTACTTAGCTTCAAGAGCAATAACTTGCTAAGTTTGAAAAACGGTTTATTTTCACAAAACTAACATTTTTCACACTTTTTGTAAGAAATAGATCGAATTTCAAAACTGGCCGTTTTGCCATGTTTTGGTTTAATATTATCTATAATCAAAGACCTCAATTTGATAAGTTTGAACATATGTGCATTATCGAGTGCAATTATCTGCAAAGTTTTAAAAAAAACGGTTTATTTTCCCAAAACTGACGTATTTTAAGCTTTTTGTTATGAAATCGTCGAATCTCAAAATCCTGCCGTTTTTTCATGTTTTGGCATAATACCTTATAATCGGAGACCTTAATTTGATAAGTTTGAACAAAGGTGAATTAACCAAATAACTCCCGTTTTTTAATCTTTTTTAGGAAATGTATCAAACCTTAAAAACCGACGTTTTTCCAGGTTGTGGATAATATTACTTAGCTTCGAGAGCAATAACTTGCAAAGTTTAAAAAACGGATCATTTTCCCCAAACTGACGTTTTTCAAGCATTTTTTAAGAAATCGATCGAATCGTAAAACTGGCCGTTTTTTCTTGTTTTGGCTTAATATTACCTAAATTCGAGTGCAATAACTGATGTTTTTCAAGCTTTTTTTTAAAAATCGATCGAATCTCGAAACTGGCCGTTTCTCCCTTTTTTGGCTTAATACTCATTATAATCGGACACCTCAATTTTATAAGTTTGAACATATGTGCATTATCGAGTGCAATAACTTGCAAAGTTTAAAAAAAACGGTTTAGTTTTTTTAAAACTGACGTATTTTAAGCTTTTTTTTAAGAAATCGATCGAATATCAAAACTAACCGTTTTTCCATGTTTTGGCTTAATATTACTTATAATCGGAGACCTTAATTTGATAAGTTTGAATATATGTGCATTATCCAAAAACCACCCGTTTTTCAATCTTATTTAGCGAATGGAACAAACTTTAAAAACAGCCGTTTTTCCAGGTTTTGGTCAATATTACTTAGATTCGAGTGCAATAACTTGCAAAGTTTGAAAAACGGTTCATTTTCCCAAAATTGACGTTTTTCAAGCTTTTTTTTAGAAATCGATCTAATCTTAAAACTGTCCGTTTCTCTCTTTTTTGGCTTAATATTAAATATAATCGAAGACCTTAATTTGATAAGTTTGAACATGGGTGCATTAAACAAATAACTCCCGTTTTTCAATCTTTTTTAGGAATTGAATCAAACAATAAAAACCGCCGTTTTTTCCAGGTTTTGGTTAATATTACTTAGCTTCAAGAGCAATAACTTGCTAAGTTTGAAAAACCGTTTACTTTCCCAAAACTAACGTTTTTCAAGCTTTTTTTAAAAAATAGATCGAATCTCAAAACTGGCGGTTTTTCCATGTTTTGGATTAATATTACCTATTACCGGAGACCTCTATTTGATAAGTATGAACATATGTGCAACATCGAGTGCAATAACTTGCAAAGTTTAAAAAATACGGTTTATTTACCCAAAACTGACGTATTTTAAGTTTTTTTAAAAAAATCAATCGAATCTCAAAATCCGGCCGTTTTTTCATGTTTTAGCTTAATAACTTATAATCGGAGAACTTAATTTGATAGTTTGAACATAGATGCATTATTCAAAAAACTTCCCCTTTTTAATGTTTTTAGGAACCGATCAAACCTTAAAAACCGACGTTTTTCCAGGTTTTGGTTAATATTACTTAGCTTCCAGAGCAATAACTTGCTAAGTTTAAAAAACGGTTTATTTTTACAAAACTGACGTTTTTCAAGCTTTTTTTAAGAAATCGATCGAATCTCAAATCTGGCCGATTTTTGTTATGTTTTGGCTTAATATTACTTATAGTCGGAGATCTTTATTTGATAAGTTTGAACATATGTGCTTTATCCAAAATCTCCTTTTTTTCAATCTTTTTTAGGAAATGGTTTAGAGCTTAAAAACCGCCATTTTTCCAGGTTTTGGTTAATATTACTTAGATTCGAGTGCAATAACTTACAAAGTTTGAAAAACAGTTTATTTTCCTTAAACTGACGTTTTTTCAAGCTTTTTTTAAGAAATCGATCGAATATCAAAACTAGCCGTTTTTCCATGTTTTGGCTTAATATTACTTATAATCGGAGACCTTAATTTCATAAGTTTGAACATATGTGCATCATCTAAAAAACACCCGTTTTTTAATCTTTTTAGGGAATGGAACAAACTTTAAAAACGGCCGGGTTTCCAGGTTTTGGTCAATATTACTTAGATTCGAGAACAATAACTTGCTAAAATTAAAAAACTGTTTTTTTTTACTTAAACTGACGTTTTTTTAGCTTTTTTTATAAAATCGATCGAATTTCAAAACTAGCCGTTTTTCCATGTTTTGGCTAAATATTACTTAAATTCGGAGACCTTAATTTGATAAGTTTTGAACATATGTGCATTATCCAAAAAACACCCGTTCTTCAATCTTTTTTAGGGAATGGATCAAACCTTAAAAACGGCGGTTTTTTCAGGTTTTGTAAATATTACTTAGATTCGAAAAGCATTAGTTTGCTTAGTTTGAAAAACGTTTTATTTTTCCCAAACTGACGTTTTTTGCAGCTTTTTTCAAGAAATCGATCGAATATCAAAACTAGCCGTTTTTCCATGTTTTGGCTTAATATTACTTATAATCGGAGAGCTCAATTTGAAAGGTTTGAACATATGTGCATTATCTAGACAAACTCCTGTTTTTCAATGCTTTTTAGGAAATGGATCTAACCTTAAAAACAGCCGTTTTTCCAGGTTTGGTTAATATTACTTGGATTCGAGAACAATAACTTGCTAAAATAAAAAACTGTTTATTTTCCCAAAACTGACGTTTTTTAAGCTATTTGGGGGAAATCGATCGAATTTAAAAACTAGCCGTTTTTCCATGTTTTGGCTTAATATTACTTGTAATCAGAGACCTTAATTTGATAAGTTTGAACATAGGTGCATTATCCAAAAAACTCCACTTTTCAATCTTTTTTAGAAAATGGATCTAACCTTAAAAACGGCCGTTTTTCCAATGCTTTTTAGGAAATGGATCTAACCTTAAAAACGGCCGTTTTTCCAAGTTTGGTTAATATTACTTGGATTCAAGAACAATAACTTTCTAAAATTGAAAAACCGTTTATTTTCCGAAAACTGACGTTTTTTAAGCTTTTTGGGGGAAATCGATCGAATTTCAAAACTAGCCGTTTCTTCATGTTTTGGCCTAATATTACTTATAATCGGAGACCTTAATTTGATAAGTTTGAACATATGTGCATTATCCAAAAAACACCCGTTTTTCAATCTTTTTAGGGAATGGAACAAACTTTAAAAACGGCCATGTTTCCAGGTTTTGATCAATATTACTTAGATTCGAGAACAATAACTTGCTAAAATTAAAAAACTGTTTATTTTCTCCAAACTGACGTTTTTTTAGCTTTTTTTATAAAATCGATCGAATTTCAAAACTAGCCGTTTTTCCATGTTTTGGCTAAATATTACTTAAATTCAGAGACCTTAATTTGATATGTTTTGAACATATGTGCATTATACAAAAAAAACCCGTTCTTTAATCTTTTTTAGGGAATGGATTAAACCTTAAAAACGGCTGATTTTTCAAGTTTTGTAAATATGTCTTAGATTCGAAAAGCATTAGTTTGCTAAGTTTGAAAAACGTTTTATTTTTCCCAAACTGACGTTTTTTGCAGCTTTTTTCAAGAAATCGATCGAATATCAAAACTAGCCGTTTTTCCATGTTTTGGCTTAATATTACTTATAATTAGAGACCTTAATTTGAAAGGTTTGAACATATGTGCATTATCCAGACAAACTCCTGTTTTTCAATGCTTTTTAGGAAATGGATCTAACCTTAAAAACAGCCGTTTTTCCAGCTTTGGTTAATATTACTTGGATTCGAGAACAATAACTTGCTAAAATTAAAAAAACTGTTTATTTTCCCCAAACTGACGTTTTTTTAGCTTTTTGGGGGAAATCGATCGAATTTCAAAACTAGCTGTTTTTCCATGTTTTGGCTTAATATTACTATAATCAGAGACCTTAATTTGATAAGTTTGAACATAGGTGCATTATCCAAAAAACTCCACTTTTCAATCATTTTAGCAAATGGATCTAACCTTAAAAACTGCCGTTTTTCCAGGTTTTGGTTAATATTACTTGGATTCGAGAACAATAACTTGCTCAAATTAAAAAAACGGTTATTTTTCACTAAACGGACGTTTTTCTAGCTTTTTTTAAGAAATCGATCGAATCTCAAAAACCAGCCGTTTCTCCCTGTTTTGGCTTAATATTAATTATAATCGGAGACTTTAATTTGATAAGTTTGAACATAGGTGCATTATCCAGAAAAACTCCCGTTTTCCAATGCTTTTTAGGAAATGGATCTAACCTTAAAAACGGCCGTTTTTCCAGGTTTGGTTAATATTACTAAGTTTCGAGAGCAATAACTTGTTAAGTTTACAAAACTGTTTATTTTCACAAAACTAAAGTTTTTCAAGCTTTTTTTAAGAAATTGATCAAATCTTAAAACCGGCCGTTTTTCCATGTTTTGGATTAATATTACTTATAATCGGGGACCTTAATTTAATAAGTTTGAGCATATGTGCATTATACAAAAAATTGCCGTCTTTCAATCTTTTTTAGTCAAAGGATCTTACTTTAATAACAGCCGTTTTTTAAGGTTTTGATTAATATTACTTAGCTTTAAGAGCAATAACTCTCTAAGTTTAAAAAACGGTTTATTTTTCCCAAACTGACGTTTTTCAAGCTTTTTTTAAGAAATCGATCGAATCTCAAATCTGGCCGATTTTGTTTATGTTTTGGCTTAATATTACTTATAGTCGGAGACGTTTATTTGATAAGTTTGAACATATGTGCTTTATCCAAAATCTCCTGTTTTTCACTCTTTTTTAGAAAATGGTTTAGAGCTTAAAAACCGCCATTTTTCCAGGTTTTGGTTAATATTACTTAGATTCGAGTGCAATAACTTACAAAGTTTGAAAAACAGTTTATTTTCCCAAAACTGACGTTTTTTCAAGTTTTTTTTAAGAAATCGATCGAATATCAAAACTAGCCGTTTTTCCATGTTTTGGCTTAATATTACTAATAATCGGAGACCTTAATTTGATAAGTTTAAACATATGTGCATTATCCAAAATACACCCGTTTTCCATTTTTTTTTATGGAATGGAACAAACCTTAAAAATTGCCGTTTTTCCAGGTTTGGGTCAATATTACTTAGATTCGAGAGCAATAGCTTAATAAAATTGAAAAACTGTTTATTTTCCCCAAACTGACGTTTTTTTAGCTTTTTTTGTAGAAAATCGATCGAATTTTAAAACTAGCCGTTTTTCCATGTTTTGGCTAAATATTACTTAAATTCGGAGACCTTAATTTAATAAGTTTTGAACATATGTGCATTATCCCCAAAACAACCGTTCCTCAATCTTTTTTAGGGAATGGATCAAACCTTAAAAACGGCTGTTTTTTCAGGTTTTGTAAATATTACTTAGATTCGAAAAGCATTAACTTGCTAAGTTTGAAAAACGTTTTATTTTCCCCAAACTGACTTTTTTTCAAGCTTTTTTCAAAAAATCGATCAAATATCAAATCTAGCCGTTTTGCCATGTTTTAGGCTAAATATTACTTATAATCGGAGAGCTTAATTTGATAAGTTTGAACATAGGTGCATTATCCAAAAAACTTCCGTTCTTCAATGTCTATAGGAAATGGATCAAACCTTAAAAACGGCCGTTTTTCCAGGTTTTGGTTAATATTACTTACATTCGAGTGCAATAAATTGCTAAGTTCTAAAAACGGTTAATTTTCCCAAAAGCGACGTTTTTTAAGCTATTTTTAAGAAATCGATCGAATCTTAAAACTGGTTGTTTCTCTCTTTTTTGGCTTAATATTAATTATGATCGGAGACCTTAATTTGATAAGTTTGAACATAGGTGCATTAAACAAATAACTCCCGTTTTTCAATCTTTTTTAGGAAATGGATCAAACCTTAAAAACCGCCGTTTTTCCAGGTTTTATTCAATATTACTTAGCTTCGAAAGCAATAACTTGCTAAGTTTGAAAGACGGTTTATTTTCCCAAAACTAACATTTTTTAAGTTTTTTATAAGAAAAAAAATCGAATTTCAAAACTGGCCGTTTTGCCATGTTTTGGTTTAATATTATCTAAAATCAAAGACCTCAATTTGATATGTTTGAAAATATGTGCATTATCAAGTGCAATAACCTGCAAAGTTTAAAAAAAAACGGTTTATTTTCCCAATACTGACGTATTTTAAGCTTTTTTTTAAGAAATCGATTTAATCTCAAAATCCTGCCGTTTTTTCATGTTTTGGCATAATAACTTATAATCGGAGACCTTAATTTGATAAGTTTGAACATAGGTGCATTAAACTAATAACTCCCGTGTTTTAATCTTTTCAAGGAAATGGATCAAACCTTAAAAACCGACGTTTTTCCAGGTTGTGGATAATATTTCTTAGCTTCGAGAGCAATAACTTGCTAAGTTTGAAAAACGGTTCATTTTCCCAGAACTGACGTTTTTCAAGCTTTTTTTAAGAAATAGAGCGCGTCTCAAAACTGGCCGTTTTTCCTTGTTTGGGCTTAATATTACTTATAGTCGAAGACCATGATTTTTTAAGTTTGAACATATGTGCTTTATCCAAAATCTCCTGTTTTTCACTCTTTTTTAGGAAATGGTTTAGAGCTTAAAAACCACCGTTTTTTCCAGGTTTTGGTTTATATTACTTAGATTCGAGTGCAATAACTTGCAAAGTTTAAAAAACGGTTCATTTTCCCAAACCGATGTTTTTCAAGCTTTTTTTAAAAAATCGATCGAATCTCGAAACTGGCCGTTACTCGCTTTTTTGGCTTAATATTCATTTTAATCGGAGACCTCAATTTGATAAGTTTGAACATATGTGCATTATCAAGTGCACTAACTTGCAAATTTTAAAAAAAGGGTTTAATTTTTTCAAAACTCACGTATTTTAAGCTTTTTTTTTAAGAAATCGATCGAATATCAAAACTAGCCGTTTTTCCATGTTTTGGCTTAATATTACTTATAATCAGAGACCTTAATTTGATAAGTTTGAACATCTGTGCATTATCCAGAAAAACTCCCGTTTTTCAATGCTCTTTAGGAAATGGATTTAACCTTAAAAACAGCCGTTTTTCCAGGTTTGGTTAATATTACTTAGAGTCGAGAACAATAACTTGCTGAAAATTAAAAAACTGTTTATTTTCCCAAAACTGACGTTTTGTAAGCTTTTTGGGGGAAATCGTTCGAATTTAAAAACTAGCCATTTTTCCATGTTTTAGCTTAATATTACTTATAATCGGATCCCTTAATTTGATAGTTTGAAAATAGGTGCATTATCCAAAAAACTGCCTTTTTTCAATCTTTTTTAGGAAATGGATTAAACCTTAAAAATGGCCGTTTTTCCAAGTTTTGGTCAATATTATTTAGATTCGAGAGCAATAACTTGCTAAAATTAAAAAACTATTTATTTTCCCCAAACTGACGTTTTTTTAGCTTTTTCCAGAAAATCGATCGAATTTGAAAACTAGCCGTTTTGCCATGTTTTAGGCTAAATATTCCTTATTATCGGAGAGCTTAATTTGATAAGTTTGAACATAGGTGCATTATGCAAAAAACTCCCGTTTTTCAATCTTTTTTTTAGGAAATGGATCAAACCTTAAAAACGGCCGTTTTTCAGTTTTTACTAAATATTGCGTAGATTCGAGAGCAATAACATGCTAAGTTTGAAAAACTGTTTATTTTCCCCAAACGGAAGTTTTTAAGCTTTTTGTACGAAATCGATCGAATTTCAAAACTAGCCATTTTTTCATGTTTTGGCCTAATATTACTTATAATCGGAGACCTTAATTTGATAAGTTTGAAGATAGGTGCATTATCCAAAAAACTCCCGTTTTTCAATCTGTTTTAGGAAAAGAATCTAACCCTAAAAATGGCCGTTTTTCAAGGTTTTGGTTAATATTACTTAGATTCGAGAGCAATAACTTGCTAAAATTAAGAAACGGTGTTTTTTCCCCAAACTAACGTTTTCCAAGCTTTTTTTTAAGAAAACGATCGAATTTTAAAATAAGCCGTTTCGCCCTTGTTTTGCTTAATATGAATTATAATCGGATACCTTAATTTGATAAGTTTAAACATAGGTGCATTATCCAAAAAACTCCCTTTATTAAATCTTTTTTAGAAAATGGATCAAACCTTAAAAACCGACGTTTTTTAGGTTCTGGTTAATATTACTTAGATTTGAGAGCAATAACTTGCTTAGTTTGAAAAACGGTTTATTTTCTCCAAACTGACGTTTTTCATGCTTTTTTTAACAAATCGATCGAATCTCAAAACTGGCCGTTTTGCCATGTTTTTGCTTAATATTACTTATAATCGGTGCCCTTAATTCTATAAGTTTGAACATATGTGCATTATCCAAATAACCTCTGTTTTTCACTCTTTTTAGGAAATGTTTTATAACTTAAAAACCACCGGTTTTCACAATTTTGTTAAATATTACTTAGATTTGAGTGCAATAACTTGCTAAGTTTGCGAAACGGTTCATTTTCCTAAAACTGACGTTTTTCAAGATTTCTTTTAAGAAATCGATCGAATCTCAAACCCGGCCGTTTTTCCATTTGTTGGCATAATATTACTTATATTCGGAGACCTTAATTTGATAAGGTTAAACATATGTGCATTATCCAAAAAACTCCGGTTTTTCAATCTTTTTTTTTGAAATGGATCGAAGCTTAAAAACGGCCGTTTTTCGAGGTTTCAGTTAATATTACTTAGAGTCGAGAGCATTAACTTGCTAAGTATGAAAAACGGTTAATTATCCCAAAACTGACGTTTTTCAAGCTTTTTTTAAGAAATTGATCGATTTTCGAAATTGAACGTTTTTCCATGTTTTAGCTCAATATTAATCATAATCGGAGACCTTAATTTAATAAGTTTGAACAGATGTGAATTATCCAAAATCTCCCGTCTTTTAATCTTTTTAGGAAATGGATAAAACTTTAAAACCGGCTGTTTTTCCAGGTTTTAGTTAATATTACTTATATTCGAGAGCAATATCTTGCTAAAATTAAAAAACTGTTTATTTTCCCCAAACGGAAGTTTTTAAGCTTTTTGTACGAAATCGATCGAATTTCAAAACTAGCCATTTTTTCATGTTTTGGCCTAATATTACTTATAATCGGAGACCTTAATTTGATAAGTTTGAAGATAGGTGCATTATCCAAAAAACTCCCGTTTTTCAATCTGTTTTAGGAAAAGAATCTAACCCTAAAAATGGCCGTTTTTCAAGGTTTTGGTTAATATTACTTAGATTCGAGAGCAATAACTTGCTAAAATTAAGAAACGGTGTTTTTTCCCCAAACTAACGTTTTCCAAGCTTTTTTTTAAGAAAACGATCGAATTTTAAAATAAGCCGTTTCGCCCTTGTTTTGCTTAATATGAATTATAATCGGATACCTTAATTTGATAAGTTTAAACATAGGTGCATTATCCAAAAAACTCCCGTTATTAAATCTTTTTTAGAAAATGGATCAAACCTTAAAAACCGACGTTTTTTAGGTTCTGGTTAATATTACTTAGATTTGAGAGCAATAACTTGCTTAGTTTGAAAAACGGTTTATTTTCTCCAAACTGACGTTTTTCATGCTTTTTTTAACAAATCGATCGAATCTCAAAACTGGCCGTTTTGCCATGTTTTTGCTTAATATTACTTATAATCGGTGCCCTTAATTCTATAAGTTTGAACATATGTGCATTATCCAAATAACCTCTGTTTTTCACTCTTTTTAGGAAATGTTTTATAACTTAAAAACCGCCGGTTTTCACAATTTTGTTGAATATTACTTAGATTTGAGTGCAATAACTTGCTAAGTTTGCGAAACGGTTCATTTTCCTAAAACTGACATTTTTCAAGATTTCTTTTAAGAAATCGATCGAATCTCAAACCCGGCCGTTTTTCCATGTGTTGGCATAATATTACTTATATTCGGAGACCTAATTTGATAAGGTTAAACATATGTGCATTATCCAAAAAACTCCGGTTTTTCAATCTTTTTTTGGAAATGGATCGAAGCTTAAAAACGGCCGTTTTTCGAGGTTTCAGTTAATATTACTTAGAGTCGAGAGCATTAACTTGCTAAGTATGAAAAACGGTTAATTATCCCAAAACTGACGTTTTTCAAGCTTTTTTTAAGAAATTGATCGATTTTCGAAATTGAACGTTTTTCCATGTTTTAGCTTAATATTACTTATAATCGGAGACCTTATTTTATAAGTTTAAACATATGTGAATTATCCAAAAAAACTCCCGTTTTTTAATCTTTTTAAGGAAATGGATTAAATCTTACAAAGCGCAATTTTTCCAGGTTTTAGTTAATATTACTTAGATTCAAGAGCAATACCTTGCTAAAATTAAAAAACTGTTTATTTTCCTAAAACTGAAGTTTTTAAGGCTTTTTCTAGGAACTTGTTCGAACTTAAATACTAGCGTTTTTTCCTGTTTTGGCCTAAAATTACTTATAATCAGAGACCTTAATTTGATAAGTTTGAACATAGGTGCATTATCCAAAAAACTCCTGTTTTTCAATGTTTATAGGAAATGAATTAAACCTTAAAAACGGCCGTTTTTCCAGGTTTTGGTTAAAACTACATAGATTCGAGTACAATAACTTGCTAAGTTTGAAAAACAGTTTATTTTCCCAAAACTGACGTTTTTCAAGCTTTTTTTAAGAATTCGATCAAATCTCAAAACTGGCCGTGTTCCATGTTTTAGCTTAATATTAATTATAATCGCAGACTTTAATATGATAAGTTTCAACATAGGTGCATTATACAAAAAACTCGTGTTTTTCAATGTTTATAGAAAATAGATCAAACCTAAAAAACCGCCCTTTTTCCATGTTTTGGTTAATAATACTTAGATTCGAGTGCAATAACTTGCTAACTTTCAAAAACGGTTTATTTTCAAACATTTTTTTAAGAAATCTATCGAATATCAAAACCAGTCTTTTTTCCCATTTTTGGATTCAAATTAATTATAATCGCAAACCTTAATTTGATTAGTTTGAACATAGGTGCATTATCCAAAAAACTCCCGTTTTTTAATGTTTATAGGAAATAGATCAAACCCTAAAAACGGCCGTTTTTCCAGGTTATGGTTAATATTACTTAGATTCGAGTGCAATAACTTGCTAAGTGTGAAAAACGGTTTGTTTTTTTTTAAAACCGACGTTTTTCAAGCTTTTTTTAGGAAATCCATCAAATTTCAAAACCAGCCGTTTTTCTTAGTTTTTGCTTCGAATTAATTATAATGAGAGTCCTTAATTTAATAAGGTTAAACATAGGTGCATTATTTAGAAAAACTTCCGTTTTTCAATCATTTTTAGAAAATGGATCAAACCCTAAAAACAGCCGTTTTCCAAGGTTTTGGTTAATATTACTTAGTTTTGAGGGGAATAACTTGCTAAGTTTAAAAACTGTTTATTTTCCTAAAACCGACGTTTTTAAGCTTTTTTTCAGAAATCGATCGAATCTCATATCTAACCGTTTTTCCTGGTTTTGGCTCAATATTACGTATAATCAGAGGCCTTAATTTGTTGAATTTGCACATATGTGCATTATCCATAAAACTCCCGTTTTTCAATCTTTTTTAAAAAATGGATCAAACATTAAAAACGGCGTTTTTTAAGTTTTTTTTAGAAAATCGTTCCAACTTCAAAACAGGCCGTTTTTCCCTGTTTTGGCTTAATATTACTTATTATCGGAGACCTTAATTTGATAAGTTTGAACATAGGTGCATTATCCAAAAAACTCTCGTTTTTCAATGTTTTTAGGAAATGGATCAAACCTTAAAAACAGCTGTTTTTCCAGGTTTTGGTTAATATTACTTATATTCGAGTGCAATAACTTGCATAGTTTGAAAAACTGTTTTTTTTCATAAACCGAGGTTTTTAAAGCTTTTTTTCAAGAACTCGATCGAATCTCAAAACCAGCCGTTTTTCCCTTTTTAACCTTAATATTAATTATAATCGGAGACCTTAATTTGCTAAGTTTGAGCATAGGTGCATTATCGAAAAAACTCCCGTTTTTCAATATTTATAGGAAATGGATCAAACCTTAAAAACTAGCCTTTTTTTAGGTTTTGGTTAATATTACTTAGATTCGAGAGAAATACCTTGCTAAGTTTAAAAAACAGTATATTTTTACCAAACTGACGTTTTTCAAGCTTTTTTTTAAGAAATCGATTGAATCTCAAAACCAGCCCTTTTTTCATGTTTTGGCTTAAGATTACTTATAATCGGAGACCTTAATTTGATAAGTTTGAACATAGGTGCATTATCCAAAAAACTCCCGTTTTTCAATGTTTATAGGAAATTGATCAAACATTAAAAACAGCCGTTTTTCCAGGTTTTAGTTAATATACTTTGATTCGAGAGCAATAACTTGCTAATTTGTAAAAAGGTATATTTGCCCAAAACTAACGTTTTAAGAGCTTTTTTAAATATTACTTATAATCGGAGACCTTAATTTAATAAGTTTGAATATTTGTTGTTTATCTAAAAAAACTTCCGTTTTTCAATCTTTTATAGTAAATTGAGCAAACCTTAAAAACCGCCGTTTTTCCAGGTTTTAGTTAATATTACTTAGATTCAAGAGCAATAACTTGCTAAAATTAATAAACTGGTTTTTTTCTCCCAACTGACGTATTTTAGGCTTTTTTAGGAAATCGATCGAATCTCATACCTTGCCGTTTTTTCCATGTTTTGGCTTGATTTTAGGGGTTATCAAAGACCTTAATTTAATAATTTTTAACATATGTCCATTATCCAAAAAACTCCTGTTTTTCAATCTTTTTTATGAAATGGATCAAACCTTAAAAACAGCTGTTTTTCCAGGGTTTTGTTAATATTACTTAGATTCGAGAGCAATAACTTGCTAAGTTTGGAAAACTGTTTATTTTAACAAATCTGACGTTTTTCAAATTTTTTAAGAAATCGATCAAATCTCAAAACTGGCCATTTTTTAATGTTTTGGCTGAATATTACTTATAATCGGAGACCTTAATTTGATAAGTTTAAACATATGTGCATTATCCAAAAAAATTACGTTTTCAAATCTTTTTTAGGAAATGGATCAAACCTTACAAATCGCCGTTTTCGAGATTTTTGTTAATATTACCTACATTCGAGAGCAATAACTTGCTAAAATGGAAAAACTGTTTATTTTCTCCAAACTGACGTTTTTCAAGCTTTTTTTAGGAAATTGATCGAATCTCAAAACTGGCCGTTTTTCTTTGATTTGGCGAAATATCAATTATAATCGTAGACATAAAAGTTATGAGGATAGACTAAGGGAATTAGATCTGTTCTCGCTGGAAACCCGTAGACTGCGTGGTCAGCTCATCGAAGTTTTCAAAATACTTCGAGGGTTCGACAATGTTGACTACCGGGATATTTTCACATTGAGTGAGAACAGAACGCGCAATCACGGCTTCAAACTTGAACTGAAGCGTTACAACCGCAATCTGTGTGGAAATCTTTTCACCTACAGTATCTGCGGTAAGTAGAACGCACTTCCAGTGGAAGTTGTCAACAGTGAATCTGTTGACCAGTTCAAGTCAAGACTAGACAAGGTCTTGAAAATTGGCCGTTTAGGGACGCAAAACAATTGAGCAGCCTTGTGCCCGCTCGATTGCAAGTCCAATGGTACCCTCTTTGAATGGACCGTAAGGTCTCCTAGGGTACCTTTTTTCCTTGTTGTTACTCCTTGTTGTTACCTTAATTTGATAAGTTTCAAGATTTTACATTATCCAAAAAACTCCCGTTTTTCAATCTTTTTCGAAAATGGATCAAACCTTGAAAACCGCCGTTTTTCCAGGTTTTGGTAAATATTACTTAGATTCGAGAGCAATAACTTGCTAAATTTGAAAAACTGCTTATTTTCCCAGAACTGACGTTGTTCAAGATTTTTTTTAAGAAATCGATCGAATCTCAAAACTGGCCGTTTTTCCATGATTTGGCTCAATATTACTTATAATCGGAGACCTTAATTTGATAAGTTTGAACATAGGTGCATTATCCCAAATCTCCCGTTTTTTATTCTTTTTTAGAAAATCAATTATACCTTGAAAACCGCCGTTTTTCAGTTTTTGGTTAATATTACTTGGATTAAAAAGCAATAACTTTCTAAGTTTGAAAAACGGTTTATTTTCTCAAAACTGACGTTTTTCAAGCTTTTTAAACAATAACCTGTAGCAGGCTTCGGCTTGTCCCGCCGACTTCAGAACTTCCAGATCTTCAAGAAACAGCAACCGCGTCCGTTCCAGACACCCAAGACTCCGGGACCTGTACAGGGGAAGGTGGTTTCGGCGCTGGCTCGCAGGCAAGCAGCACGCGCTATTTCCTCCCCGACGCGTCCCGAAGCCTCGCCTTCTCTCCGGCGAGCGAGAGGCCGGAGGTCCGCCACGCCAGGGGTCCGTCGCCCCCTCCGGTTCAGGCTCTTCGTGACTTCCACTTGGAGCCCCTCTCCTATATGATAGAACCAGAAACCCCTAGGTCGCCTAGTCGTCCGCCGCCAGCGTACGATACCGCCACTGAAGAGACTACACGGGCCCAGCCAGTCGACATTGAGTGCTACGCGCACATTCGGTGGGAAGTTATCCTTGCACATCTCCGACGCAACCTCACCTCCTCCTGCTTCAGACCGCGGGACAGGGTTGAAATTGAGCTGTTGCTGGCTCTTTTCCCCTTTCGACTGAGCATCCCCGCTGCGACGTATCATACTGTTCATCAGCGCGTTCGCCTTTACTACACGGTGTCGATCCACAGGTGGTCCGCAGCCACGATCGACACGAGGCTCCAGGCCTCCAACGAATCCGGAATAGACTATGATGCCCGGATCCTCAACAGGTCTACAGCGGCCAGGCCGCCCCCTGCGTACGGCTCATGGTACAGAGCCCCGGTGCCCCGACGTGTTGGTCGGCGACGCCCTGCAGCTCGGTCTCGAGCGGGCCCGCAGGTTCCTGCAAGACGTTAGGTCTAGCGTGGACTGGCGCACGGAACTCCGCATCGCCCGCCACCGCCGCCGCATGGGCTTCGATGCCCGCTCCCGCTCGGACACATCAGAGGAATTTCGCTCCCTGAGTCCTGGCTCACCGCCTTACTTTCCAAGTCCTAGCCCCACTTTGGATTCTTCAGCTACTGGCTTCACGATCTCCAGCGCCTCATCCACGCCGGAATGGATAACTTGTGAAGACGGCAACCTCTTCGGAACCCCACCGCGTTTAGTGCCCCCTGTGCCTATTCCTCCCATCGTGTACGATGTGTTGAGGCCCCCCCTTGTGGCAAGTCCTACTTGCAGCATTGTGGAAGTGTGTGATGTCCCCTCTGGACATCGGGACCATGTCCCCTTACCTGTGTTTGCGGATGATACTGCCGCTTCTGTGCCTAATGTTGTCGAGTTGCTCGACCCCACTATTACTGTGTTCCCCCCTCTGCCTGTGCCCGAGGTTACCGCCTTCTTTGAGGCCGCCGCCCAGGAACTCGGCGCCCTCGTCCTCGCCGACCCTCCGCGTGCCCCTGCCCCGTGCTATACTGTGTGCATCCCTCTTCCTGGTCTAGCAGTCCCCACTGTGCTTCAAGGCCCTACTGCTACCCCCCCTCCTGCGTCCATAGCTTCTTCTGATACTCACCCTTCGGAAATGGGTGATGTCCTCGATGACCCCAATAGCGGCCCTCCGGACATCATGAGAGGTCGGGGCGGAAACAACGAGGATGGACAGCAACAGGAGAACGACAATAACAACAACCAGGACAACCAGGGCAATAACGACGACCAGGGAAACCAGTGGGAAAGCCCTGGACTCGATCCCCTCGAGCCTGAAACCCCCCGCGTGGACTTCAATACCCCTTTGGATGTTGAAACCCCAGGGTCTTATGACTCCGTGACCCCTGTCTCCCACCTCCAGAAGGCCAATGCCCAGAACGGTATCAAGATTTTTCTGAACAAATCTTACCGTAACTGGGCCCCGTCGGACGATCGCACCCTCCCTTGGATCTCCACTCTTGTTGAGCGAGGAGTACTGGAAGAGGCCAGCATCCGCTGTGCCCATCGGATCTTCGGGGTGGCCAAGCCCAACGTCTCGGCTCGTCTCATCTACGACATGTCTCCCGCTGCGGAGGCCTATCACCCCCCGAAATTCAGCCTGCCGAGCATTAAAAAGATAATGAACTCGGCCACGGAACATCTTTGGGCCATGAAGTTGGACCTCAAGGATGGTTTTTACCATGTCCGCCTCCACCCGAAAGCTCGCCCCTGGTTCGGAATCCGATGCGACAGTCGATCGTTTCGCTTCACCCGCCTTCCTATGGGCTTTAATGGAGCCCCCTTTCTGATGCAGAAGCTTACCTCAACAACTATGAACCAGCTCGCTTCGGATCACGGCATAAGGGTTTATACGTACTTGGACGATGTTCTCTGCATCGGCCAAAAGCGTGCCCTTCGGGCCTTCATGAAGACTATTGAGCGCAGCTCAATCAACGCGAACTGGAGAAAGTCTTTGACTACCCCTGTAAAGCAAATTTCTTACTTGGGTTTCAACATAGACTTGAAACTTAAACGCATCCGCCTCACGTCTTCTATGCGGGACAAAACCCGCTCCGCCCTTCGCATCATGTCCACGCGCCCAGTCTCCCGCAAGGCATGGTCGCGCCTCGCGGGACTCCTCAACTTTATCTTACCTGCGCTTCGCCTTCCGTTCTGTTGGGTACAATTATGCTACCTGCAGGACACTCACCCGAACCCGGCGCCAAAAAACTCCCGTTTTTCAATCTTTTTCAGAAAATGGATCAAACCTCAAAAATGGCCGTTTAACCAGGTTTTAGTTAATATTACTTGGTTTGAGAGCAATAGCTTGCTAAGTTTGAAAAACTGTTTTTTTTCCCAAAACTGACGTTTTTCAAGCTTTTTTTAAGAAATCGAACGAATCTCAAAATTGGCCGTTTTTCCAGGTTTTGGCTTATTATTACTTATAATCGGAGACCTTAATTTAATAAATTTGAACATATTTGCATCATCCAAACTGTCATGTTTTTCAATCTTTTTAGGGAAATAAATCAAACTTTAAAAACTGCCCTTTTTTCTAGCTTTTGGTTAATATTACTTAGATTCGATTGCATAAGACTTGCTAAGTGTAAAAACTATTTATTTTTACAAAACTGGTGTTTTTCAATCTTTTTTTAAGAATTGGATCGTATCCTCAAACTTGCCGTTTTTCAAAGTTTGGGCTAATATTACTTATAATCGAAGACCTTAATTTGATAAGTTTGAACATATGTGCATTATTTAAAAAACTCCCGTTTTTTAATCTGTTTTCTGAAATAGATCAAACCTTAAAAACGGCCGTTTTTCCAGGTTTTGGTTAATATTACTTAGATTCGAAAGCAATCACGTGCAAAAATTGAAAAACGGTGTTTTTTCACCAAACTAACGTTTTCAAGCCTTTTTTTAGAAATCGATCGAATCTCAAACTGGCTGTTTTTCAATGTTTTTGCTTAATATTACTTATAATCGGAGACCATAATTTGATAGGTTTAAACATATTTGCATTATCTAAAATCTTCCGTTTTTCAATCTTTTTTATGAAATGGATTAAACTTTAAAAACCGCAGTATTTCAAGGTTTTTGGTTAATATTACTTAGATTCGAGTGCAATAACTTGCTAAAATTGAAAAACTGTTTATTTTCCCCAAACCGACGTTTTTAAGCTTTTTATATAAAATTGATCGTATCTTAAAACTGGCCGTTTTCCATGTTTGGCTTAATATAACTTATAATCAGAAACCTTAATTTGATAAGTTTGAACATATGTGCATTATATAAAAAACTCCCGTTTTTCAATCTTTTTAGGAAATGGATCAAACCTAAAAACCACCGTTTTTCCAGGTTTTGGTTAATATTACTTGGATTCGAGAGCAATAACTTGTTTCAGTTTGAAAAACGTTTTATTCTCCCAAAACTGACGTTTTACAAGTTTTTTTTGAAAAAATCGATCGAATCTTAAAACTTGCCGTTTTACCATGTTTTGGGTTAATATTCCTTATAATCGGAGACCTTAATTTAATAAGTTTGAACATATGTGCATTATCTAAAATCTCCCGTTTTTTATTCTTTTTTAGAAAATCAATTATACCTTGAAAACCGCCGTTTTTCAGGTTTTGGTTAATATTACTTGGATTAAAAAGCAATAACTTGCTAAGTTTGAAAAACGGTTTATTTTCTCAAAACTGACGTTTTTCAAGCTTTTTAACAAAAATCGATTGAAACTTAAAACTAGCGGTTTTTTCATGTTTTAACTTAATATAACTTATAATCGGAAAATTCAATTAAATTAAGTTTGAATATATGTGCATTACCTTAAAAAACTCCCGTTCTCAATCTTTTTTATGAAATGGATCAAATCTTAAAAACCGCCGTTTTTCCAGGTTTTGGTTGATATTACTTGGATTCGAGAGCAATAACTTGCTTAGTTTGAAAAATAGTTTATTTTCTCACAACCGACGTTTTTCAAGCTTTTTTTAAAGAGATCGATCGAATCTCAAAACTGGGCGTTTTTTCATGTTTTGGCTTAATATTACTTATAATCGGAGCCCTTAATTTGATAAGTTTAAACATAGGTGCATTAAAAAAATCCTATCGTTTTTTAATCTCTTTTAGAAAATCGTTTAATTCTTTAAAACGGCCGTTTTCCAGGTTTTTGTTAATAGTACTTGGATTCGTGAGTTATAATTGCTTAGTTTAAAAAAAACTTTATTTTTCCAAAACTGACGTTTTTCAACCTTTTTAAATAATTCGATCGAATGTCAAAATTGCCGTTTTTCCATGTTTTGGCAATTTTATAAATTTGAACATATCCATTATCCAAAATCTCTTGTTTTTCAATCTTTTTATGGAAATGTATCAAACCCAAACAACCGCCGTATCTCCAGGGTTGTTTAATATTACTTGGATTCGAGAGCAATAACTTTCTAAGTTTGAAAACTGTTTATTTTCCCAAAACTAACGTTTTTCGAGGCTTTTTATTAAGATCTGATCGAATCTCAAATCTGGCCGTTTTTCCATGTTTTGGCTTAATATTACATATAATCGAAGATCTTAATTCGTTAAGTTTGAACATATGTGCACTATCCAAAAAACTTCCGTTTTTCAATCTTTTTTAGGAAACGGATCCAACCTTAAAAACCTCCGTTTTTCCAGGTTTTAGTAATATTACTTGGATTAGACAGCAATAAATTTTTAAGTTTGAAAACCTGTTTATTTTCCCAAAACTAACGTTTTTCAAGCTTTTTTAAAGAAGTTGATCGAATCTCAAAACTGGCCGTTTTTATATGTTTTAACTTAATATTCTATATAATCGGAGACCTTAATTTGATCAGTATGAACATATGTGCATTATCCAAAATTTTGCGTCATTCAATCTTTTCAGGGAAATGTATCAAACCTTAAAAACGGCGGTATTTCGAGGTTTTGGTTAATATTACTTGGATTCGAGAGCAATAACTTGCTAAGTTTGAAAAACGGTTTATTTTCCCAAAACTGACGTTTTACAAGCTTTTTTGAAAAAAACGATCGAATCTCAAAACTGGCCTTTTTTCCATGTTTTGGCTTAATATTAATTATAAGCGGAGACCTTGATTTTATTATTTTAAAAATAGGTGCATTATCAAAAATACTCCCGTTTTTCAATCTTTTTTAGGAAATGGATCAAACCTGAAAAACGGCCGTTTTTCCAGGTTTTGGTTAATATTACTTAGATTCGAGAGCAATAACTTGCTAAGTTTAAAAAACTGTTTATTTCCCCAAAACTGACGTTTTTCAACCTTTATGAAGAAATCGCTCGAATTTCAAAAAAGCCATTTTTCCATGTTTTGGCTTAATATTACTTATAATCGGAGACCTTAATTTCATAAGTTTGAAGATATTTGCATTATCCAAAAAAACTCTCGTTTTTCTATGTTTTTAAGAAAATGGATCAAACCTGGAAAATGGGGTTTTTTTCAGGTTTTGGTTAAAATTACCATAAGTTCGAGAGCAATAACTCTCTAAATTTTAAAAACAGTTTAGTTTCCCTAAAACTAACGTTTTTCAAGCTTTATTTAATAAATCGATCGAATCTAAAAACTGGCCGTTTTTTCCATGTTTTTGCCTAATATTACTTATATTTGGAGACCCTAATTGGATAAGATTGAAGATATTTGCATCATCCAAAAAACATCCGTTTTTCAATCTTTTTTAGGAAATGGATCAAACCTTAAAAACAGCTGTTTTTCAAGGTTTTGGTTAATATTACTTAGATTCGAGAGCACTTACTTGCTAGGTTCTAAAAATGGTTTATTTTCCCAAACCGCCGTTTTTCGAGATTTTTTTAAGAAATCGATCAAATCTCAAAACTGGCCGTTTTTCCATGTTTTTGCTTAATATCACTTATAATCGGAGACCTTTATTTGATAAGTTTAAAGATATTAATAATCTTTTTTGTAAATGTATAAAGGCTTAAAAACATCCGTTTTTCTCGGTATTGATTAATATTATCAGATTCGAGAGCAATAACTTGCCTGTTTGAAAAACTGTTTATTTTCCCAAAACTGATGTTTTTTAAGCTTTTTTAAGAAATCGATCGAATCTCAAAACTGGTCGTTTTTCCATGTTTTTGTTTAATATAACTTATAATCGGAGACTTTAATTTGATAAATTTGAAGATATTTGCATTATCCAAAACCATCCGTTTTCAATCTTTTTTAGAAAATGGATCAAACCTTAAAAACGACCGTTTTTCCCGGTTTTGGTTAATATTACTTGGATTCGAGAGCAATAACTTGCTAAGTTTGAAAAACGGTTTATTTTTATAAACCGACGTTTTTCAAGACTTTATGAAGAAATCGCTCGAATCTCAAAAAAGGCCATTTTTTCAAGTTTTGGCTTAATATTCCCTTCAATCGGAGACCTTAATTTGATAAGTTCTGAAGATATTTGCATTATCCAAAAAACTCCCGTTTTTCAATCTTTTTAAGGAAATGGATCAAACCTGAAAAACGGCCGTTTTTTCAGGTTTCAGTTAATATTACTTAGATTAGAGAGCAATAACTTGCTAAGTTTTTAAAACTGTTTATTTCCCCAAAATTGAACTTTTTCAAGCCTTTATGAAGAAATCGCTCGAATCTCAAAAAAAGCTATTTTTCCATGTTTTGGCTTAATATTACTTATAATCGGAGACCTTAATTTGATAAGTTTGAAGATATTTGCATTATCCAAAAAACATCCGTTTTTTCAATCTTTTTTAGGAAATAAGTCAAACCTTAAAAACAGCTGTTTTTCAAGGTTTTGGTTAATATTACTTAGATTCGAGAGCACTAACTTGCTAAGTTTGAAAAACGGTTTATTTTCCCAAACCGACGTTTTTCAAGCTTTTTTTAAGAAATCGATCGAATCTCAAAACTGGCCGTTTTTCCATGTTTTTGCTTAATATCACATATAATCTGAGACCTTTATTTGATAAGTTTGAAGATATTTGCAATCTTTTTCAGAAAATGGATAAAAACTTAAAAACGGCCGTTTTTCTAGGTTTTGGTTAATATTATTAGATTCGAGAGCAATAACTTGCTAAGTTTCACAAACGGTTTATTTTCCCCAAACTAACGTTTTTCAAGCTTTTTTTAAGAAATCGATCGAATCTCAAAACCGGCCGTTTTTTCATGTTTTTGGCTAATATTACTTATATTTGGAGTCCTTAATTATATAAGTTTGAAGATGTTTGCATCATAAAAAGAACATCCGTTTTTCAATCTTTTTTAGGAAATGGATCAAACCTTAAAAACGGCTGTTTTTCCAGGTTTTTGTTTCATATTACTTGGATTCGAAAGCAATTACTTGCTAAGTTTGAATAACGGTTTATTTTCATAAACCAACGTTTTTCAAGACTTTATGGAGAAATCGCTCGAATCTCTAAAAAGGCCATTTTTTCATGTTTTGGCTTAATATTCCCTTCAATCGGAGACCTTAATTTGATAAGTTTGAAGATATTTGCATTATCGAAAAAACTTCCGTTTTTCAATCTTTTTTAGGAAATGGATTAAACCTTAACACCTGCCGTTTTCTAGGTTTTGGTTAATTTTACTTAGACTCGAGAGCAATAACTTGCTAAGTTTGAAAAGAGGGTTATTTTCCCCAACTGAAATCAATCGAATCTCAAAACTGGCCGTTTTTCCATGTGTTTTCTTAATATTACAAATCATCGGAGACCTTAATTTGATAAATTTGAAGATATTTGCATTATCCAAAAAACTCTCGTTTTTCAAAATTTTTTAGGAAATTGATCAAACCTTAAAAACGGCCGTTTTTCCAGGTTTCGGTTAATATTACTTAGATTCGAAGGCAATAACTTGCGAAATTTAAAAAACAGTTTATTTTTCCAAAACTGACGTTTTTCAAGCCTTTTTGAAGAAATCGCTCGAATCTCAAAAAAGGCCATTTTTCCTTGTTTTCGCTTAATATTACTTATAATCGGAGACTTTTATTTGATAAGTTTGAAGATATTTGCATTATTTAAAAAACTCCTGTTTTACAATCTTTTTTAGGAAATGGATCAAACCTTAAAAACGACCGTTTTTCCAGGTTTTGGTTCATATTAGTAGATTCGAGAGCAATAACTTGCTGAGTTTAAATAATTGTTAATTTCCCAAACTGACGTTTTTTAAGCTTTTCTTAAGAAATCGATCGAATCTCAAAACTGGCTGTTTTTGCATGTTTTTGCTTAATATTTTTTATAATCGGAGACCTTAATTTGATAAGTTTTAAGATATTTACATTACCCCCAAAACTCATGTTTTTCAATCTTTTTTTATAAAATGGATCAAACCTTAAAAACGGCCGTTTTTCCAGAGTTTTGTTTAATATTGTTTAGATTCGAGAGCAATAACTTGCTAAGTTTGAGAAACGCATTTTTTTTCCAAAACTGACGTTTTTCAAGCTTTTTTTAAGAAATCGATCGAATCTCAAAACTGGCCGTTTTTCCATTTTTTTGCTGAATATTACTTATAATCGGAGAACTTAATTTGATAGGTTTGAAGATATTTGCTTTACCTAAAAACTCCCGTTTTTCAATCTTTTTTAGGAAATGGATCAAACCTTAAAAACGGCCGTTTTTCCTTGTTTTGGTTAATATTACTTAGATTCGAGAGCAATAACTTGCTGAGTTTGAAAAACGGTTTATTTTCCCCAAACTGACGTTTTTCAAGCTTTTTCTAAGAAATCGATCGAATTTCAAAACTGGTCGTTTTTCCATGTTTTTGCTTAATATTACTTATAATCGGAGACCTTAATTTAATAAGTTAAAAATATTTGCATTATCCAAAAATTCCCGTTTTTCAATCTTTTTCAGGAAATAGATCAAACCCAAAAAACGACCGTTTTTCCAGGTTTTGATTCATATTACTTAGATTTGAGAGCAATAACTTGCTAAGTTTAAATAACGGTTAATTTCCTAAAACTGACGTTTTTTAAGCTTTTTTTAAGAAATCGATCGAATCTCAAAACTGGCTGTTTGTGCATGTTTTTGCCCAATATTATTTATAATATGAGACTTTTATTTGATAATTTTGAAGATATTTACTTTATCCAAAAAAACTCCCGTTTTTCAATCTTTTTTAGGAAATGGATCAAACCTTAAAATGCGATTTTTCCAGGTTTTAGTTCATATTACTTAAATTCGAGAGCAATAAATTGCTAATTTTAAAAAACGGTCTATTTTCCTAGAACTGACGTTTTTTAAGCCTTTTTTGAAGAAATCGCTCGAATCTCAAAAAAAGGCCATTTTTCCATGTTTTGGCTTAATATTCCCTTAAATCGGAGACCTTAATTTGATAAGTTTGAAGATATTTGCATTATCCAAAAAACTCTCGTTTTTCAATCTTTTTTAGAAAATGGAACAAACCTTAACACCTGCCTTTTTTCGAGGTTTTGGTTAATATTACCTCAGATTTGAGAGCAATAACTTGCTAAGTTTGAAAAACGTTTTATTTTCCCAGAACTGAGGTTTTTCAAGCCTTTATGAAGAAATCGCTCGAATCTCAAAACAGGCCATTTTTCAATGTTTTGGCTATATATTAATAATAATCGGAGACCTTAATTTGATAAGTTTGAAGATATTTGCATTATCCAAAAAACTCCTGTTTTTCAATCTTTTTTAGGGAAATGGATCAAACCTTGAAAACGGCAGTTTTTTAAGGTTTTGGTTAATATTACTTAGGTTCGAGAGCAATAACTTGCTAAGTTTTAAAAAAGTTTATTTTTCCAAAACTGACGTTTTTTAAGCTTTTTTTAAGAATTCGATCGAATCTCAAACCTAGCATTTTTTGCATGTTTTTGCTTAATATTACTTATAATCGGAGACCTACATTTGATAAGTTTGAAGATATTTGCATTATCCAAAAAACTCCTGTTTTCCTAATCTTTTTTAGGAAATGAATCAAACCTTAAAAACGGCAGTTTTTTCAGGTTTTGGCTTATATCACTTAAGTTTGAGAGCAATAACTTGCTAAGTTTGAAAAAAGTTTATTTTCTTAAAACTGACGTTTTTCAAGCTTTTTTTAGGAAATCGATCAAATCTCAAAACTGGCCGTTTTTCAATGTTTTTGCCTAATATTACTTATAATCGGCGAACTTAATTGCATAAGTTTGAAGATATTTGCATCATCCAATACACTCTCGTTTTTATATCTTTTTAAGGAAATAAATCAAACCTTAAAAACGGCCCTTGTTCCAGGTTTTGGTTAATATTACTTAGATTCAAGAGCAATAACTTTCTTAATTAGAAAAACAGGGGGTTTTTTCAAAATTGACGTTTTTCAAGCTTTTTTTTAGGAAATCGATCGAATCTCAAAACTGGCCGTTTTTCTATGTTTTTGCCTAATATTACTTATAATCGGCGACCTTAATTGCATAAGTTTGAAGATATTTGCATTATCCAAAAAACTCCCGTTTTTCAATCTTTTTTAGGAAATGGATCAAACCTTAAAAACAGGCGTTTTTTCAGGTTTTAGTTCATATTACTTAGATTCGAGAGCAATAAATTGCTAAGTTTAAAAAACGGTTTATTTTCCCAAACCGACGTTTTTTAGGCCTTTTTCAAGCAATCGCTCGAATCTCAAAAAAGGCCATTTTTTCATGTTTTGGCTTAATATTCCCTTCAATCGGAGACCTTAATTTGATAAGTTCTGAAGATATTTGCATTATCCAAAAAACTCTCGTTTTTCTATGTTTTTAAGAAAATGGATCAAACCTGGAAAATGGGGGTTTTTTCAGGTTTTGGTTAAAATTACATTAAGTTCGAGAGCAATAACTCTCTAAATTTTAAAAACGGTTTAGTTTCCCTAAAACTAACGTTTTTCAAGCTTTATTTAATAAATCGATCGAATCTAAAAACTGGCCGTTTTTCCATGTTTTTGCCTAATATTACTTATATTTGAAGACCCTAATTAGATAAGATTGAAGATATTTGCATCATCCAAAAAACATCCGTTTTTCAATCTTTTTTAGGAAATGGATCAAACCTTAAAAACAGCTGTTTTTCAAGGTTTTGGTTAATATTACTTAGATTCGAGAGCACTTACTTGCTAAGTTCTAAAAATGGTTTATTTTCCCAAACCGCCGTTTTTCGAGATTTTTTTACGAAATCAATCGAATCTCAAAACTGGCCGTTTTTCCATGTTTTTGCTTAATATCACTTACATATAATCGGAGACCTTTATTTGATAAGTTTAAAGATATTATAAATCTTTTTTGTAAATGTATAAAGGCTTAAAAAAATCGGTTTTTCTCGGTATTGATTAATATTATCAGATTCGAGAGCAATAACTTGCTGAGTTTGAAAAACTGTTTATTTTCCCAAAACTGATGTTTTTTAAGCTTTTTTAAGAAATCGATCGAATCTCAAAACTGGCCGTTTTTCCATGTTTTTGTTTAATATAACTTATAATCGGAGACTTTAATTTGATAAATTTGAAGATATTTGCATTATCCAAAACCATCCGTTTTTCAATCTTTTTTAGAAAATGGATCAAACCTTAAAAACGACCGTTTTTCCCGGTTTTGGTTAATATTACTTGGATTCGAGAGCAATAACTTGCTAAGTTTGAAAAACGGTTTATTTTTATAAATCGACGTTTTTCAAGACTTTATGAAGAAATCGCTCGAATCTCAAAAAAGGCCATTTTTTCATGTTTTGGCTTAATATTCCCTTCAATCGGAGACCTTAATTTGATAAGTTCTGAAGATATTTGCATTATCCAAAAAACTCCCGTTTTTCAATCTTTTTAAGGAAATGGATCAAACCTGAAAAACGGCCGTTTTTTCAGGTTTCAGTTAATATTACTTAGATTAGAGAGCAATAACTTGCTTAGTTTTTAAAACTGTTTATTTCCCCGAAACTGACCTTTTTAAAGCCTTTATGAAGAAATCGCTCGAATCTCAAAAAAAGCTATTTTTTCATGTTTTGGCTTAATATTACTTATAATCGGAGACCTTAATTTGATTAGTTTGAAGATATTTGCATTATCCAAAAAACATCCGTTTTTCAATCTTTTTTAGGAAATAAGTCAAACCTTAAAAACAGCTGTTTTTCAAGGTTTTGGTTAATATTACTTAGATTCGAGAGCACTAACTTGCTAAGTTTGAAAAACGGTTTATTTTCCCAAACCGACGTTTTTCAAGCTTTTTTTAAGAAATCGATCGAATCTCAAAACTGGCCGTTTTTCCATGTTTTTGCTTAATATCACATATAATCTGAGACCTTTATTTGATAAGTTTAAAGATATTTGCAATCTTTTTCAGAAAATGGATAAAAACTTAAAAACGGCCGTTTTTCTAGGTTTTGGTTAATATTATTAGATTCGAGAGCAATAACTTGCTAAGTTTCACAAACGGTTTATTTTCCCCAAACTAACGTTTTTCAAGCTTTTTTTAAGAAATCGATCGAATCTCAAAACCGGCCGTTTTTTCATGTTTTTGGCTAATATTACTTATATTTGGAGTCCTTAATTATATAAGTTTGAAAATGTTTGCATCATAAAAAAAACATCCGTTTTTCAATCTTTTTTAGGAAATGGATCAAACCTTAAAAACGTCTGTTTTTCCAGGTTTTTGTTTCATATTACTTGGGTTCGAAAGCAATTACTTGCTAAGTTTGAATAACGGTTTATTTTCATAAACCAACGTTTTTCAAGACTTTATGGAGAAATCGCTCGAATCTCGAAAAAGGCCATTTTTTCATATTTTGGCTTAATATTCCCTTCAATCGGAGACCTTAATTTGATAAGTTTGAAGATATTTGCATTATCGAAAAAACTTCTGTTTTTCAATCTTTTTTAGGAAATGGATTAAACCTTAACACCTGCCGTTTTCTAGGTTTTGGTTAATTTTACTTAGACTCGAGAGCAATAACTTGCTAAGTTTGAAAAGAGGGTTATTTTCCCCAACTGAAATCGATCGAATCTCAAAACTGGCCGTTTTTCCATGTGTTTTCTTAATATTACAAATCATCGGAGACCTTAATTTGATAAATTTAAAGATATTTGCATTATCCAAAAAACTCTCGTTTTTCAAAAATTTTTAGGAAATTGATCAAACCTTAAAAACGGCCGTTTTTCCAGGTTTCGGTTAATATTACTTAGATTCGAAGGCAATAACTTGCGAAATTTAAAAAACAGTTTATTTTTCCAAAACTGACGTTTTTCAAGCCTTTTTGAAGAAATCGCTCGAATCTCAAAAAAGGCCATTTTTCCTTGTTTTCGCTTAATATTACTTATAATCGGAGACTTTTATTTGATAAGTTTGAAGATATTTGCATTATTTAAAAAACTCCTGTTTTACAATCTTTTTTAGGAAATGGATCAAACCTTAAAAACGACCGTTTTTCCAGGTTTTGGTTCATATTAGTAGATTCGAAAGCAATAACTTGCTGAGTTTAAATAATTGTTAATTTCCCAAACTGACGTTTTTTAAGCTTTTCTTAAGAAATCGATCGAATCTCAAAACTGGCTGTTTTTGCATGTTTTTGCTTAATATCACTTATAATCGGAGACCTTTATTTGATAAGTTTAAAGATATTATAAATCTTTTTTGTAAATGTATAAAGGCTTAAAAACATCCGTTTTTCTCGGTATTGATTAATATTATCAGATTCGAGAGCAATAACTTGCTGAGTTTGAAAAACTGTTTATTTTCCCAAAACTGATGTTTTTTAAGCTTTTTTAAGAAATCGATCGAATCTCAAAACTGGCCGTTTTTCCATGTTTTTGTTTAATATAACTTATAATCGGAGACTTTAATTTGATAAATTTGAAGATATTTGCATTATCCAAAACCATCCGTTTTTCAATCTTTTTTAGAAAATGGATCAAACCTTAAAAACGACCGTTTTTCCCGGTTTTGGTTAATATTACTTGGATTCGAGAGCAATAACTTGCTAAGTTTGAAAAACGGTTTATTTTTATAAACCGACGTTTTTCAAGACTTTATGAAGAAATCGCTCGAATCTCAAAAAAGGCCATTTTTTCATGTTTTGGCTCAATATTCCCTTCAATCGGAGACCTTAATTTGATAAGTTCTGAAGATATTTGCATTATCCAAAAAACTCCCGTTTTTCAATCTTTTTAAGGAAATGGATCAAACCTGAAAAACGGCCGTTTTTTCAGGTTTCAGTTAATATTACTTAGATTAGAGAGCAATAACTTGCTTAGTTTTTAAAACTGTTTATTTCCCCAAAATTGAACTTTTTCAAGCCTTTATGAAGAAATCGCTCGAATCTCAAAAAAAGCTATTTTTCCATGTTTTGGCTTAATATTACTTATAATCGGAGACCTTAATTTGATAAGTTTGAAGATATTTGCATTATCCAAAAAACATCCGTTTTTCAATCTTTTTTAGGAAATAAGTCAAACCTTAAAAACAGCTGTTTTTCAAGGTTTTGGTTAATATTACTTAGATTCGAGAGCACTAACTTGCTAAGTTTGAAAAACGGTTTATTTTCCCAAACCGACGTTTTTCAAGCTTTTTTTAAGAAATCGATCGAATCTCAAAACTGGCCGTTTTTCCATGTTTTTGCTTAATATCACATATAATCTGAGACCTTTATTTGATAAGTTTGAAGATATTTGCAATCTTTTTCAGAAAATGGATAAAAACTTAAAAACGGCCGTTTTTCTAGGTTTTGGTTAATATTATTAGATTCGAGAGCAATAACTTGCTAAGTTTCACAAACGGTTTATTTTCCCCAAACTAACGTTTTTCAAGCTTTTTTTAAGAAATCGATCGAATCTCAAAACCGGCCGTTTTTTCATGTTTTTGGCTAATATTACTTATATTTGGAGTCCTTAATTATATAAGTTTGAAGATGTTTGCATCATAAAAAAAACATCCGTTTTTCAATCTTTATAGGAAATGGATCAAACCTTAAAAACGGCTGTTTTTCCAGGTTTTTGTTTCATATTACTTGGATTCGAAAGCAATTACTTGCTAAGTTTGAATAACGGTTTATTTTCATAAACCAACGTTTTTCAAGACTTTATGGAGAAATCGCTCGAATCTCGAAAAAGGCCATTTTTTCATGTTTTGGCTTAATATTCCCTTCAATCGGAGACCTTAATTTGATAAGTTTGAAGATATTTGCATTATCGAAAAAACTTCCGTTTTTCAATCTTTTTTAGGAAATGGATTAAACCTTAACACCTGCCGTTTTCTAGGTTTTGGTTAATTTTACTTAGACTCGAGAGCAATAACTTGCTAAGTTTGAAAAGAGGGTTATTTTCCCCAACTGACGTTTTTCAAGCCTTTTTGAAGAAATCGCTCGAATCTCAAAAAAGGCCATTTTTCCTTGTTTTCGCTTAATATTACTTATAATCGGAGACTTTTATTTGATAAGTTTGAAGATATTTGCATTATTTAAAAAACTGCTGTTTTACAATCTTTTTTAGGAAATGGATCAAACCTTAAAAACGACCGTTTTTCCAGGTTTTGGTTCATATTAGTAGATTCGAAAGCAATAACCTGCTGAGTTTAAATAATTGTTAATTTCCCAAACTGACGTTTTTCAAGCTTTTCTTAAGAAATCGATCGAATCTCAAAACTGGCTGTTTTTGCATGTTTTTGCTTAATATTTTTTATAATCGGAGACCTTAATTTGATAGGTTTTAAGATATTTACATTACCCCCAAAACTCCTGTTTTTCAATCTTTTTTTATAAAATGGATCAAAACTTAAAAACGGCCGTTTTTCCAGAGTTTTGTTTAATATTGCTTAGATTCGAGAGCAATAACTTGCTAAGTTTGAGAAACGCATTTTTTTTCCAAAACTGACGTTTTTCAAGCTTTTTTTAAGAAATCGATCGAATCTTAAAACTGGCCGTTTTTCCATTTTTTTGCTGAATCTTACTTATAATCGCAGAACTTAATTTGATAGGTTTGAAGATATTTGCTTTACCTAAAAACTCCCGTTTTTCAATCTTTTTTAGGAAATGGATCAAACCTTAAAAACGGCCGTTTTTCCTTGTTTTGGTTAATATTACTTAGATTCGAGAGCAATAACTTGCTGAGTTTGAAAAACGGTTTATTTTCCCCAAACTGACGTTTTTCAAGCTTTTTCTAAGAAATCGATCGAATTTCAAAACTGGCCGTTTTTCCATGTTTTTGCTTAATTTACTTATAATCGGAGACCTTAATTTAATAAGTTAAAAATATTTGCATTATCCAAAAAACTCCCGTTTTTCAATCCTTTTCAGGAAATAGATCAAACCCCAAAAACGACCGCTTTTCCAGGTTTTGATTCATATTACTTAGATTTGAGAGCAATAACTTGCTAAGTTTAAATAACGGTTAAATTCCTAAAACTGACGTTTTTTAAGCTTTTTTTAAGAAATCGATCGAATCTCAAAACTGGCTGTTTGTGCATGTTTTTGCTTAATATTATTTATAATATGAGACTTTTATTTGATAATTTTGAAGATATTTACTTTATCCAAAAAAACTCCCGTTTTTCAATCTTTTTTAGGAAATGGATCAAACCTTGAAAACGGCAGTTTTTTAAGGTTTTGGTTAATATTACTTAGGTTCGAGAGCAATAACTTGCTAAGTTTTAAAAAAGTTTATTTTTCCAAAACTGACGTTTTTTAAGCTTTTTTTAAGAATTCGATCGAATCTCAAACCTAGCATTTTTTGCATGTTTTTGCTTAATATTACTTATAATCGGAGACCTACATTTGATAAGTTTGAAGATATTTGCATTATCCAAAAAACTCCTGTTTTCCTAATCTTTTTTAGGAAATGAATCAAACCTTAAAAACGGCAGTTTTTTCAGGTTTTGGCTTATATCACTTAAGTTTAAGAGCAATAACTTGCTAAGTTTGAAAAAAGTATATTTTCTTAAAACTGACGTTTTTCAAGCTTTTTTTAGGAAATCGATCAAATCTCAAAACTGGCCGTTTTTCAATGTTTTTGCCTAATATTACTTATAATCGGCGAACTTAATTGCATAAGTTTGAAGATATTTGCATCATCCAATACACTCTCGTTTTTATATCTTTTTAAGGAAATGAATCAAACCTTAAAAACGGCCCTTGTTCCAGGTTTTGGTTAATATTACTTAGATTCAAGAGCAATAACTTTCTTAATTAGAAAAACAGGGGTTTTTTTCAAAATTGACGTTTTTCAAGCTTTTTTTTAGGAAATCGATCGAATCTCAAAACTGGCCGTTTTTCTATGTTTTTGCCTAATATTACTTATAATCGGCGACCTTAATTGCATAAGTTTGAAGATATTTGCATTATCCAAAAAACTCCCGTTTTTCAATCTTTTTTAGGAAATGGATCAAACCTTAAAAACAGGCGTTTTTTCAGGTTTTAGTTCATATTACTTAGATTCGAGAGCAATAAATTGCTAAGTTTAAAAAACGGTTTATTTTCCCAAACCGACGTTTTTTAGGCCTTTTTCAAGCAATCGCTCGAATCTCAAAAAAGGCCATTTTTTCATGTTTTGGCTTAATATTCCCTTCAATCGGAGACCTTAATTTGATAAGTTCTGAAGATATTTGCATTATCCAAAAAACTCTCGTCTTTCTATGTTTTTAAGAAAATGGTTCAAACCTGGAAAATGGGGGGTTTTTCAGGTTTTGGTTAAAATTACCTTAAGTTCGAGAGCAATAACTCTCTAAATTTTAAAAACGGTTTAGTTTCCCTAAAACTAACGTTTTTTAAGCTTTATTTAATAAATCGATCGAATCTAAAAACTGGCCGTTTTTTCCATGTTTTTGCCTAATATTACTTATATTTGAAGACCCTAATTAGATAAGATTGAAGATATTTGCATCATCCAAAAAACATCCGTTTTTCAATCTTTTTTAGGAAATGGATCAAACCTTAAAAACAGCTGTTTTTCAAGGTTTTGGTTAATTTTACTTAGATTCGAGAGCACTTACTTGCTAGGTTCTAAAAATGGTTTATTTTTCCAAACCGCCGTTTTTCGAGATTTTTTTTAGAAATCAATCGAATCTCAAAACTGGCCGTTTTTCCATGTTTTTGCTTAATATCACTTATAATCGGAGACCTTTATTTGATAAGTTTAAAGATATTATAAATCTTTTTTGTAAATGTATAAAGGCTTAAAAACATCCGTTTTTCTCGGTATTGATTAATATTATCAGATTCGAGAGCAATAACTTGCTGAGTTTGAAAAACTGTTTATTTTCCCAAAACTGATGTTTTTTAAGCTTTTTTAAGAAATCGATCGAATCTCAAAACTGGTCGTTTTTCCATGTTTTTGTTTAATATAACTTATAATCGGAGACTTTAATTTGATAAATTTGAAGATATTTGCATTATCCAAAACCATCCGTTTTTCAATCTTTTTTAGAAAATGGATCAAACCTTAAAAACGACCGTTTTTCCCGGTTTTGGTTAATATTACTTGGATTCGAGAGCAATAACTTGCTAAGTTTGAAAAACGGTTTATTTTTATAAACCGACGTTTTTCAAGACTTTATGAAGAAATCGCTCGAATCTCAAAAAAGGCCATTTTTTCATGTTTTGGCTTAATATTCCCTTCAATCGGAGACCTTAATTTGATAAGTTCTGAAGATATTTGCATTATCCAAAAAACTCCCGTTTTTCAATCTTTTTAAGGAAATGGATCAAACCTGAAAAACGGCCGTTTTTTCAGGTTTTAGTTAATATTACTTAGATTAGAGAGCAATAACTTGCTAAGTTTTTAAAACTGTTTATTTCCCCAAAACTGACCTTTTTCAAGCCTTTATGAAGAAATCGCTCGAATCTCAAAAAAAGCTATTTTTCCATGTTTTGGCTTAATATTACTTATAATCGGAGACCTTAATTTGATAAGTTTGAAGATATTTGCATTATCCAAAAAACATCCGTTTTTCAATCTTTTTTAGGAAATAAGTCAAACCTTAAAAACAGCTGTTTTTCAAGGTTTTGGTTAATATTACTTAGATTCGAGAGCACTAACTTGCTAAGTTTGAAAAACGGTTTATTTTCCCAAACCGACGTTTTTCAAGCTTTTTTTAAGAAATCGATCGAATCTCAAAACTGGCCGTTTTTCCATGTTTTTGCTTAATATCACATATAATCTGAGACCTTTATTTGATAAGTTTAAAGATATTTGCAATCTTTTTCAGAAAATGGATAAAAACTTAAAAACGGCCGTTTTTCTAGGTTTTGGTTAATATTATTAGATTCGAGAGCAATAACTTGCTAAGTTTCACAAACGGTTTATTTTCCCCAAACTAACGTTTTTCAAGCTTTTTTAAGAAATCGATCGAATCTCAAAACCGGCCGTTTTTTCATGTTTTTGGCTAATATTACTTATATTTCGAGTCCTTAATTATATAAGTTTGAAAATGTTTGCATCATAAAAAAAACATCCGTTTTTCAATCTTTTTTAGGAAATGGATCAAACCTTAAAAACGGCTGTTTTTCCAGGTTTTTGTTTCATATTACTTGGGTTCGAAAGCAATTACTTGCTAAGTTTGAATAACGGTTTATTTTCATAAACCAACGTTTTTCAAGACTTTATGGAGAAATCGCTCGAATCTCGAAAAAGGCCATTTTTTCATATTTTGGCTTAATATTCCCTTCAATCGGAGACCTTAATTTGATAAGTTTGAAGATATTTGCATTATCGAAAAAACTTCTGTTTTTCAATCTTTTTTAGGAAATGGATTAAACCTTAACACCTGCCGTTTTCTAGGTTTTGGTTAATTTTACTTAGACTCGAGAGCAATAACTTGCTAAGTTTGAAAAGAGGGTTATTTTCCCCAACTGAAATCGATCGAATCTCAAAACTGGCCGTTTTTCCATGTGTTTTCTTAATATTACAAATCATCGGAGACCTTAATTTGATAAATTTAAAGATATTTGCATCATCCAAAAAACTCTCGTTTTTCAAAAAATTTTAGGAAATTGATCAAACCTTAAAAACGGCCGTTTTTCCAGGTTTCGGTTAATATTACTTAGATTCGAAGGCAATAACTTGCGAAATTTAAAAAACAGTTTATTTTTCCAAAACTGACGTTTTTCAAGCCTTTTTGAAGAAATCGCTCGAATCTCAAAAAAGGCCATTTTTCCTTGTTTTCGCTTAATATTACTTATAATCGGAGACTTTTATTTGATAAGTTTGAAGATATTTGCATTATTTAAAAAACTCCTGTTTTACAATCTTTTTTAGGAAATGGATCAAACCTTAAAAACGACCGTTTTTCCAGGTTTTGGTTCATATTAGTAGATTCGAAAGCAATAACTTGCTGAGTTTAAATAATTGTTAATTTCCCAAACTGACGTTTTTTAAGCTTTTCTTAAGAAATCGATCGAATCTCAAAACTGGCCGTTTTTCCATGTTTTTGCTTAATATCACATATAATCTGAGACCTTTATTTGATAAGTTTGAAGATATTTGCAATCTTTTTCAGAAAATGGATAAAAACTTAAAAACGGCCGTTTTTCTAGGTTTTGGTTAAAATTATTAGATTCGAGAGCAATAACTTGCTAAGTTTCACAAACGGTTTATTTTTCCCAAACTAACGTTTTTCAAGCTTTTTTTAAGAAATCGATCGAATCTCAAAACCGGCCGTTTTTTCATGTTTTTGGCTAATATTACTTATATTTGGAGTCCTTAATTATATAAGTTTGAAGATGTTTGCATCATAAAAAAAACATCCGTTTTTCAATCTTTATAGGAAATGGATCAAACCTTAAAAACGGCTGTTTTTCCAGGTTTTTGTTTCATATTACTTGGATTCGAAAGCAATTACTTGCTAAGTTTGAATAACGGTTTATTTTCATAAACCAACGTTTTTCAAGACTTTATGGAGAAATCGCTCGAATCTCGAAAAAGGCCATATTTTCATGTTTTGGCTTAATATTCCCTTCAATCGGAGACCTTAATTTGATAAGTTTGAAGATATTTGCATTATCGAAAAAACTTCCGTTTTTCAATCTTTTTTAGGAAATGGATTAAACCTTAACACCTGCCGTTTTCTAGGTTTTGGTTAATTTTACTTAGACTCGAGAGCAATAACTTGCTAAGTTTGAAAAGAGGGTTATTTTCCCCAACTGACGTTTTTTAAGCTTTTTTTAAGAAATCGATCGAATCTCAAAACTGGCCGTTTTTCCATGTGTTTTCTTAATATTAAAAATCATCGGAGACCTTAATTTGATAAATTTGAAGATATTTGCATTATCCAAAAAACTCTCGTTTTTCAAAATTTTTTAGGAAATTGATCAAACCTTAAAAACGGCCGTTTTTCCAGGTTTCGGTTAATATTACTTAGATTCGAAGGCAATAACTTGCGAAATTTAAAAAACAGTTTATTTTTCCAAAACTGACGTTTTTCAAGCCTTTTTGAAGAAATCGCTCGAATCTCAAAAAAGGCCATTTTTCCTTGTTTTCGCTTAATATTACTTATAATCGGATACTTTTATTTGATAAGTTTGAAGATATTTGCATTATTTAAAAAACTCCTGTTTTACAATCTTTTTTAGGAAATGGATCAAACCTTAAAAACGACCGTTTTTCCAGGTTTTGGTTCATATTAGTAGATTCGAAAGCAATAACTTGCTGAGTTTAAATAATTGTTAATTTCCCAAACTGACGTTTTTCAAGCTTTTCTTAAGAAATCGATCGCATCTCAAAACTGGCTGTTTTTGCATGTTTTTGCTTAATATTTTTTATAATCGGAGACCTTAATTTGATAAGTTTTAAGATATTTACATTACCCCCAAAACTCCTGTTTTTCAATCTTTTTTTAATAAAATGGATCAAAACTTAAAAACGGCTGTTTTTCCAGAGTTTTGTTTAGTATTGCTTTGATTCGAGAGCAATAACTTGCTAAGTTTGAGAAACGCATTTTTTTTCCAAAACTGACGTTTTTCAAGCTTTTTTTAAGAAATCGATCGAATCTTAAAACTGGCCGTTTTTCCATTTTTTTGCTGAATATTACTTATAATCGCAGAACTTAATTTGATAGGTTTGAAGATATTTGCTTTACCTAAAAACTCCCGTTTTTCAATCTTTTTTAGGAAATGGATCAAACCTTAAAAACGGCCGTTTTTCCTTGTTTTGGTTAATATTACTTAGATTCGAGAGCAATAACTTGCTGAGTTTGAAAAACGGTTTATTTTCCCCAAACTGACGTTTTTCAAGCTTTTTCTAAGAAATCGATCGAATTTCAAAACTGGCCGTTTTTCCATGTTTTTGCTTAATATTACTTATAATCGTAGACCTTAATTTAATAAGTTAAAAATATTTGCATTATCCAAAAAACTCCCGTTTTTCAATCCTTTTCAGGAAATAGATCAAACCCCAAAAACGACCGCTTTTCCAGGTTTTGATTCATATTACTTAGATTTGAGAGCAATAACTTGCTAAGTTTAAATAACGGTTAAATTCCTAAAACTGACGTTTTTTAAGCTTTTTTTAAGAAATCGCTCGAATCTCAAAAAAGGCCATTTTTCCATGTTTTTGCTTAATATTATTTATAATATGAGACTTTTATTTGATAATTTTGAAGATATTTACTTTATCCAAAAAAACTCCCGTTTTTCAATCTTTTTTAGGAAATGGATCAAACCTTGAAAACGGCAGTTTTTTAAGGTTTTGGTTAATATTACTTAGGTTCGAGAGCAATAACTTGCTAAGTTTTAAAAAAGTTTATTTTTCCAAAACTGACGCTTTTTAAGCTTTTTTTAAGAATTCGATCGAATCTCAAACCTAGCATTTTTTGCATGTTTTTGCTTAATATTACTTATAATCGGAGACCTACATTTGATAAGTTTGAAGATATTTGCATTATCCAAAAAACTCCTGTTTTCCTAATCATTTTTAGGAAATGAATCAAACCTTAAAAACGGCAGTTTTTTCAGGTTTTGGCTTATATCACTTAAGTTTGAGAGCAATAACTTGCTAAGTTTGAAAAAAGTTTATTTTCTTAAAACTGACGTTTTTCAAGCTTTTTTTAGGAAATCGATCAAATCTCAAAACTGGCCGTTTTTCAATGTTTTTGCCTAATATTACTTATAATCGGCGAACTTAATTGCATAAGTTTGAAGATATTTGCATCATCCAATACACTCTCGTTTTTATATCTTTTTTAGGAAATGAATCAAACCTTAAAAACGGCCCTTGTTCGGGGTTTTGGTTAATATTACTTAGATTCAAGAGCAATAACTTTCTTAATTAGAAAAACAGGGGGTTTTTTCAAAATTGACGTTTTTCAAGCTTTTTTTTAGGAAATCGATCGAATCTCAAAACTGGCCGTTTTTCTATGTTTTTGCCTGATATTACTTATAATCGGCGACCTTAATTGCATAAGTTTGAAGATATTTGCATTATCCAAAAAACTCCCGTTTTTCAATATTTTTTAGGAAATGGATCAAACCTTAAAAACAGGCGTTTTTTCAGGTTTTAGTTCATATTACTTAGATTCGAGAGCAATAAATTGCTAAGTTTAAAAAACGGTTTATTTTTCCAAACCGACGTTTTTTAGGCCTTTTTCAAGCAATCGCTCGAATCTCAAAAAAGGCCATTTTTTCATGTTTTGGCTTAATATTCCCTTCAATCGGAGACCTTAATTTGATAAGTTCTGAAGATATTTGCATTATCCAAAAAAACTCTCGTTTTTCTATGTTTTTTAAGAAAATGGATCAAACCTGGAAAATGGGGTTTTTTTCAGGTTTTGGTTAAAATTACCTTAAGTTCGAGAGCAATAACTCTCTAAATTTTAAAAACGGTTTAGTTTCCCTAAAACTAACGTTTTTCAAGCTTTATTTAATAAATCGATCGAATCTAAAAACTGGCCGTTTTTTCCATGTTTTTGCCTAATATTACTTATATTTGAAGACCCTAATTAGATAGGATTGAAGATATTTGCATCATCCAAAAAACATCCGTTTTTCAATCTTTTTTAGGAAATGGATCAAACCTTAAAAACAGCTGTTTTTCAAGGTTTTGGTTAATTTTACTTAGATTCGAGAGCACTTACTTGCTAGGTTCTAAAAATGGTTTATTTTCCCAAACCGCCGTTTTTCGAGATTTTTTTTAGAAATCAATCGAATCTCAAAACTGGCCGTTTTTCCATGTTTTTGCTTAATATCACTTATAATCGGAGACCTTTATTTGATAAGTTTAAAGATATTATAAATCTTTTTTGTAAATGTATAAAGGCTTAAAAACATCCGTTTTTCTCGGTATTGATTAATATTATCAGATTCGAGAGCAATAACTTGCTGAGTTTGAAAAACTGTTTATTTTCCCAAAACTGATGTTTTTTAAGCTTTTTTTAAGAAATCGATCGAATCTCAAAACTGGTCGTTTTTCCATGTTTTTGTTTAATATAACTTATAATCGGAGACTTTAATTTGATAAATTTGAAGATATTTGCATTATCCAAACCAATCCGTTTTTCAATCTTTTTTAGAAAATGGATCAAACCTTAAAAACGACCGTTTTTCCCGGTTTTGGTTAATATTACTTGGATTCGAGAGCAATAACTTGCTAAGTTTGAAAAACGGTTTATTTTTATAAACCGACGTTTTTCAAGACTTTATGAAGAAATCGCTCGAATCTCAAAAAAGGCCATTTTTTCATGTTTTGGCTTAATATTCCCTTCAATCGGAGACCTTAATTTGATAAGTTCTGAAGATATTTGCATTATCCAAAAAAACTCCCGTTTTCAATCTTTTTAAGGAAATGGATCAAACCTGAAAAACGGCCGTTTTTTCAGGTTTTAGTTAATATTACTTAGATTAGAGAGCAATAACTTGCTAAGTTTTTAAAACTGTTTATTTCCCCAAAACTGACCTTTTTCAAGCCTTTATGAAGAAATCGCTCGAATCTCAAAAAAAGCTATTTTTCCATGTTTTGGCTTAATATTACTTATAATCGGAGACCTTAATTTGATAAGTTTGAAGATATTTGCATTATCCAAAAAACATCCGTTTTTCAATCTTTTTTAGGAAATAAGTCAAACCTTAAAAACAGCTGTTTTTCAAGGTTTTGGTTAATATTACTTAGATTCGAGAGCACTAACTTGCTAAGTTTGAAAAACGGTTTATTTTCCCAAACCGACGTTTTTCAAGCTTTTTTTAAGAAATCGATCGAATCTCAAAACTGGCCGTTTTTCCATGTTTTTGCTTAATATCACATATAATCTGAGACCTTTATTTGATAAGTTTGAAGATATTTGCAATCTTTTTCAGAAAATGGATAAAAACCTAAAAACGGCCGTTTTTCTAGGTTTTGGTTAATATTATTAGATTCGAGAGCAATAACTTGCTAAGTTTCACAAACGGTTTATTTTCCCCAAACTAACGTTTTTCAAGCTTTTTTTAAGAAATCGCTCGAATCTCAAAACCGGCCGTTTTTTCATGTTTTTGGCTAATATTACTTATATTTGAAGTCCTTAATTATATAAGTTTGAAGATGTTTGCATCATAAAAAAAACATCCGTTTTTCAATCTTTTTTAGGAAATGGATCAAACCTTAAAAACGGCTGTTTTTCCAGGTTTTTGTTTCATATTACTTGGATTCGAAAGCAATTACTTGCTAAGTTTGAATAACGGTTTATTTTCATAAACCAACGTTTTTCAAGACTTTATGGAGAAATCGCTCGAATCTCGAAAAAGGCCATTTTTTCATGTTTTGGCTTAATATTCCCTTCAATCGGAGACCTTAATTTGATAAGTTTGAAGATATTTGCATTATCGAAAAAACTTCCGTTTTTCAATCTTTTTTAGGAAATGGATTAAACCTTAACACCTGCCGTTTTCTAGGTTTTGGTTAATTTTACTTAGACTCGAGAGCAATAACTTGCTAAGTTTGAAAAGAGGGTTATTTTCCCCAACTGAAATCGATCGAATCTCAAAACTGGCCGTTTTTCCATGTGTTTTCTTAATATTACAAATCATCGGAGACCTTAATTTGATAAATTTGAAGATATTTGCATTATCCAAAAAACTCTCGTTTTTCAAAAATTTTTAGGAAATTGATCAAACCTTAAAAACGGCCGTTTTTCCAGGTTTCGGTTAATATTACTTAGATTCGAAGTTAATAACTTGCGAAATTTAAAAAACAGTTTATTTTTCCAAAACTGACGTTTTTCAAGCCTTTTTGAAGAAATCGCTCGAATCTCAAAAAAGGCCATTTTTCCTTGTTTTCGCTTAATATTACTTATAATCGGAGACTTTTATTTGATAAGTTTGAAGATATTTGCATTATTTAAAAAACTCCTGTTTTACAATCTTTTTTAGGAAATGGATCAAACCTTAAAAACGACCGTTTTTCCAGGTTTTGGTTCATATTAGTAGATTCGAAAGCAATAACTTGCTGAGTTTAAATAATTGTTAATTTCCCAAACTGACGTTTTTTAAGCTTTTCTTAAGAAATCGATCGAATCTCAAAACTGGCTGTTTTTGCATGTTTTTGCTTAATATCACTTATAATCGGAGACCTTTATTTGATAAGTTTAAAGATATTATAAATCTTTTTTGTAAATGTATAAAGGCTTAAAAACATCCGTTTTTCTCGGTATTGATTAATATTATCAGATTCGAGAGCAATAACTTGCTGAGTTTGAAAAACTGTTTATTTTCTCAAAACTGATGTTTTTTAAGCTTTTTTAAGAAATCGATCGAATCTCAAAACTGGCCGTTTTTCCATGTTTTTGTTTAATATAACTTATAATCGGAGACTTTAATTTGATAAATTTGAAGATATTTGCATTATCCAAAACCATCCGTTTTTCAATCTTTTTTAGAAAATGGATCAAACCTTAAAAACGACCGTTTTTCCCGGTTTTGGTTAATATTACTTGGATTCGAGAGCAATAACTTGCTAAGTTTGAAAAACGGTATATTTTTATAAACCGACGTTTTTCAAGACTTTATGAAGAAATCGCTCGAATCTCAAAAAAAGCTATTTTTCCATGTTTTGGCTTAATATTACTTATAATCGGAGACCTTAATTTGATAAGTTTGAAGATATTTGCATTATCCAAAAAACATCCGTTTTTCAATCTTTTTTAGGAAATAAGTCAAACCTTAAAAACAGCTGTTTTTCAAGGTTTTGGTTAATATTACTTAGATTCGAGAGCACTAACTTGCTAAGTTTGAAAAACGGTTTATTTTCCCAAACCGACGTTTTTCAAGCTTTTTTTAAGAAATCGATCGAATCTCAAAACTGGCCGTTTTTCCATGTTTTTGCTTAATATCACATATAATCTGAGACCTTTATTTGATAAGTTTAAAGATATTTGCAATCTTTTTCAGAAAATGGATAAAAACTTAAAAACGGCCGTTTTTCTAGGTTTTGGTTAATATTATTAGATTCGAGAGCAATAACTTGCTAAGTTTCACAAACGGTTTATTTTCCCCAAACTAACGTTTTTCAAGCTTTTTTAAGAAATCGATCGAATCTCAAAACCGGCCGTTTTTTCATGTTTTTGGCTAATATTACTTATATTTGGAGTCCTTAATTATATAAGTTTGAAAATGTTTGCATCATAAAAAAAACATCCGTTTTTCAATCTTTTTTAGGAAATGGATCAAACCTTAAAAACGGCTGTTTTTCCAGGTTTTTGTTTCATATTACTTGGGTTCGAAAGCAATTACTTGCTAAGTTTGAATAACGGTTTATTTTCATAAACCAACGTTTTTCAAGACTTTATGGAGAAATCGCTCGAATCTCGAAAAAGGCCATTTTTTCATATTTTGGCTTAATATTCCCTTCAATCGGAGACCTTAATTTGATAAGTTTGAAGATATTTGCATTATCGAAAAAACTTCTGTTTTTCAATCTTTTTTAGGAAATGGATTAAACCTTAACACCTGCCGTTTTCTAGGTTTTGGTTAATTTTACTTAGACTCGAGAGCAATAACTTGCTAAGTTTGAAAAGAGGGTTATTTTCCCCAACTGAAATCGATCGAATCTCAAAACTGGCCGTTTTTCCATGTGTTTTCTTAATATTACAAATCATCGGAGACCTTAATTTGATAAATTTAAAGATATTTGCATTATCCAAAAAACTCTCGTTTTTCAAAAAATTTTAGGAAATTGATCAAACCTTAAAAACGGCCGTTTTTCCAGGTTTCGGTTAATATTACCTTAGATTCGAAGGCAATAACTTGCGAAATTTAAAAAACAGTTTATTTTTCCAAAACTGACGTTTTTCAAGCCTTTTTGAAGAAATCGCTCGAATCTCAAAAAAGGCCATTTTTCCTTGTTTTCGCTTAATATTACTTATAATCGGAGACTTTTATTTGATAAGTTTGAAGATATTTGCATTATTTAAAAAACTCCTGTTTTACAATCTTTTTTAGGAAATGGATCAAACCTTAAAAACGACCGTTTTTCCAGGTTTTGGTTCATATTAGTAGATTCGAAAGCAATAACTTGCTGAGTTTAAATAATTGTTAATTTCCCAAACTGACGTTTTTTAAGCTTTTCTTAAGAAATCGATCGAATCTCAAAACTGGCCGTTTTTCCATGTTTTTGCTTAATATCACATATAATCTGAGACCTTTATTTGATAAGTTTGAAGATATTTGCAATCTTTTTCAGAAAATGGATAAAAACTTAAAAACGGCCGTTTTTCTAGGTTTTGGTTAAAATTATTAGATTCGAGAGCAATAACTTGCTAAGTTTCACAAACGGTTTATTTTTCCCAAACTAACGTTTTTCAAGCTTTTTTTAAGAAATCGATCGAATCTCAAAACCGGCCGTTTTTTCATGTTTTTGGCTAATATTACTTATATTTGGAGTCCTTAATTATATAAGTTTGAAGATGTTTGCATCATAAAAAAAACATCCGTTTTTCAATCTTTATAGGAAATGGATCAAACCTTAAAAACGGCTGTTTTTCCAGGTTTTTGTTTCATATTACTTGGATTCGAAAGCAATTACTTGCTAAGTTTGAATAACGGTTTATTTTCATAAACCAACGTTTTTCAAGACTTTATGGAGAAATCGCTCGAATCTCGAAAAAGGCCATTTTTTCATGTTTTGGCTTAATATTCCCTTCAATCGGAGACCTTAATTTGATAAGTTTGAAGATATTTGCATTATCGAAAAAACTTCCGTTTTTCAATCTTTTTTAGGAAATGGATTAAACCTTAACACCTGCCGTTTTCTAGGTTTTGGTTAATTTTACTTAGACTCGAGAGCAATAACTTGCTAAGTTTGAAAAGAGGGTTATTTTCCCCAACTGACGTTTTTTAAGCTTTTTTTAAGAAATCGATCGAATCTCAAAACTGGCCGTTTTTCCATGTGTTTTCTTAATATTAAAAATCATCGGAGACCTTAATTTGATAAATTTGAAGATATTTGCATTATCCAAAAAACTCTCGTTTTTCAAAATTTTTTAGGAAATTGATCAAACCTTAAAAACGGCCGTTTTTCCAGGTTTCGGTTAATATTACTTAGATTCGAAGGCAATAACTTGCGAAATTTAAAAAACAGTTTATTTTTCCAAAACTGACGTTTTTCAAGCCTTTTTGAAGAAATCGCTCGAATCTCAAAAAAGGCCATTTTTCCTTGTTTTCGCTTAATATTACTTATAATCGGATACTTTTATTTGATAAGTTTGAAGATATTTGCATTATTTAAAAAACTCCTGTTTTACAATCTTTTTTAGGAAATGGATCAAACCTTAAAAACGACCGTTTTTCCAGGTTTTGGTTCATATTAGTAGATTCGAAAGCAATAACTTGCTGAGTTTAAATAATTGTTAATTTCCCAAACTGACGTTTTTCAAGCTTTTCTTAAGAAATCGATCGCATCTCAAAACTGGCTGTTTTTGCATGTTTTTGCTTAATATTTTTTATAATCGGAGACCTTAATTTGATAAGTTTTAAGATATTTACATTACCCCCAAAACTCCTGTTTTTCAATCTTTTTTTAATAAAATGGATCAAAACTTAAAAACGGCTGTTTTTCCAGAGTTTTGTTTAGTATTGCTTTGATTCGAGAGCAATAACTTGCTAAGTTTGAGAAACGCATTTTTTTTCCAAAACTGACGTTTTTCAAGCTTTTTTTAAGAAATCGATCGAATCTTAAAACTGGCCGTTTTTCCATTTTTTTGCTGAATATTACTTATAATCGCAGAACTTAATTTGATAGGTTTGAAGATATTTGCTTTACCTAAAAACTCCCGTTTTTCAATCTTTTTTAGGAAATGGATCAAACCTTAAAAACGGCCGTTTTTCCTTGTTTTGGTTAATATTACTTAGATTCGAGAGCAATAACTTGCTGAGTTTGAAAAACGGTTTATTTTCCCCAAACTGACGTTTTTCAAGCTTTTTCTAAGAAATCGATCGAATTTCAAAACTGGCCGTTTTTCCATGTTTTTGCTTAATATTACTTATAATCGGAGACCTTAATTTAATAAGTTAAAAATATTTGCATTATCCAAAAAACTCCCGTTTTTCAATCCTTTTCAGGAAATAGATCAAACCCCAAAAACGACCGCTTTTCCAGGTTTTGATTCATATTACTTAGATTTGAGAGCAATAACTTGCTAAGTTTAAATAACGGTTAATTTCCTAAAACTGACGTTTTTTAAGCTTTTTTTAAGAAATCGATCGAATCTCAAAACTGGCGCTTTGTGCATGTTTTTGCTTAATATTATTTATAATATGAGACTTTTATTTGATAATTTTGAAGATATTTACTTTATCCAAAAAAACTCCCGTTTTTCAATCTTTTTTAGGAAATGGATCAAACCTTGAAAACGGCAGTTTTTTAAGGTTTTGGTTAATATTACTTAGGTTCGAGAGCAATAACTTGCTAAGTTTTAAAAAAGTTTATTTTTCCAAAACTGACGTTTTTTAAGCTTTTTTTAAGAATTCGATCGAATCTCAAACCTAGCATTTTTTGCATGTTTTTGCTTAATATTACTTATAATCGGAGACCTACATTTGATAAGTTTGAAGATATTTGCATTATCCAAAAAACTCCTGTTTTCCTAATCATTTTTAGGAAATGAATCAAACCTTAAAAACGGCAGTTTTTTCAGGTTTTGGCTTATATCACTTAAGTTTGAGAGCAATAACTTGCTAAGTTTGAAAAAAGTTTATTTTCTTAAAACTGACGTTTTTCAAGCTTTTTTTAGGAAATCGATCAAATCTCAAAACTGGCCGTTTTTCAATGTTTTTGCCTAATATTACTTATAATCGGCGAACTTAATTGCATAAGTTTGAAGATATTTGCATCATCCAATACACTCTCGTTTTTATATCTTTTTTAGGAAATGAATCAAACCTTAAAAACGGCCCTTGTTCGGGGTTTTGGTTAATATTACTTAGATTCAAGAGCAATAACTTTCTTAATTAGAAAAACAGGGGGTTTTTTCAAAATTGACGTTTTTCAAGCTTTTTTTTAGGAAATCGATCGAATCTCAAAACTGGCCGTTTTTCTATGTTTTTGCCTGATATTACTTATAATCGGCGACCTTAATTGCATAAGTTTGAAGATATTTGCATTATCCAAAAAACTCCCGTTTTTCAATATTTTTTAGGAAATGGATCAAACCTTAAAAACAGGCGTTTTTTCAGGTTTTAGTTCATATTACTTAGATTCGAGAGCAATAAATTGCTAAGTTTAAAAAACGGTTTATTTTTCCAAACCGACGTTTTTTAGGCCTTTTTCAAGCAATCGCTCGAATCTCAAAAAAGGCCATTTTTTCATGTTTTGGCTTAATATTCCCTTCAATCGGAGACCTTAATTTGATAAGTTCTGAAGATATTTGCATTATCCAAAAAAACTCTCGTTTTTCTATGTTTTTTAAGAAAATGGATCAAACCTGGAAAATGGGTTTTTTTTCAGGTTTTGGTTAAAATTACCTTAAGTTCGAGAGCAATAACTCTCTAAATTTTAAAAACGGTTTAGTTTCCCTAAAACTAACGTTTTTCAAGCTTTATTTAATAAATCGATCGAATCTAAAAACTGGCCGTTTTTTCCATGTTTTTGCCTAATATTACTTATATTTGAAGACCCTAATTAGATAGGATTGAAGATATTTGCATCATCCAAAAAACATCCGTTTTTCAATCTTTTTTAGGAAATGGATCAAACCTTAAAAACAGCTGTTTTTCAAGGTTTTGGTTAATTTTACTTAGATTCGAGAGCACTTACTTGCTAGGTTCTAAAAATGGTTTATTTTCCCAAACCGCCGTTTTTCGAGATTTTTTTTAGAAATCAATCGAATCTCAAAACTGGCCGTTTTTCCATGTTTTTGCTTAATATCACTTATAATCGGAGACCTTTATTTGATAAGTTTAAAGATATTATAAATCTTTTTTGTAAATGTATAAAGGCTTAAAAACATCCGTTTTTCTCGGTATTGATTAATATTATCAGATTCGAGAGCAATAACTTGCTGAGTTTGAAAAACTGTTTATTTTCCCAAAACTGATGTTTTTTAAGCTTTTTTTAAGAAATCGATCGAATCTCAAAACTGGTCGTTTTTCCATGTTTTTGTTTAATATAACTTATAATCGGAGACTTTAATTTGATAAATTTGAAGATATTTGCATTATCCAAACCAATCCGTTTTTCAATCTTTTTTAGAAAATGGATCAAACCTTAAAAACGACCGTTTTTCCCGGTTTTGGTTAATATTACTTGGATTCGAGAGCAATAACTTGCTAAGTTTGAAAAACGGTTTATTTTTATAAACCGACGTTTTTCAAGACTTTATGAAGAAATCGCTCGAATCTCAAAAAAGGCCATTTTTTCATGTTTTGGCTTAATATTCCCTTCAATCGGAGACCTTAATTTGATAAGTTCTGAAGATATTTGCATTATCCAAAAAAACTCCCGTTTTCAATCTTTTTAAGGAAATGGATCAAACCTGAAAAACGGCCGTTTTTTCAGGTTTTAGTTAATATTACTTAGATTAGAGAGCAATAACTTGCTAAGTTTTTAAAACTGTTTATTTCCCCAAAACTGACCTTTTTCAAGCCTTTATGAAGAAATCGCTCGAATCTCAAAAAAAGCTATTTTTCCATGTTTTGGCTTAATATTACTTATAATCGGAGACCTTAATTTGATAAGTTTGAAGATATTTGCATTATCCAAAAAACATCCGTTTTTCAATCTTTTTTAGGAAATAAGTCAAACCTTAAAAACAGCTGTTTTTCAAGGTTTTGGTTAATATTACTTAGATTCGAGAGCACTAACTTGCTAAGTTTGAAAAACGGTTTATTTTCCCAAACCGACGTTTTTCAAGCTTTTTTTAAGAAATCGATCGAATCTCAAAACTGGCCGTTTTTCCATGTTTTTGCTTAATATCACATATAATCTGAGACCTTTATTTGATAAGTTTGAAGATATTTGCAATCTTTTTCAGAAAATGGATAAAAACCTAAAAACGGCCGTTTTTCTAGGTTTTGGTTAATATTATTAGATTCGAGAGCAATAACTTGCTAAGTTTCACAAACGGTTTATTTTCCCCAAACTAACGTTTTTCAAGCTTTTTTTAAGAAATCGCTCGAATCTCAAAACCGGCCGTTTTTTCATGTTTTTGGCTAATATTACTTATATTTGAAGTCCTTAATTATATAAGTTTGAAGATGTTTGCATCATAAAAAAAACATCCGTTTTTCAATCTTTTTTAGGAAATGGATCAAACCTTAAAAACGGCTGTTTTTCCAGGTTTTTGTTTCATATTACTTGGATTCGAAAGCAATTACTTGCTAAGTTTGAATAACGGTTTATTTTCATAAACCAACGTTTTTCAAGACTTTATGGAGAAATCGCTCGAATCTCGAAAAAGGCCATTTTTTCATGTTTTGGCTTAATATTCCCTTCAATCGGAGACCTTAATTTGATAAGTTTGAAGATATTTGCATTATCGAAAAAACTTCCGTTTTTCAATCTTTTTTAGGAAATGGATTAAACCTTAACACCTGCCGTTTTCTAGGTTTTGGTTAATTTTACTTAGACTCGAGAGCAATAACTTGCTAAGTTTGAAAAGAGGGTTATTTTCCCCAACTGAAATCGATCGAATCTCAAAACTGGCCGTTTTTCCATGTGTTTTCTTAATATTACAAATCATCGGAGACCTTAATTTGATAAATTTGAAGATATTTGCATTATCCAAAAAACTCTCGTTTTTCAAAAATTTTTAGGAAATTGATCAAACCTTAAAAACGGCCGTTTTTCCAGGTTTCGGTTAATATTACTTAGATTCGAAGTTAATAACTTGCGAAATTTAAAAAACAGTTTATTTTTCCAAAACTGACGTTTTTCAAGCCTTTTTGAAGAAATCGCTCGAATCTCAAAAAAGGCCATTTTTCCTTGTTTTCGCTTAATATTACTTATAATCGGAGACTTTTATTTGATAAGTTTGAAGATATTTGCATTATTTAAAAAACTCCTGTTTTACAATCTTTTTTAGGAAATGGATCAAACCTTAAAAACGACCGTTTTTCCAGGTTTTGGTTCATATTAGTAGATTCGAAAGCAATAACTTGCTGAGTTTAAATAATTGTTAATTTCCCAAACTGACGTTTTTTAAGCTTTTCTTAAGAAATCGATCGAATCTCAAAACTGGCTGTTTTTGCATGTTTTTGCTTAATATCACTTATAATCGGAGACCTTTATTTGATAAGTTTAAAGATATTATAAATCTTTTTTGTAAATGTATAAAGGCTTAAAAACATCCGTTTTTCTCGGTATTGATTAATATTATCAGATTCGAGAGCAATAACTTGCTGAGTTTGAAAAACTGTTTATTTTCTCAAAACTGATGTTTTTTAAGCTTTTTTAAGAAATCGATCGAATCTCAAAACTGGCCGTTTTTCCATGTTTTTGTTTAATATAACTTATAATCGGAGACTTTAATTTGATAAATTTGAAGATATTTGCATTATCCAAAACCATCCGTTTTTCAATCTTTTTTAGAAAATGGATCAAACCTTAAAAACGACCGTTTTTCCCGGTTTTGGTTAATATTACTTGGATTCGAGAGCAATAACTTGCTAAGTTTGAAAAACGGTATATTTTTATAAACCGACGTTTTTCAAGACTTTATGAAGAAATCGCTCGAATCTCAAAAAAGGCCATTTTTTCATGTTTTGGCTTAATATTCCCTTCAATCGGAGACCTTAATTTGATAAGTTCTGAAGATATTTGCATTATCCAAAAAACTCCCGTTTTTCAATCTTTTTAAGGAAATGGATCAAACCTGAAAAACGGCCGTTTTTTCAGGTTTTAGTTAATATTACTTAGATTAGAGAGCAATAACTTGCTAAGTTTTTAAAACTGTTTATTTCCCCAAAACTGACCTTTTTCAAGCCTTTATGAAGAAATCGCTCGAATCTCAAAAAAAGCTATTTTTCCATGTTTTGGCTTAATATTACTTATAATCGGAGACCTTAATTTGATAAGTTTGAAGATATTTGCATTATCCAAAAAACATCCGTTTTTCAATCTTTTTTAGGAAATAAGTCAAACCTTAAAAACAGCTGTTTTTCAAGGTTTTGGTTAATATTACTTAGATTCGAGAGCACTAACTTGCTAAGTTTGAAAAACGGTTTATTTTCCCAAACCGACGTTTTTCAAGCTTTTTTGAAGAAATCGATCGAATCTCAAAACTGGCCGTTTTTCCATGTTTTTGCTTAATATCACATATAATCTGAGACCTTTATTTGATAAGTTTGAAGATATTTGCAATCTTTTTCAGAAAATGGATAAAAACTTAAAAACGGCCGTTTTTCTAGGTTTTGGTTAATATTATTAGATTCGAGAGCAATAACTTGCTAAGTTTCACAAACGGTTTATTTTCCCCAAACTAACGTTTTTCAAGCTTTTTTTAAGAAATCGATCGAATCTCAAAACCGGCCGTTTTTTCATGTTTTTGGCTAATATTACTTATATTTGGAGTCCTTAATTATATAAGTTTGAAGATGTTTGCATCATAAAAAAAACATCCGTTTTTCAAATCTTTATAGGAAATGGATCAAACCTTAAAAACGGCTGTTTTTCCAGGTTTTTGTTTCATATTACTTGGATTCAAAAGCAATTACTTGCTAAGTTTGAATAACGGTTTATTTTCATAAACCAACGTTTTTCAAGACTTTATGGAGAAATCGCTCGAATCTCGAAAAAGGCCATTTTTTCATGTTTTGGCTTAATATTCCCTTCAATCGGAGACCTTAATTTGATAAGTTTGAAGATATTTGCATTATCGAAAAAACTTCCGTTTTTCAATCTTTTTTAGGAAATGGATTAAACCTTAACACCTGCCATTTTCTAGGTTTTGGTTAATTTTACTTAGACTCGAGAGCAATAACTTGCTAAGTTTGAAAAGAGGGTTATTTTCCCCAACTGACGTTTTTTAAGCTTTTTTTAAGAAATCGATCGAATCTCAAAACTGGCCGTTTTTCCATGTGTTTTCTTAATATTACAAATCATCGGAGACCTTAATTTGATAAATTTGAAGATATTTGCATTATCCAAAAAACTCTCGTTTTTCAAAATTTTTTAGGAAATTGATCAAACCTTAAAAACGGCCGTTTTTCCAGGTTTCGGTTAATATTACTTAGATTCGAAGGCAATAACTTGCGAAATTTAAAAAACAGTTTATTTTTCCAAAACTGACGTTTTTCAAGCCTTTTTGAAGAAATCGCTCGAATCTCAAAAAAGGCCATTTTTCCTTGTTTTCGCTTAATATTACTTATAATCGGAGACTTTTATTTGATAAGTTTGAAGATATTTGCATTATTTAAAAAACTCCTGTTTTACAATCATTTTAGGAAATGGATCAAACCTTAAAAACGACCGTTTTTCCAGGTTTTGGTTCATATTAGTAGATTCGAAAGCAATAACTTGCTGAGTTTAAATAATTGTTAATTTCCCAAACTGACGTTTTTCAAGCTTTTCTTAAGAAATCGATCGAATCTCAAAACTGGCTGTTTTTGCATGTTTTTGCTTAATATTTTTTATAATCGGAGACCTTAATTTGATAAGTTTTAAGATATTTACATTACCCCCAAAACTCCTGTTTTTCAATTTTTTTTTAATAAAATGGATCAAAACTTAAAAACGGCTGTTTTTCCAGAGTTTTGTTTAATATTGCTTTGATTCGAGAGCAATAACTTGCTAAGTTTGAGAAACGCATTTTTTTTCCAAAACTGACGTTTTTCAAGCTTTTTTTAAGAAATCGATCGAATCTTAAAACTGGCCGTTTTTCCATTATTTACTGAATATTAATTATAATCGGAGAACTTAATTTGATAGGTTTGAAGATATTTGCTTTACCTAAAAACTCCCGTTTTTCAATCTTTTTTAGGAAATGGATCAAACCTTAAAAACGGCCGTTTTTCCTTGTTTTGGTTAATATTACTTAGATTCGAGAGCAATAACTTGCTGAGTTTGAAAAACGGTTTATTTTCCCCAAACTGACGTTTTTCAAGCTTTTTCTAAGAAATCGATCGAATTTCAAAACTGGCCGTTTTTCCATGTTTTTGCTTAATATTACTTATAATCGGAGACCTTAATTTAATAAGTTAAAAATATTTGCATTATCCAAAAAACTCCCGTTTTTCAATCCTTTTCAGGAAATAGATCAAACCCCAAAAACGACCGCTTTTCCAGGTTTTGATTCATATTACTTAGATTTGAGAGCAATAACTTGCTAAGTTTAAATAACGGTTAATTTCCTAAAACTGACGTTTTTTAAGCTTTTTTTAAGAAATCGATCGAATCTCAAAACTGGCGCTTTGTGCATGTTTTTGCTTAATATTATTTATAATATGAGACTTTTATTTGATAATTTTGAAGATATTTACTTTATCCAAAAAAACTCCCGTTTTTCAATCTTTTTTAGGAAATGGATCAAACCTTGAAAACGGCAGTTTTTTAAGGTTTTGGTTAATATTACTTAGGTTCGAGAGCAATAACTTGCTAAGTTTTAAAAAAGTTTATTTTTCCAAAACTGACGTTTTTTAAGCTTTTTTTAAGAATTCGATCGAATCTCAAACCTAGCATTTTTTGCATGTTTTTGCTTAATATTACTTATAATCGGAGACCTACATTTGATAAGTTTGAAGATATTTGCATTATCCAAAAAACTCCTGTTTTCCTAATCATTTTTAGGAAATGAATCAAACCTTAAAAACGGCAGTTTTTTCAGGTTTTGGCTTATATCACTTAAGTTTGAGAGCAATAACTTGCTAAGTTTGAAAAAAGTTTATTTTCTTAAAACTGACGTTTTTCAAGCTTTTTTTAGGAAATCGATCAAATCTCAAAACTGGCCGTTTTTCAATGTTTTTGCCTAATATTACTTATAATCGGCGAACTTAATTGCATAAGTTTGAAGATATTTGCATCATCCAATACACTCTCGTTTTTATATCTTTTTTAGGAAATGAATCAAACCTTAAAAACGGCCCTTGTTCGGGGTTTTGGTTAATATTACTTAGATTCAAGAGCAATAACTTTCTTAATTAGAAAAACAGGGGGTTTTTACAAAATTGACGTTTTTCAAGCTTTTTTTTAGGAAATCGATCGAATCTCAAAACTGGCCGTTTTTCTATGTTTTTGCCTGATATTACTTATAATCGGCGACCTTAATTGCATAAGTTTGAAGATATTTGCATTATCCAAAAAACTCCCGTTTTTCAATATTTTTTAGGAAATGGATCAAACCTTAAAAACAGGCGTTTTTTCAGGTTTTAGTTCATATTACTTAGATTCGAGAGCAATAAATTGCTAAGTTTAAAAAACGGTTTATTTTTCCAAACCGACGTTTTTTAGGCCTTTTTCAAGCAATCGCTCGAATCTCAAAAAAGGCCATTTTTTCATGTTTTGGCTTAATATTCCCTTCAATCGGAGACCTTAATTTGATAAGTTCTGAAGATATTTGCATTATCCAAAAAAACTCTCGTTTTTCTATGTTTTTTAAGAAAATGGATCAAACCTGGAAAATGGGGTTTTTTTCAGGTTTTGGTTAAAATTACCTTAAGTTCGAGAGCAATAACTCTCTAAATTTTAAAAACGGTTTAGTTTCCCTAAAACTAACGTTTTTCAAGCTTTATTTAATAAATCGATCGAATCTAAAAACTGGCCGTTTTTTCCATGTTTTTGCCTAATATTACTTATATTTGAAGACCCTAATTAGATAGGATTGAAGATATTTGCATCATCCAAAAAACATCCGTTTTTCAATCTTTTTTAGGAAATGGATCAAACCTTAAAAACAGCTGTTTTTCAAGGTTTTGGTTAATTTTACTTAGATTCGAGAGCACTTACTTGCTAGGTTCTAAAAATGGTTTATTTTCCCAAACCGCCGTTTTTCGAGATTTTTTTTAGAAATCAATCGAATCTCAAAACTGGCCGTTTTTCCATGTTTTTGCTTAATATCACTTATAATCGGAGACCTTTATTTGATAAGTTTAAAGATATTATAAATCTTTTTTGTAAATGTATAAAGGCTTAAAAACATCCGTTTTTCTCGGTATTGATTAATATTATCAGATTCGAGAGCAATAACTTGCTGAGTTTGAAAAACTGTTTATTTTCCCAAAACTGATGTTTTTTAAGCTTTTTTTAAGAAATCGATCGAATCTCAAAACTGGTCGTTTTTCCATGTTTTTGTTTAATATAACTTATAATCGGAGACTTTAATTTGATAAATTTGAAGATATTTGCATTATCCAAACCAATCCGTTTTTCAATCTTTTTTAGAAAATGGATCAAACCTTAAAAACGACCGTTTTTCCCGGTTTTGGTTAATATTACTTGGATTCGAGAGCAATAACTTGCTAAGTTTGAAAAACGGTTTATTTTTATAAACCGACGTTTTTCAAGACTTTATGAAGAAATCGCTCGAATCTCAAAAAAGGCCATTTTTTCATGTTTTGCCTTAATATTCCCTTCAATCGGAGACCTTAATTTGATAAGTTCTGAAGATATTTGCATTATCCAAAAAAACTCCCGTTTTCAATCTTTTTAAGGAAATGGATCAAACCTGAAAAACGGCCGTTTTTTCAGGTTTTAGTTAATATTACTTAGATTAGAGAGCAATAACTTGCTAAGTTTTTAAAACTGTTTATTTCCCCAAAACTGACCTTTTTCAAGCCTTTATGAAGAAATCGCTCGAATCTCAAAAAAAGCTATTTTTCCATGTTTTGGCTTAATATTACTTATAATCGGAGACCTTAATTTGATAAGTTTGAAGATATTTGCATTATCCAAAAAACATCCGTTTTTCAATCTTTTTTAGGAAATAAGTCAAACCTTAAAAACAGCTGTTTTTCAAGGTTTTGGTTAATATTACTTAGATTCGAGAGCACTAACTTGCTAAGTTTGAAAAACGGTTTATTTTCCCAAACCGACGTTTTTCAAGCTTTTTTTAAGAAATCGATCGAATCTCAAAACTGGCCGTTTTTCCATGTTTTTGCTTAATATCACATATAATCTGAGACCTTTATTTGATAAGTTTGAAGATATTTGCAATCTTTTTCAGAAAATGGATAAAAACCTAAAAACGGCCGTTTTTCTAGGTTTTGGTTAATATTATTAGATTCGAGAGCAATAACTTGCTAAGTTTCACAAACGGTTTATTTTCCCCAAACTAACGTTTTTCAAGCTTTTTTTAAGAAATCGCTCGAATCTCAAAACCGGCCGTTTTTTCATGTTTTTGGCTAATATTACTTATATTTGAAGTCCTTAATTATATAAGTTTGAAGATGTTTGCATCATAAAAAAAACATCCGTTTTTCAATCTTTTTTAGGAAATGGATCAAACCTTAAAAACGGCTGTTTTTCCAGGTTTTTGTTTCATATTACTTGGATTCGAAAGCAATTACTTGCTAAGTTTGAATAACGGTTTATTTTCATAAACCAACGTTTTTCAAGACTTTATGGAGAAATCGCTCGAATCTCGAAAAAGGCCATTTTTTCATGTTTTGGCTTAATATTCCCTTCAATCGGAGACCTTAATTTGATAAGTTTGAAGATATTTGCATTATCGAAAAAACTTCCGTTTTTCAATCTTTTTTAGGAAATGGATTAAACCTTAACACCTGCCGTTTTCTAGGTTTTGGTTAATTTTACTTAGACTCGAGAGCAATAACTTGCTAAGTTTGAAAAGAGGGTTATTTTCCCCAACTGAAATCGATCGAATCTCAAAACTGGCCGTTTTTCCATGTGTTTTCTTAATATTACAAATCATCGGAGACCTTAATTTGATAAATTTGAAGATATTTGCATTATCCAAAAAACTCTCGTTTTTCAAAAATTTTTAGGAAATTGATCAAACCTTAAAAACGGCCGTTTTTCCAGGTTTCGGTTAATATTACTTAGATTCGAAGTTAATAACTTGCGAAATTTAAAAAACAGTTTATTTTTCCAAAACTGACGTTTTTCAAGCCTTTTTGAAGAAATCGCTCGAATCTCAAAAAAGGCCATTTTTCCTTGTTTTCGCTTAATATTACTTATAATCGGAGACTTTTATTTGATAAGTTTGAAGATATTTGCATTATTTAAAAAACTCCTGTTTTACAATCTTTTTTAGGAAATGGATCAAACCTTAAAAACGACCGTTTTTCCAGGTTTTGGTTCATATTAGTAGATTCGAAAGCAATAACTTGCTGAGTTTAAATAATTGTTAATTTCCCAAACTGACGTTTTTTAAGCTTTTCTTAAGAAATCGATCGAATCTCAAAACTGGCTGTTTTTGCATGTTTTTGCTTAATATCACTTATAATCGGAGACCTTTATTTGATAAGTTTAAAGATATTATAAATCTTTTTTGTAAATGTATAAAGGCTTAAAAACATCCGTTTTTCTCGGTATTGATTAATATTATCAGATTCGAGAGCAATAACTTGCTGAGTTTGAAAAACTGTTTATTTTCTCAAAACTGATGTTTTTTAAGCTTTTTTAAGAAATCGATCGAATCTCAAAACTGGCCGTTTTTCCATGTTTTTGTTTAATATAACTTATAATCGGAGACTTTAATTTGATAAATTTGAAGATATTTGCATTATCCAAAACCATCCGTTTTTCAATCTTTTTTAGAAAATGGATCAAACCTTAAAAACGACCGTTTTTCCCGGTTTTGGTTAATATTACTTGGATTCGAGAGCAATAACTTGCTAAGTTTGAAAAACGGTATATTTTTATAAACCGACGTTTTTCAAGACTTTATGAAGAAATCGCTCGAATCTCAAAAAAGGCCATTTTTTCATGTTTTGGCTTAATATTCCCTTCAATCGGAGACCTTAATTTGATAAGTTCTGAAGATATTTGCATTATCCAAAAAACTCCCGTTTTTCAATCTTTTTAAGGAAATGGATCAAACCTGAAAAACGGCCGTTTTTTCAGGTTTTAGTTAATATTACTTAGATTAGAGAGCAATAACTTGCTAAGTTTTTAAAACTGTTTATTTCCCCAAAACTGACCTTTTTCAAGCCTTTATGAAGAAATCGCTCGAATCTCAAAAAAAGCTATTTTTCCATGTTTTGGCTTAATATTACTTATAATCGGAGACCTTAATTTGATAAGTTTGAAGATATTTGCATTATCCAAAAAACATCCGTTTTTCAATCTTTTTTAGGAAATAAGTCAAACCTTAAAAACAGCTGTTTTTCAAGGTTTTGGTTAATATTACTTAGATTCGAGAGCACTAACTTGCTAAGTTTGAAAAACGGTTTATTTTCCCAAACCGACGTTTTTCAAGCTTTTTTGAAGAAATCGATCGAATCTCAAAACTGGCCGTTTTTCCATGTTTTTGCTTAATATCACATATAATCTGAGACCTTTATTTGATAAGTTTGAAGATATTTGCAATCTTTTTCAGAAAATGGATAAAAACTTAAAAACGGCCGTTTTTCTAGGTTTTGGTTAATATTATTAGATTCGAGAGCAATAACTTGCTAAGTTTCACAAACGGTTTATTTTCCCCAAACTAACGTTTTTCAAGCTTTTTTTAAGAAATCGATCGAATCTCAAAACCGGCCGTTTTTTCATGTTTTTGGCTAATATTACTTATATTTGGAGTCCTTAATTATATAAGTTTGAAGATGTTTGCATCATAAAAAAAACATCCGTTTTTCAAATCTTTATAGGAAATGGATCAAACCTTAAAAACGGCTGTTTTTCCAGGTTTTTGTTTCATATTACTTGGATTCAAAAGCAATTACTTGCTAAGTTTGAATAACGGTTTATTTTCATAAACCAACGTTTTTCAAGACTTTATGGAGAAATCGCTCGAATCTCGAAAAAGGCCATTTTTTCATGTTTTGGCTTAATATTCCCTTCAATCGGAGACCTTAATTTGATAAGTTTGAAGATATTTGCATTATCGAAAAAACTTCCGTTTTTCAATCTTTTTTAGGAAATGGATTAAACCTTAACACCTGCCGTTTTCTAGGTTTTGGTTAATTTTACTTAGACTCGAGAGCAATAACTTGCTAAGTTTGAAAAGAGGGTTATTTTCCCCAACTGACGTTTTTTAGGCTTTTTTTAAGAAATCGATCGAATCTCAAAACTGGCCGTTTTTCCATGTGTTTTCTTAATATTACAAATCATCGGAGACCTTAATTTGATAAATTTGAAGATATTTGCATTATCCAAAAAACTCTCGTTTTTCAAAATTTTTTAGGAAATTGATCAAACCTTAAAAACGGCCGTTTTTCCAGGTTTCGGTTAATATTACTTAGATTCGAAGGCAATAACTTGCGAAATTTAAAAAACAGTTTATTTTTCCAAAACTGACGTTTTTCAAGCCTTTTTGAAGAAATCGCTCGAATCTCAAAAAAGGCCATTTTTCCTTGTTTTCGCTTAATATTACTTATAATCGGAGACTTTTATTTGATAAGTTTGAAGATATTTGCATTATTTAAAAAACTCCTGTTTTACAATCTTTTTTAGGAAATGGATCAAACCTTAAAAACGACCGTTTTTCCAGGTTTTGGTTCATATTAGTAGATTCGAAAGCAATAACTTGCTGAGTTTAAATAATTGTTAATTTCCCAAACTGACGTTTTTTAAGCTTTTCTTAAGAAATCGATCGAATCTCAAAACTGGCTGTTTTTGCATGTTTTTGCTTAATATCACTTATAATCGGAGACCTTTATTTGATAAGTTTAAAGATATTATAAATCTTTTTTATAAATGTATAAAGGCTTAAAAACATCCGTTTTTCTCGGTATTGATTAATATTATCAGATTCGAGAGCAATAACTTGCTGAGTTTGAAAAACTGTTTATTTTCCCAAAACTGATGTTTTTTAAGCTTTTTTAAGAAATCGATCGAATCTCAAAACTGGCCGTTTTTCCATGTTTTTGTTTAATATAACTTATAATCGGAGACTTTAATTTGATAAATTTGAAAATATTTGCATTATCCAAAACCATCCGTTTTTCAATCTTTTTTAGAAAATGGATCAAACCTTAAAAACGACCGTTTTTCCCGGTTTTGGTTAATATTACTTGGATTCGAGAGCAATAACTTGCTAAGTTTGAAAAACGGTTTATTTTTATAAACCGACGTTTTTCAAGACTTTATGAAGAAATCGCTCGAATCTCAAAAAAGGCCATTTTTTCATGTTTTGCCTTAATATTCCCTTCAATCGGAGACCTTAATTTGATAAGTTCTGAAGATATTTGCATTATCCAAAAAACTCCCGTTTTTCAATCTTTTTAAGGAAATGGATCAAACCTGAAAAACGGCCGTTTTTTCAGGTTTCAGTTAATATTACTTAGAATAGAGAGCAATAACTTGCTTAGTTTTTAAAACTGTTTATTTCCCCAAAACTGACCTTTTTAAAGCCTTTATGAAGAAATCGCTCGAATCTCAAAAAAAGCTATTTTTCCATGTTTTGGCTTAATATTACTTATAATCGGAGACCTTAATTTGATAAGTTTGAAGATATTTGCATTATCCAAAAAACATCCGTTTTTCAATCTTTTTTAGGAAATAAGTCAAACCTTAAAAACAGCTGTTTTTCAAGGTTTTGGTTAATATTACTTAGATTCGAGAGCACTAACTTGCTAAGTTTGAAAAACGGTTTATTTTCCCAAACCGACGTTTTTCAAGCTTTTTTTAAGAAATCGATCGAATCTCAAAACTGGCCGTTTTTCCATGTTTTTGCTTAATATCACATATAATCTGAGACCTTTATTTGATAAGTTTAAAGATATTTGCAATCTTTTTCAGAAAATGGATAAAAACTTAAAAACGGCCGTTTTTCTAGGTTTTGGTTAATATTATTAGATTCGAGAGCAATAACTTGCTAAGTTTCACAAACGGTTTATTTTCCCCAAACTAACGTTTTTCAAGCTTTTTTTAAGAAATCGATCGAATCTCAAAACCGGCCGTTTTTTCATGTTTTTGGCTAATATTACTTATATTTGGAGTCCTTAATTATATAAGTTGAAGATGTTTGCATCATAAAAAAAACATCCGTTTTTTAATCTTTTTTAGGAAATGGATCAAACCTTAAAAACGGCTGTTTTTCCAGGTTTTTGTTTCATATTACTTGGATTCGAAAGCAATTACTTGCTAAGTTTGAATAACGGTTTATTTTCATAAACCAACGTTTTTCAAGACTTTATGGAGAAATCGCTCGAATCTCGAAAAAGGCCATTTTTTCATGTTTTGGCTTAATATTCCCTTCAATCGGAAACCTTAATTTGATAAGTTCTGAAGATATTTGCATTATCCAAAAAACTCCCGTTTTTCAATCTTTTTAAGGAAATGGATCAAACCTGAAAAACGGCCGTTTTTTCAGGTTTCAGTTAATATTACTTAGAATAGAGAGCAATAACTTGCTTAGTTTTTAAAACTGTTTATTTCCCCAAAACTGACCTTTTTAAAGCCTTTATGAAGAAATCGCTCGAATCTCAAAAAAAGCTATTTTTCCATGTTTTGGCTTAATATTACTTATAATCGGAGACCTTAATTTGATAAGTTTGAAGATATTTGCATTATCCAAAAAACTCCCGTTTTTCAATCTTTTTTAGGAAATAAGTCAAACCTTAAAAACAGCTGTTTTTCAAGGTTTTGGTTAATATTACTTAGATTCGAGAGCACTAACTTGCTAAGTTTGAAAAACGGTTTATTTTCCCAAACCGACGTTTTTCAAGCTTTTTTTAAGAAATCGATCGAATCTCAAAACTGGCCGTTTTTCCATGTTTTTGCTTAATATCACATATAATCTGAGACCTTTATTTGATAGGTTTAAAGATATTTGCAATCTTTTTCAGAAAATGGATAAAAACTTAAAAACGGCCGTTTTTCTAGGTTTTGGTTAATATTATTAGATTCGAGAGCAATAACTTGCTAAGTTTCACAAACGGTTTATTTTCCCCAAACTAACGTTTTTCAAGCTTTTTTTAAGAAATCGATCGAATCTCAAAACCGGCCGTTTTTTCATGTTTTTGGCTAATATTACTTATATTTGGAGTCCTTAATTATATAAGTTTGAAGATGTTTGCATCATAAAAAAAACATCCGTTTTTCAATCTTTTTTAGGAAATGGATCAAACCTTAAAAACGGCTGTTTTTCCAGGTTTTTGTTTCATATTACTTGGATTCGAAAGCAATTACTTGCTAAGTTTGAATAACGGTATATTTTCATAAACCAACGTTTTTCAAGACTTTATGGAGAAATCGCTCGAATCTCGAAAAAGGCCATTTTTTCATGTTTTGGCTTAATATTCCCTTCAATCGGAGACCTTAATTTGATAAGTTTGAAGATATTTGCATTATCGAAAAAACTTCCGTTTTTCAATCTTTTTTAGGAAATGGATTAAACCTTAACACCTGCCGTTTTCTAGGTTTTGGTTAATTTTACTTAGACTCGAGAGCAATAACCTGCTAAGTTTGAAAAGAGGGTTATTTTCCCCAACTGACGTTTTTTAAGCTTTTTTTAAGAAATCGATCGAATCTCAAAACTGGCCGTTTTTCCATGTGTTTTCTTAATATTACAAATCATCGGAGACCTTAATTTGATAAATTTGAAGATATTTGCATATCCAAAAAACTCTCGTTTTTCAAAAATTTTTAGGAAATTGATCAAACCTTAAAAACGGCCGTTTTTCCAGGTTTCGGTTAATATTACTTAGATTCGAAGGCAATAACTTGCGAAATTTAAAAAACAGTTTATTTTTTCAAAACTGACGTTTTTCAAGCTTTTTTGAAGAAATCGCTCGAATCTCAAAAAAGGCCATTTTTCCTTGTTTTCGCTTAATATTACTTATAATCGGAGACTTTTATTTGATAAGTTTGAAGATATTTGCATTATTTAAAAAACTCCTGTTTTACAATCTTTTTTAGGAAATGGATCAAACCTTAAAAACGACCGTTTTTCCAGGTTTTGGTTCATATTAGTAGATTCGAAAGCAATAACTTGCTGAGTTTAAATAATTGTTAATTTCCCAAACTGACGTTTTTCAAGCTTTTCTTAAGAAATCGATCGAATCTCAAAACTGGCTGTTTTTGCATGTTTTTGCTTAATATTTTTTATAATCGGAGACCTTAATTTGATAAGTTTTAAGATATTTACATTACCCCCAAAACTCCTATTTTTCAATCTTTTTTTATAAAATGGATCAAAACTTAAAAACGGCAGTTTTTCCAGAGTTTTGTTTAATATTGCTTAGATTCGAGAGCAATAACTTGCTAAGTTTGAGAAACGCATTTTTTTTCCAAATCTGACGTTTTTCAAGCTATTTTTAAGAAATCGATCGAATCTCAAAACTGGCCGTTTTTCCATGTTTTTGCCTAATATTACTTATAATCGGCGACCTTAATTGCATAAGTTTGAAGATATTTGCATTATCCAAAAAACTCCCGTTTTTCAATCTTTTTTAGGAAATGGATCAAACCTTAAAAACGGCCGTTTTTTCAGGTTTTAGTTCATATTACTTAGATTCGAGAGCAATAAATTGCTAAGTTTAAAAAACGGTTTATTTTCCCAAACCGACGTTTTTTAGGCCTTTTTCAAGCAATCGCTCGAATCTCAAAAAAGGCCATTTTTTCATGTTTTGGCTTAATATTCCCTTCAATCGGAGACCTTAAATTGATAAGTTTGAAGATATTTGCATTATCGAAAAAACTCCCGTTTTTCAATCTTTTTTAGGAAATGGATCAAACCTTAACACCTGCCGTTTTCCAGGTTTTGGTTAATATTTTTTAGACTTGAGAGTAATAACTTGCTAAGTTTGAAAGGAGGGTTATTTTCCAAAACTGATATTTTTTAAGCTTTATTTAAGAAATTGATCGAATCTCAAAACTGGCCGTTTTTCCATGTGTTTGCATAATATTACTTATCATCGGAGACCTTAATTTGATAAGTTTGAAGATATTTGCATTATCCAAAAAACTCTCGTTTTTCCAAATATTTTAGGAAATGGATCAAACCTTAAAAACGGCGATTTTTCCAGATTTTAGTTCATATTACTTAAAGTCGAGAGCAATAAATTGCTAATTTTAAAAAAAACGGTCTATTTTCCTAAAACTGACGTTTTTTAAGCCTTTTTGAAGAAATCGATCGAATTTCAAAACTGGCCGTTTTTCCATGTTTACGCTTAATATTACTTATAATCGGAGACCTTAATTTAATAAGTTAAAATATTTGCATTATCCAAAAAAACTCCCGTTTTTCAATCTTTTTCAGGAAATAGATCAAACCCAAAAAACGACCGTTTTTCCAGGTTTTGATTCATATTACTTAGATTTGAGAGCAATAACTTACTAAGTTTAAATAACGGTTAATTTCCCCAAACTGACGTTTTTTAAGGTTTTTTAAAGAAATCGATCGAATCTTAAAACTGGCTGTTTTTGCATGTTTTTGCTTAATATTATTTATAATCGGAGACCTGCATTTGATAATTTTGAAGATATTTGCTTTATCCTAAAAACTCCCGTTTTTCAATCTATTTTAGAAAATGGATCAAACCTTAAAAACGGCGATTTTTCCAAGTTTTAGTTAATTTTACTTAAATTCGAGAGCAATAAATTGCTAAGTTCAAAAAACGGTCTATTTTCCTAAAACTGACGTTTTTTAAGCCTTTTTGAAGAAATCGCTCGAATCTCAAAAAAGGCAATTTTTTAATGTTTTGGCTTAATATTCCGTTTAATCGAAGACCTTAATTTAATAAGTTTGAAGATTTTTGCATTATTCAAAAAACTCTCGTTTTTCAATCTTTTTTAGGAAATGGATCAAACCTTAACACCTGCCGTTTTTCCAGGTTTTGGTTAATATTACCTCAGATTCGAGAGCAATAACTTGCTCAGTTTAAAAAACGGTTTATTTTTTCCAAAACTGACGTTTTTCAAACCCTTTTTGAAGAATTCGCTCGAAATCAAAAAAGGCTATTTTTCAATGTTTTGGCTTAATATTACCTATAATCGAAGAACTTAATTTGATAAGTTTAAAGATATTTGCATTATCTAAAAAACTCCCGTTTTTCAATTTTTTTTAAGGAAATGGATCAAACCTTAAAAACGGCCGTTTTTCCTTGTTTTGGTTAATATTACTTAGATTCGAAAGCAGAAACACCCTAAGTTTGAAAAACGGTTTATTTTGCCAAAACTGACGTTTTTCAAGCTTTTTTTAAGAAACCGATCGAATTTCAAAACTGGCCGTTTTACCATGTTTTTGCTTTATATTACTTATAAACGGAGACCTTAATTGGATAAGTTTGAAAATATTCGCATCACCTGAAAAACTCCCGTTTTTCAATCTTTTTTAGGAAATGAATCAAACCTTAACACCTGCCGTTTTCCAGGTTTTGGTTAATATTACTTAGATTCAAGAGCAATAACTTTATAAGTTAGAAAAACGTGTTTTTTTTTCAAAATTAACTTTTTTCAACTTTTTTTTTCAGAAATCGATCGAATCTCAAAACTGGCTGTTTTTGCTTAATATTACATATAATCAGAGAACTTAATTTGATATGTTTGAAGATATTTGCATTACCTAAAAAACTCCCGTATTCAATCTTTTTTAGGAAATGGATCAAACCTTAAAAACGGCCGTTTTTTCTTGTTTTGGTAAATATTACTTAGATTCAAGAGCAGTAAGTTGCTGAGTTTGAAAAAGGGTTTATTTTTCCCAAAACTGACGTTTTTTAAGCTTTTTTTAGGAAATCGATCGAATCTCAAAAAAGGCCATTTTTCCATGTGTTGGCCTGATATTACTTATAATCGGAGACCTTAATTTGATAAGTTTGAAGATATTTGCATTATCCAGGTTAGGGTTAATATTACTTAGATTCGAGAGCAATAACTTTCAAAGTTTAAAAAACGGTTTATTTTCCCAAAACTGACGTTTTTCAAGCTTGTTTTAAGAAATCGATCGAATCTCAAAACTGGCTGCTTTTGCATGTTTTTGCCTAATATAACTTATAATCGGAGACCTTAATTGGATAAGTTTGAAGATATTTGCATCATCTAAAAAACTCCCGTTTATCAATCTTTTTTTAGGAAATGGATCAAACCTTAAAAACGGCCTTTTTGTTAGGTTTAGGTTAATATCCAAAAAACTCCTGTTTTTCAAACTTCTTTAAGATATGGATCAAAACTTATAAAAACAGCCGTTTCCCAGGTTTTGGTTAATATTAATTATATTCGAGAGCAATAACTTGCTAAGTTTGAAAAAAGGTTTATTTTCCCAAAACTGACGTTTTTCAAGCTTTTTTTTAAAAAATCGATCAAATCTCAAAACTGGCCGTTTTTGCATGTTTTTGCTTAATATTACTTATAATCGGAGACCTTAATTGGATAAGTTTGAAGATATTTGCATCATCTAAAAAACTCCCGTTTTTCAATCTTTTTTTAGGAAATGGATCAAACCTTAAAAACGGCCTTTTTGTTAGGTTTAGGTTAATATCCAAAAAACTCCTGTTTTTCAAACTTCTTTAAGATATGGATCAAAACTTATAAAAACAGCCGTTTCCCAGGTTTTGGTTAATATTAATTATATTCGAGAGCAATAACTTGCTAAGTTAGAAAAAAGGTTTATTTTCCCAAAACTGACGTTTTTCAAGCTTTTTTAAAAAAATCGATCAAATCTCAAAACTGGCCGTTTTTGCATGTTTTTGCTTAATATTACTTATAATCGTATACCTTAATTTGATAAGTTTAAAGATATTTGCATATCCAAAAAACTCCCGGATTTAATCTTTTTTAAGAAATGGATCAAACCTTATAAACGGCCGTTTTTCCAGGTTTTGGTTTGTATTACTTAAATTCGAGAGCAATAAATTGCTTTGTTTGAAAAATGGTGTATTTTTCCCGAACTGACGTTTTTCAAGCATTTTTGAAGAAATCGATCGAATCTCAAAACTGGCCGTTTTTGCATGTTTTTGCTTAATATTACTTATAATCGGAGACCTTAATTAGATAAGTTTGAAGATATTTGCATTATCCAAAAAACTCCCGTTTTTAAATCTTTTTTAAGAATTGGATCTAACCTTAAAAACGGCCGTTTTTCTAGGTTTTGGTTAATATTACTTAGATTCGAGAGCAATAACCTGCTTAGTTTGAAAAACGGTATATTTTCCTAAAACCTGACGTTTTTCAAGCTTTTTTAAAGAAATCGATTGAATCTCAAAACTAGCCGTTTTTGCATGTTTTGGCTTAATATTACTTATAACCAGAGACCTTAATTTGATAAGTTAAAGATATTTGCATTATCCACAAAACTCCCGTTTTCTAAACTTATTTAAGAAATGGATAAAAACTTAAAAACGGCCGTTTTTTCACGTTTTGGTTAATATTACTTAGATTTGAGAGCAATAACTTGCTTAGTTTGAAAAACGGTTTATTTTCCCAAAACTGACGTTTTTCAAGTTTTTTTTGAGAAATTGATTCGTTCTCAAAAAAGGCTATTTTCCATGTTTTGGGTTAATATTACTTATAATCGGAGAACTTAATTTGATAAGTTTAAAGATAATGGCATTATCTAAAAAACTCCCGTTTTTCAATCTTTTTTAGGAAATGGATCAAACCTTAAAAACGGCCGTTTTTCCTTGTTTTGGTTAATATTACTTTGATTCGAGAGCAATAACTTTCTAAGTTTGAAAAACGGTTTATTTTCCCCAAACTGACGTTTTTCAAGCTATTTTTAAGAAACCGATCGAATCTCAAAACTGGCCGTTTTGCCATGTTTTTGCTTAATATTACTTATGAACGGAGACCTTAATTGGATAAGTTTGAAGATATCCGCATCATCCAAAAAACTCCCGTTTTTTAATCTTTTTTAGGAAATGAATCAACCCTTAAAAACGGCCCTGGTTTTGCCACCTTTTTTTTCAGAAATCGATCAAATCTTAAAACTAGCTGTTTTTCCATGTTTTTGCCTAATATTACTTATAATTGGAGACCTTCATTTGATAATTTTGAAGATATTTGCATTATCCAAAAAAACTCCCGTTTTTCAATCTTTGTTTAGGAAATGGATCAAACCTTAACACCTGCCGTTTTTCCAGGTTTTGGTTAATATACCCTAGCTTCGAGAGCAATAACTTGCTCACTTTGAAAAAAGGTTTATTTTCTTAAAACTGACGTTTTTCAAGGTTTTTTAAGAAATCGATCGAATCTGAAAAACTGGCCGTTTTTTCCATGTGTTTGCTAAATATTACTTATAATACTAGACCTTAATTTGATAAGTTTGAAGATATTTGCATTATCCAAAAAACCCCCGTTTTTCAATCTTTTTTAGGAAATTGATCAAACTTTTAAAACGGCAGCTTTTCCAGATTTCGGTTAATATTATTTAAGATTCAAAGGCAATAACTTGCGAAGTTTAAAAAACAGTTTATTTTTCCAAAACTGACGTTTTTCAAGCCTTTGTGAAGAAATCGCTCGAATCTCAAAAAAGGCAATTTTTCCATGTTTTGGCTTAATATTACTTATAATCGAAGACCTTAATTTGATAAGTTTGAAGATATTTGCTTTATCCCCAAAACTCCCGTTTTTCAATCTTTTTTAAAAAATGGATCAAACTTTAACACCGGCCGTTTTTCAAAGTTTTGTTTAATATTACTTAGATTCGAGCGAAAAATCATGCTCAGTTTGAAAAACGGTTTATAAACCCTAACAGTGACGTTATTCAAGCTTTTTTTAAGAAATCGATCGAATCTCAAAACTGGCCGTTTTTTCATGTTTTGCCTAATATTACTCATAATCGGAGACCTTAATTTGATTTGTTGAAGATATTTGCATTATTTAGAGAACTCCCGTTTCCAATCTTTTTTAGGAAATGGATCAAACCTTAAAGACGGCAGTTTTCCCTTAGGTTTTAGTTAATATTTTTAAATTCAAGAGCAATAACTTGCTAAGTTTGAAAAACGGTTTAGTTTGGCTACAACTGACGTTTTTCAAGCTTTTTTTGAGAAAAAAAAAGAAACTCAAACCTGGCCGTTTTCAATGTTTTTCCCTAATATTTCTTGTAATCGGAGACCTTAATTGGATAAGTTTGAAGATATTTTCATCCTCCAAAAACTCCCGTTTTTCAATCTTTTTCATGAAATGGATCAAACCTTAAAAACGGCCGTTCGGGAGGTTTTGGTTTTTATTACTTACATTCGAGAGCAATAACTTGCAAAGTTTGTATAACGGTTTATTTTCCCAGAACTGACGTTTCTCAAGCTTTTTAAAAGAAATCGATCCAATCTTAAAACTGGCCGTTTTTGAAATGTTTTTGCTTAATATTACTTTAATCGGAGACCTTTATTTGATAAGTTTGAGGATATTTGCCTTATCCAAAAAACTCCTGTTTTTCAATCTTTTTTAGGAAATGGATCAAACCTTAAGAACGGCCGTTTTTTCACGTTTTGGTTAATATTACTTAGATTCAAGAGCACTAACTTGCTTAGTTTGAAAAACGGTTTATTTTCCCAAAACTGACGTTTTTCAAGCTTTTTTTAAGAAATCGATCGAATCTCAAAACTACCTGCTTTTGCATGTTTTTGCTTAATATAACATATAATCGGAGACCTTAATTTGATAAGTTTAAAGATATTTACATTATCCAGGTTAGGGTTAATATTACTTAGATTCGAGAGCAATAACTTTCAAAGTTTAAAAAACGGTTTATTTTCCCAAAACTGACGTTTTTCAAGCTTGTTTTAAGAAATCGATCGAATCTCAAAACTGGCTGCTTTTGCATGTTTTTGCTTAATATAACTTATAATCGGAGACCTTAATTGGATAAGTTTGAAGATATTTGCATCATCTAAAATACTCCTCTTTTACAATCTTTTTTTAGGAAATGGATCAAACCTTAAAAACGGCCTTTTTGTTAGGTTTAGGTTAATATCCAAAAAACTCCCGTTTTTCAAACTTCTTTAAGATATGGATCAAAACTTATAAAAACAGCCGTTTTCCAGGTTTTGGTTAATATTACTTAGATTCGGGAGCAATAACTTCCTAAGTTTGAAAAACGGTTTATTTTCCCGAAACTGACGTCTTTCAAGCTTTTTTTAAAAAATCGGTCGAATCTCAAAACTAGCTGTTTTTGCATGTTTTTGCCCTAATATTACTTATAATCGTATACCTTAGTATGATAAGTTTAAAGATATTTGCATTATCAAAAAAACTCCCGTTTTTCAATCTTTTTTATGAAATGGATCAAACCTTAAAAACGGCCGTTTTTCCAGGTTTTGGTTTGTATTACTTAAATTCGAGAGCAATAAAGGGCTTTGTTTAAAAATGGTTTATTTTCTCAAAACTGACGTTTTTCAAGCTTTTTTGAAGAAATCGATCAAATCTCAAAACTGGCCGTTTTTGCATGTTTTTGCTTAATATTACTTGTACTTGGAGACCTTAATTTGATAAGTTTGAAGATATTTGCATTATCCAAAAAACTTTTGTTCTTAGATCTTTTTTAGGAAATGGATCAAACCTTGAAAAGGCCGTTTTTCCAGGTTTTTGTTAATATTACTTAGATTCGAGAGCAATAACTTGCTAAGTTTGAAAAACGGTTTATTTTCCCAAAACTGACGTTTTTCAAGCTTTTTTAAAAAAATCGATCGAAGCTCAAAACTGGCCGGTTTGCGTGTTTTTGCTTAATATTACTTTTAATCGGAGACCTTAATTTGATAAGTTTAAAGATATTTACATTATCCAAAAAACTCCCGTTTTTCAATCTTTTTTTAGGAAATGGATCAAACCTTCAAAACATGCGTTTTTGCATGTTTTGGCTTAATATTAGTTATAACCAGAGACATTAATTTGATAAGTTGAAGATATTTGCATTATCCAAAAAACTCCCGTTTTTCAAACTTTTTTAAGAAATGGATCAAAACTTAAAAACGGCCGTTTTTCCACGTTTTGGTTTATATTACTTAGATTCGAGATCAATAACTTGCTAAAATTGAAAAACGGTTTATTTTCCCAAAACTAACGTTTTTCAAGCTTTTTTTGAGAAATCAATCGAATCGCAAAACTGGCCGTATTTACATGTTTTTGCCTAATATAACTTATAATCGGAGACCTTAATTGGATAAGTTTGAAAACTCCCGTTTTTCAATCTTTTTTAGCAAATGGATCAAACCTTAAAAAACGCCGTTTTCCAGGTTTTCGTTAATATTACTTAGATTCGAGAGCAATAACTTGCTAAGTTTGAAAAACGGTTTATTTTTTTAAAACTGACCTTTTTCAAACTTTTTTTAAGAAATCGATTCAATCTTAAAACTGGCCGCTTTTGCATGTTTTTGCTTAATATAACTTATAATCGGAGACCTTAATTTGATAAGTTTGAAGATATTTACATTATCCAAAAAACTTCCGTTTTTCAATTTTTTTTATGAAATGGATCAAACCTTAAAAACGGCTGTTTTTCCAGGTTTAAGTTTATATTAATTAGATTCGAGATCAATAACTTGCTTATTTTAAGACACGGTTTATCTTCCCAAACCGACGTTTTTCAAACTTTTTTTAAGAAATCGATCGAATCTCAAAACTGGCCGCTTTTGCGTGTTTTTGCTTAATATAACTTATAATCGGAGACCTTCATTTGAAATGGTTTAAAGATATTTACATTATCCAAAAAACTCCTGTTTTTCAATCTTTTTTAGGAAATGGAAAAAACCTTAAAAACATCCGATTTTCCAGGTTTCGTTTATATTACTTAGATTCGAGAGCAATAACTTGCTAAGTTTGACAAAGTGTTTTTTTTCCCAAAACTGACGTTTTTTAAGGTTTTTTTAAGAAATTGATCAAATCTCAAAACTGGCTATTTTTGCATAGTTTGGCTTAATATTACTTATAATCGGAGATCTTAATTTGATAAGTTTGAAGATATTTGCATTATCCAAAAAACTTCCGTTTTTCAAACATTTTAGGAAATGGATCAAACCTTTAGAACGGCCGTTTTTCTAGGTGTTGGTTAACATTACTTAGATTCGAAAGCAGTAACTTGCTAAGTTTGAAAAACGGTTAGTTTTTCCAAAACTGACGTTTTTTAAACTTTTTTTAAGAAATCGATCGAATCTCAAAACTGGCCGGTTTGCGTGTTTTTGCTTAATATTACTTTTAATCGGAGACCTTAATTTGATAAGTTTAAAGATATTTACATTATCCAAAAAACTCCCGTTTTTCAATCTTTTTTTAGGAAATGGATCAAACCTTCAAAACATGCGTTTTTCCAGGTTTTAGTTTAGATTACTTAGATTCGAGATCAATAACTTGCTAAGTTTGAAAAACGGTTTATTTTCCCAAAACTAACGTTTTTCAAGCTTTGTTAAAGAAATCGATCGAATCTCAAAACTGGACGTTTTTCCATGTTTTTGCCTAATATTACTTATAATCGGAGACCTTAATTGGATAAGTTTTAAGATATTTGCATCATCTAAAAAACTCCCGTTTTTCAATCTATTTTAGGAAATGGATCAAACCTTAAAAACGGCCTTTTTTTCAGCTTTAGGTTAATATCTGAAAAACTCCCGTTTTTCAAACTTTTTTTAGATATGGATCAAAACTTATAAAAACAGCCGTTTTTTAGGTTTTGGTTAATATTAATTAGATTCGAGAGCAATAAATTGCTAAGTTTGAAAAAAGGTTTATTTTCCCAAAACTGACGTTTTTCAAGCTTTTTTTAAAAAATCGATCGAATCTCAAAACTGGCCGTTTTTGCATGTTTTTGCCTAATATTACTTATAATCGTATACCTTAATTTGATAAGTTGTTTAGATATTTGCATATCCAAAAAACTCCCGGATTTAATCTTTTTTAAGAAATGAATCAAAATTTAAAAACGGCCGTTTTTACAGGTTTTGGTTTATATTACTTAGATTCGAGATCAATAACTTGCTAAAATTGAAAAACGGTTTATTTTCCCAAAACTAACGTTTTTCAAGCTTTTTTTGAGAAATCAATCGAATCGCAAAACTGGCCGTTTTTCCATGTTTTTGCCTAATATTACTTATAATCGGAGACCTTGATTTGATAAGTTTAAAGATATTTACATTATCCAAAAAACTGCCTTGTTTCAATCTTTTTTAGGAAATGGATCAAACCTTTAAAACAGCCGTTTTTCCAGGTTTTGGTTTATATTACTTAGATTCGAGATCAATAACTTGCTAAGTTTGAAAAACAGTTTATTTTCCCAAAACTGACGTTTTTCAAGCTTTTTTAAAAAAATCGATCGAAGCTCAAAACTGGATGTTTTTGCATGTTTTGGCTTAATATTACTTATAACCAGAGACCTTAATTTGATAAGTTGAAGATATTTGCATTATCCAAAAAACTCCCGTTTTTCAAACTTTTTTAAGAAATGGATCAAAACTTAAAAACGGCCGTTTTTCGACGTTTTGGTTTATATTACTTAGATTCGAGATCAATAACTTGCTAAAATTGAAAAACGGTTTATTTTCCCAAAACTAACGTTTTTCAAGCTTTTTTTGAGAAATCAATCGAATCGCAAAACTGGCCGTATTTACATGTTTTTGCCTAATATAACTTATAATCGGAGACCTTAATTGGATAAGTTTGAAGATATTTGCATCATCCAGAAAACTCCCGTTTTTCAATCTTTTTTAGCAAATGGATCAAACCTTAAAAAACGCCGTTTTCCAGGTTTTCGTTAATATTACTTAGATTCGAGAGCAATAACTTGCTAAGTTTGAAAAACGGTTTATTTTTTTAAAACTGACCTTTTTCAAACTTTTTTTAAGAAATCGATTCAATCTCAAAACTGGCCGCTTTTGCATGTTTTTGCTTAATATAACTTATAATCGGAGACCTTAATTTGATAAGTTTGAAGATATTTACATTATCCAAAAAACTTCCGTTTTTCAATTTTTTTTATGAAATGGATCAAACCTTAAAAACGGCTGTTTTTCCAGGTTTAAGTTTATATTAATTAGATTCGAGATCAATAACTTGCTTATTTTAAGACACGGTTTATCTTCCCAAACCGACGTTTTTCAAACTTTTTTTAAGAAATCGATCGAATCTCAAAACTGGCCGCTTTTGCGTGTTTTTGCTTAATATAACTTATAATCGGAGACCTTCATTTGAAATGGTTTAAAGATATTTACATTATCAAAAAAACTCCTGTTTTTCAATCTTTTTTAGGAAATGGAACAAACCTTAAAAACATCCGATTTTCCAGGTTTCGTTTATATTACTTAGATTCGAGAGCAATAACTTGCTAAGTTTGACAAAGTGTTTTTTTTCCCAAAACTGACGTTTTTTAAGGTTTTTTTAAGAAATTGATCAAATCTCAAAACTGGCTATTTTTGCATAGTTTGGCTTAATATTACTTATAATCGGAGATCTTAATTTGATAAGTTTGAAGATATTTGCATTATCCAAAAAAACTTCCGTTTTTCAAACATTTTAGGAAATGGATCAAACCTTTAGAACGGCCGTTTTTCTAGGTGTTGGTTAACATTACTTAGATTCGAAAGCAGTAACTTGCTAAGTTTGAAAAACGGTTAGTTTTTCCAAAACTGACGTTTTTTAAACTTTTTTTAAGAAATCGATCGAATCTCAAAACTGGTCGGTTTGCGTGTTTTTGCTTAATATTACTTTTAATCGGAGACCTTAATTTGATAAGTTTAAAGATATTTACATTATCCAAAAAACTCCCGTTTTTCAATCTTTTTTTAGGAAATGGATCAAACCTTCAAAACATGCGTTTTTCCAGGTTTTAGTTTAGATTACTTAGATTCGAGATCAATAACTTGCTAAGTTTGAAAAACGGTTTATTTTCCCAAAACTAACGTTTTTCAAGCTTTGTTAAAGAAATCGATCGAATCTCAAAACTGGACGTTTTTCCATGTTTTTGCCTAATATTACTTATAATCGGAGACCTTAATTGGATAAGTTTTAAGATATTTGCATCATCTAAAAAACTCCCGTTTTTCAATCTATTTTAGGAAATGGATCAAACCTTAAAAACGGCCTTTTTTTCAGCTTTAGGTTAATATCTGAAAAACTCCCGTTTTTCAAACTTTTTTTAGATATGGATCAAAACTTATAAAAACAGCCGTTTTTTAGGTTTTGGTTAATATTAATTAGATTCGAGAGCAATAAATTGCTAAGTTTGAAAAAAGGTTTATTTTCCCAAAGCTGACGTTTTTCAAGCTTTTTTTAAAAAATCGATCGAATCTCAAAACTGGCCGTTTTTGCATGTTTTTGCCTAATATTACTTATAATCGTATACCTTAATTTGATAAGTTGTTTAGATATTTGCATATCCAAAAAACTCCCGGATTTAATCTTTTTTAAGAAATGAATCAAAATTTAAAAACGGCCGTTTTTACAGGTTTTGGTTTATATTACTTAGATTCGAGATCAATAACTTGCTAAAATTGAAAAACGGTTTATTTTCCCAAAACTAACGTTTTTCAAGCTTTTTTTGAGAAATCAATCGAATCGCAAAACTGGCCGTTTTTCCATGTTTTTGCCTAATATTACTTATAATCGGAGACCTTGATTTGATAAGTTTAAAGATATTTACATTATCCAAAAAACTGCCTTGTTTCAATCTTTTTTAGGAAATGGATCAAACCTTTAAAACAGCCGTTTTTCCAGGTTTTGGTTTATATTACTTAGATTCGAGATCAATAACTTGCTAAGTTTGAAAAACAGTTTATTTTCCCAAAACTGACGTTTTTCAAGCTTTTTTAAAAAAATCGATCGAAGCTCAAAACTGGATGTTTTTGCATGTTTTGGCTTAATATTACTTATAACCAGAGACCTTAATTTGATAAGTTGAAGATATTTGCATTATCCAAAAAACTCCCGTTTTTCAAACTTTTTTAAGAAATGGATCAAAACTTAAAAACGGCCGTTTTTCCACGTTTTGGTTTATATTACTTAGATTCGAGATCAATAACTTGCTAAAATTGAAAAACGGTTTATTTTCCCCAAACTAACGTTTTTCAAGCTTTTTTTGAGAAATCAATCGAATCGCAAAACTGGCCGTTTTTCCATGTTTTTGCCTAACATTACTTATAATCGGAGACCTTGATTTGATAAGTTTAAAGATATTTACATTATCCAAAAAACTGCCTTTTTTTCAATATTTTTTAGGAAATGGATCAAACCTTAAAAACATCCGTTTTTCCAGGTTTTGGTTTATATTACTTAGATTCGAGATCAATAACTTGCTAAGTTTGAAAAACAGTTTATTTTCCCAAAACTGACGTTTTTCAAGCTTTTTTGAGAAATCGATCGAATCGCAAAACTGGCCGTTTTTACATGTTTTTGCCTAATATAACTTATAATCGGAGACCTTAATTGGATAAGTTTGAAGATATTTGCATCATCCAGAAAACTCCCGTTTTTCAATCTTTTTTAGCAAATAGATCAAACCTTAAAAAACGCCGTTTTTCCAGGTTTTCGTTAATATTAATTAGATTCGAGAGCAATAACTTGCTAAGTTTGAGAAACGGTTTATTTTCCCAAAACTGACGTTTTTCAAACTTTTCTCAAGAAATCGATCGAATCTCAAAACTGGCCGCTTTTGTGTGTTTTTGCTTAAAATAACTTTTAATCGGAGACCTTAATTTGATAAGTTTAAAGATATTTACATTATCCAAAAAACTCCCGTTTTTCAATCTTTTTTTGAAAATGGATCAAACTTTAAAAACATCCGTTTTTCCAGGTTTTGGTTTATATTACCTAGATTTGAGAGCAATAACTTGCTAAGTTTGAGAAACGGTTTATTTTCCCAAACGGACATTTTTCAAGCTTTTTTTAAGAAATCGATCGAATCTCAAAACAGGCCGCTTTTGCATGTTTTTGCTTAATATAACCTATAATAAGGGGCCTTAATTTGACAAGTTTAAAGATATTTACATTATCCAAAAAACTCCCGTTTTTCAATCTTTTTTTAGGAAATGGATCAAACACCTAAAAAACTTCCGTTTTTCAAACTTTTTTAGGAAATGGATTAAACCTTTAAAACAGCCGTTTTTCTAGGTGTTGGTTAATATTAGTTTAATTCGAAAGCAATAACTTGCTAAGTTCGACAAACGGTTTATTTTCCCTAAACTGACGTTTTTCAAGCTTTTTTTAAGAAATCGATCTCATCTTCAAACCGGCCATTTTTGCATAGTTTTGCTTAATATTACTTATAATCGGAGACCTTAATTTGATTAGTTTAAAGATATTTACATTATCCAAAAAACTCCCATTTTTCAATCTTTTTTAGGAAATGGATCAAACCTTAGAAAACGCCGTTTTTCTAGGTTTTCTTTAATATTAATTAAATTCGAGAGCAATAACTTGGTAAGTTTGAGGAACAGTTTATTTTTCCAAAACTGACGTTTTTCAAACTTGTTTTAAGAAATCGATCAGGTCTCAAAACTGGCTGCTTTTGCATGTTTTTGCTTAATATAACTTATAATCAGAGATCTTAATTTGATAAGTTTAAAGATATTTACCTTATCCAAAAAAACTCCCGTTTTTCAATCTTTTTTTAGGAAATGGATCAAACCTTAAAAACGGCCGTTTTTTATAGTTTTAGTTTAGATTACTTAGATTCGAGATCAATAACTTGCTAAGTTTGAAAAATGGTTTATTTTCCCAAAACTGACGTTTTTCCAGCTTTGTTAAAGAATTCGATCGAATCTCAAAACTGGCCGTTTTTCCATGTTTTTGCCTAATATTACTCATAATCGGAGACCTTAATTGGATAAGATGGAAGATATTTGCATCATCTAAAAAACTCCCGTTTTTCAATCTATTTTAGGAAATGGATCAAACCTTAAAAACGGCCTTTTTCTCAGGTTTAGGTTAATATCCAATAAACTCCCGTTTTTCAAACTTCTTTAAGATATGGATCAAAACTTATAAAAACAGCGGTTTTTCAGGTTTTGGTTAATATTACCTTAATTCGAGAGCAGTAACTTGCTAAGTTTGAAAAACGGTTTATTTTGCCAAAACTGACGTTTTTTAAGCTTTTTTATAAAAAAGATCGAATCTCGAAACTGGCCGTTTTTGCATGCTTTTGCTTAATATCACTCATAATCGGTTTTCAATTTGATAAGATTGAAGATATTTGCATTAACCAAAAATTCCCGTTTTTCAATCTTTTTTAGGAAATGGATCAAACCTTAGAAACGGCTATTTTTCCAGGTTTTGGTTTATATAACTTAGATTCAAGATCAATAACTTGTTAAGTTCAAAAAACGGTTTATTTTCCAGAAACTGACGTTTTTCAAGCTTTTTTTAAGAAATCGATCGAATCTCAAAACTGGCCGTTTTTGCATGTTTTGGCTTAATATTAATTATAATCGGAGACCTTAATTAGAAAGGTTTGAAGATATTTGCTTAACCGAAAAAACTCCCGTTTTCAATCTTTTTTAAGAAATGGATCAAACCTTAAAAATTGCTGTTTTTCCAAGTTTTGGTTAAGATTACTGAGATTCGAGAGCAGTAAATTGCTAACATTAAAAAAGGGTTTATTTTCCCACACTGACGTTTTTTAGGCTTTTTTTAAGAAATCGTTTGAATCGCGAAACTGGCCGTTTTTCCATGTTTTTTCCAAATATTACTTATAATCGGAGACCTTAATTACATAAGTTTGAAGATATTTGCATCATCTAGAAAACTCCCGTTTTTCAATCTTTTTAGGAAATGGATCAAAACTTAAAAAACGCCGTTTTTCCAGGTTTTCGTTAATATTAATTAGATTCGAGAGCAATAACTTGCTAAGTTTAAGAAATGGTTTATTTTCACAAACCTGAATTTTTTCAAACTTTTTTTAAGAAATCGATCGAATCTCAAAACTGTCGCTTTGTCGTGTTTTTGCTTAATATAAATTATAATCGGAGACCCTAATTTGATAAGTTTAAAGATATTTACATTATCCAAAAAAACCCCGTTTTTCAATCTTTTTTAGGAAATGGATCAAACCTTAAAAACATCCGTTTTTCCAGGTTTTGGTTTATATTACCTAGATTCAAGAGCAATAGCTTGCTAAGTTTGAAAAACGGTTTATTTTCCTAAAACTGACGTTTTTTAAGCTTTTTTTAAGATATCGATTGAATCTCAAAATGGCTATTTTTGCATAGTTTTGCTTAATATTACTTATAATCGGAGATCTTAATTTGATAAGTTCGTAGATATTTGCATTATCCAAAAAACTTCCGTTTTTTAAACTTTTTTAAGAATGGATCAAACCTTAAAAACGGCTGTTTTCCCAAGTTTTGGTTAATATTACTTAGATTCTGAGCAATAACTTGCTAAGTTTGAAAAACGGTTCATTTTCCTAAAACTGACGTTTTTTAAACTTTTTTTAATAAATCGATGGAATCTCCAAACTGGCCGCTTTTGCGTGTTTTTGCTTAATATAACTTATAATCGGAGACCTTAATTTGATAAGTTTAAAGATATTTACATTATCCAAAAAAACTTCCGTTTTTCAATCTTTTTTAGGAAATGGATCAAACCTAAAAAACGGCCGTTTTTCCAGGTTTTGGTTAATATTAATTAGATTCGAGAGCAATAACCTGCTAAGTTTGAGAAACGGTTTATTTTCCCAAAACTGACGTTTTTTAAACTTTTTTTAATAAATCGATCGAATCTCAAAACTGGCCGCTTTTGCGTGTTTTTGCTTAATATAACTTATAATCGGAGACCTTAATTTGATAAGTTTAAAGATATTTTCATTATCCAAAAAACTGCCGTTTTTCAATCTTTTTTAGGAAATGGATCAAACCTTAAAAACATCCGTTTTTCCAGGTTTTGGTTTATATTACCTAGATTCAAGAGCAATAGCTTGCTAAGTTTGAAAAACGGTTTATTTTCCTAAAACTGACGTTTTTTAAGCTTTTTTTAAGATATCGATTGAATCTCAAAATGGCTATTTTTGCATTGTTTTGCTTAATATTACTTATAATCGGAGATCTTAATTTGATAAGTTCGAAGATATTTGCATTATCCAAAAAACTTCCGTTTTTTAAACTTTTTTAAGAAATGGATCAAACCTTAAAAACGGCTGTTTTCCCAAGTTTTGGTTAATATTACTTAGATTCGAGAGCAGTAACTTACTAACTTTAAAAAACGGTTAATTTTCCCAAAAGTGACGTTTTTCAAGCTTTTTTTAAGAAATCGATCGAATCGCAACACTGGCCGTTTTTCCATGTTTTTGCCTAATATTACTTATAATCAAAGACCTTAATTGGATAAGATTAAAGATATTTGCATCTTCCAGAAAACTCCCGTTTTTCAATCTTTTTCAGGAAATGGATCAAACCTTAAAAAACGCCGTTTTTCCAGGTTTTCGTTAATATTAATTAGATTCGAGAGCAAAAACTTGCTAAGTTTGAGAACCGGTTTATTTTCCCCAACCTTTAAAACGGCCGTTTTTCTAGGTGTTGGTTAACATTACTTATATTTGAAAGTATTAACTTGCAAAGTTTGAAAAACGGTTTATTTTCCTAAAACTGACGCTTTTCAAGCTTTTTTTAAGAAATCGATCAAATCTCAAAACTAGCCGCTTTTGCATGTTTTTGCTTCATATAACTTATAATCGGAGACCTTAATTTGATAAGTTTAAAGATATTTTCATTATCCAAAAAACTGCCGTTTTTCAATCTTTTTTAAGAAAGTGATCAAACCTTAAAAACGGCCGTTTTTTCAGGTTTTGGTTTATATTACTTAGATTCGGGAGCAATAACTTGCTAAGTTTGACAAACGGTTTATTATCCCAAAACTAACATTTTTCAAGCTTTTTTTAAGAAATCGATCGAATCTCAAAACTGGCTATTTCTGCATGGTTTTGCTTAATATTACTTACAATAGGAGACCTTAATTTGATAAGTTTGAAGATATTTGCATTACCTAAAAAACTTCTGTTTTTCAAACTTTTTTAAAAAATGGATCAAACCTTTAACTTGCAGTAACTTGCTAAGTTTGAAAAACGGTTTATTTTCTCAAAACTGACGTTTTTCCAGCTTTTTTTAAGAAATCAATCGAATCGCCAAACTGTCCGTTTTTCCATGTTTTTGCCTAATATTACTTATAATTTGGAGACCTTAATTGGATAAGTTTGAAGATATTTGCATCATCCAAAAAAATCCCGTTTTTCAATCTTTTTTAGGAAATTGATCAAACCTTGAAAAACGCCCGTTTTTCCAGGTTTTCGTTAATATTAATTAGATTCGAGAGCAATAACTTGCTAAGTTTGAAAAACGGTTTATTTTCCCAAAACTGACGTTTTTCAAACTTTTTTTTAAAAAATCGATCGAATCTCAAAACTAGCCGCTTTTGCATTTTTTTGCTTAATATAACTTATAATCGTAGACCTTAATTTGATAAGTTTAAAGATATTTACATTATCCAAAGAACTCCCGTTTTTCAATCTTTTTTAAGAAATGGATCAAAACTTAAAAACGGCCGTTTTTCCAGGTTTTGGTTAATATTACTTAGATTCTGAGCAATAACTTGCTAAGTTTGAAAAACGGTTCATTTTCATAAAACTGACGTTTTTTAAAGTTTTTTTAATAAATCGATGGAATCTCAAAACTGGCCGCTTTTGCGTGTTTTTGCTTAATATAACTTATAATCGGAGACCTTAATTTGATAAGTTTAAAGATATTTACATTATCCAAAAAACTTCCGTTTTTCAATCTTTTTTAGGAAATGGATCAAACCTAAAAAACGGCCGTTTTTCCAGTTTGGTTAGTATTAATTAGATTCGAGAGCAATAACCTGCTAAGTTTAAGAAACGGTTTATTTTCCCAAAACTGACGTTTTTTAAACCTTTTTTAATAAATCGATCGAATCTCAAAACTGGCCGCTTTTGCGTGTTTTTGCTTAATATAACTTATAATCGGAGACCTTAATTTGATAAGTTTAAAGGAATTTTCATTAGCCAAAAAACTGCCGTTTTTCAATCTTTTTTAAGAAAGTTTTTAAACCTTCAAAACGGCCGTTTTTCCAGGTTTTGGTTTATATTACTTAGATTCGAGAGCAATAACTTGCTAAGTTTGACAAACGGTTTATTATCCCAAAACTAACGTTTTTCAAGCTTTTTTTAAGAAATCGATTGAATCTCAAAACTAGCTATTTCTGCATGGTTTTGCTTAATATTACTTACAATAAGAGACCCTAATTTGATAAGTTTGAAGATATTTGCATTACCTAAAAAACTTCTGTTTTTCAAATTTTTTTAAAAAATGGATCAAACCTTTAACTTGCAGTAACTTGCTAAGTTTGAAAAACGGTTTATTTTCTCAAAACTGACGTTTTTCCAGCTTTTTTTAAGAAATCAATTGAATCGCCAAACTGTCCGTTTTTCAATGTTTTTGCCTAATATTACTTATAATTTGGAGACCTTAATTGGATAAGTTTGAAGATATTTGCATCATCCAAAATAATCCCGTTTTTCAATCTTTTTTAGGAAATTGATCAAACCTTGAAAAACACCCGTTTTTCCAGGTTTTCGTTAATATTAATTAGATTCGAGAGCAATAACTTGCTAAGTTTGAAAAACGGTTTATTTTCCCAAAACTGACGTTTTTCAAACTTTTTTTTAAGAAATCGATCGAATCTCAAAACTAGCCGCTTTTGCATTTTTTTGCTTAATATAACTTATAATCGTAGACCTTAATTTGATAAGTTTAAAGATATTTACATTATCCAAAAAACTCCCGTTTTTCAATCTTTTTTAAGAAATGGATCAAACCTTAAAAAACGCCATTTTTGCAAGGTTTTCGTTAATATCAATTAGATTCGAGAGCAATAACTTGCTAAGTTTTAGAAACGGTTTATTTTCCCAAAACTGACATTTTTCAAGCTTTTTTTAAGAATGCGATCGAATCTCAAAACTGGCCGCTTTTGTGTGTTTTTGCTTAATATAACTTATAATCGGAGACCTTAATTTGATAAGTTTAAAGATACTTACATTATCTAAAAAACTCCAGTTTTTCAATCTTTTTTAGGAAATGGATCAAGCCTTAAAAACAGCCGTTTTTCTAGGTTTTTGGTTTATATTACTTAGATTCGAGAGTAATAACTTGCTAAGTTTGACAAACGGTTTATTTTCACCAAACTGACGTTTTTCATGCTTTTTTTTAAGAAATCGATCGAATCCTAAAACTGGCTTTTTTTGCATGGTTTTGCATAATATTACTTATACTCGGAGACCTTAATTTGATAAGTTTAATGCTATTTGCATTATCCAAAAAACTTCTATTCTTTAATCTTTTTCAGGAAATGAATCAAACCTTGAAAACGGCATTTTTTCAAGGTTTTGGTTAATATTACTTTAATTCGAGAGCAATAACTTGCTTAGTTTGAGAAACGGTTTATTTTCCTAAAACTGACCTTTTCAAGCTTTTTTTAAGGAATCGATCGAATCTCAAAACTGGCCGTTTTTGAATGTTTTTGCCTAATATTACTTATAATCCGAGACTTAAATTTGATAAGTTGAAGATATTTGCATCATCCAAAAACCTCCCGTTTTTCAATCTTTTTTAAGAAATGGATCAAAACTTAAAAACGCCCGTTTTTCTAGGTTCTGGTTAATTTTACTTAGATTCGAGAGCAATAACTTGCTAAGTTTGAAAAATGGTTTATTTTCCTAAAACTGACGTTTTCAAGCTTTTTTTAAGAAATCGATCGAATCTCAAACCGGCCGTTTTTGAATGTTTTTGCTTAATATTAATTATAATCAGAGACCTAAATTTAATAAGTTTGAAGATATTTGCATCATCCAGAAAACTCCTATTTTTCAATCTTTATTTGGAAATGGATCAAACCTTAAAAAACGCCGTTTTTCCAGGTTTTCGTTAATATTAATTAGATTCGAGAGCAATAACTTGCTTAGTTTGAGAAACGGTTTATTTTCCCAAAACTGACGTTTTTCAAACTTTTTTCAAGAAATCGATCGAATCTCAAAACTGGCCGCTTTTGTGTGTTTTTGCTTAAAATAACTTTTAATCGGAGACCTTAATTTGATAAGTTTAAAGATATTTACATTATCCAAAAAACTCCCGTTTTTCAATCTTTTTTTGAAAATGGATCAAACCTTAAAAACATCCGTTTTTCCAGGTTTTGGTTTATATTACCTAGATTTGAGAGCAATAACTTGCTCAGTTTGAGAATCGGTTTATTTTCCCAAAACTGACATTTTTCAAGCTTTTTTTAAGAAATCGATCGAATCTCAAAACAGGCCGCTTTTGCATGTTTTTGCTTAATATAACCTATAATAAGGGACCTTAATTTGACAAGTTTAAAGATATTTACATTATCCAAAAAACTCCCGTTTTTCAATCCTTTTTAGGAAATGGATCAAACATCCAAAAAACTTCCGTTTTTCAAACTTTTTTAGGAAATGGATCAAACCTTTAAAACGGCCGTTTTTCTAGGTGTTGGTTAATATTAGTTTAATTCGAAAGCAATAACTTGCTAAGTTTGACAAACGGTTTATTTTCCCCAAACTGACGTTTTTCAAGCTTTTTTTAAGAAATCGATCGAATCTTCAAACCGGCCATTTTTGCATAGTTTTGCTTAATATTACTTATAATCGGAGACCTTAATTTGATAAGTTTGAAGATATTTGCATTATCGAAAAAACTTCCGTTTTTAAAAATTTTTTAGGAAATGGATCAAACCTTTAAAACGGCCGTTTTACTAGGTTTTGGTTAACATTACTTAGATTCGATAGCAGTTACCTGCTAAGTTTGAAAAATGGTTGATTTTCCTAAAACTGACGTTTTTTAAGATTTTTTTAAGAAATCGATCAAATCTCAAAACTGGCCGCTTTTGCATGTTTTTGCTTAATATAACTTATAATCGGAGACCTTAATTTGATAAGTTTAAAGATATTTACATTATCCAAAAAACTCCCGTTTTTCAATCTTTTTTAGGAAATGGATCAAACCTTAAAAACAGCCGTTTTTGCTTAGATTCGAGAGTAATAACTTGCTAAGTTTGACAAACGGTTTATTTTCCCAAAACTGACGTTTTTCATGCTTTTTTAAAGAAATCGATCGAATCTCAAAACTGGCTTTTTTTGCATGGTTTTGCTTAATATTACTTATACTCGGAGACCTTAATTTGATAAGTTTAAAGCTATTTGCAATATCCAAAAACTTCTATTCTTTAATCTTTTTTAGAAAATGAATCAAACCTTGAAAACGGCATTTTTTCAAGGTTTTGGTTAATATTACCTTAATTCGAGAGCAATAACTTGCGAAACGGTTTATTTTCCTAAAACTGACATTTTCAAGCTTTTTTTCAGGAATCGATCGAATCTCAAAACTGGCCGTTTTTGAATGTTTTGATAAGTTGAAGATATTTGCATTATCCAAAAACCTCCCGTTTTTCAATCTTTTTTAAGAAATGGATCAAAACTTAAAAACGGCCGTTTTTCTAGGTTTTGGTTAATTTTACTTAGATTCGAGAGCAATAATTTGCTAAGTTTGAAAAACAGTTTATTTTCCTAAAACTGACGTTTTTTAAGCTTTTTATAAAAAATCGATCGAATCTCAAAACTGGCCGTTTTTGCATGTTTTTGCTTAATATCACTTATAATCGGAGACCTTAATTTGATAAGTTTAAAGATATTTGCATAACCAAAAATTCCCGTTTTTCAATCTTTTTTAGGAAATGGATCAAACCTTTAAAACGGCCGTTTTCCAAGGTTTTGGTTTATATTACTTAGATTCGAGATCAATAACTTGTTAAGTTCAAATAACGGTTTATTTTCCAGAAACTGACGTTTTTGAAGCTTTTTTCAAGAAATCGATCGAATCTCAAAGCTGGCCGTTTTTGCATGTTTTGAAAGGTTTGAAGATATTACCTTAACCTAAAAAACTCCCGTTTTTCAATCTTTTTTAAGAAATAGATCGAATCTCACTTCGGCTTTTTTGAATATTTTTGCTTAATATTACATATAATCAGAGACCTAAATTTCATTAGTTTGAAGAAATTGCATCATCCAGAAAACTCACGTTTTTCAATCTTTGTTAGGAAATGGATCAAAACTTAAAAAACGCCGTTTTTCCAGGTTTTCGTTTATATTACTTAGATTCGAGATCAATAACTTGCTAAGTTTGAAAAACGGTTTATTTTCCCAAAACTGACGTTTTTCAAGCTTTTTTTGAGAAATCAATCGAATCGCAAAACTGGCGGTTTTCCATGTTTTTGCCTAATATTACTTATAATCGGAGACCTTAATTGGATAAGTTTAAAGATATTTGCATCATCCAAAAAACTACTGTTTTTCCATCTTTCTTAGGAAATTTATCAAACCTTAAAAAACGCCGTTTTTTAAGTTTTTCGTTAATATTAATTAGATTCGAGAGCAAAAATTTGCTTAGTTTGAGAAACGGTTTATTTTCCCAAAACTGACGTTTTTCAAACTTTTTTTAAGAAATCAATCGAATCTCAAAACTGGCTATTTTTACATGGTTTCGCTTAATACTACTTATAATCGGAGTTCTTAATTTGATAAGTTTGAAGATATTTGCATTATCCAAAAACTTCCGTTTTTCAAACTTTTTTAGGAAATGGATCAAACCTTTAAAACGGCCGTTTTACTAGGTTTTGGTTAACATTACTTAGATTCGAGAGCAGTAACTTGCTTAGTTTCAAAAACGGTTTATTTTCCTAAAACTGACGTTTTTCAAGCTTTTTTTAAGAAATCGATCAAATCTCAAAACTGGCTATTTTTGCATGGTTTGGCTTAATATTACTTATAATCGGAGACCTTAATTTGATAAGTTTGAAGATATTTACATTGTCGAAAAAAACTCCCATTTTTTAATCTTTTAAGGAAATGGATCAAACCTTGAAGACGGCGTTTTTTCAAGGTTTTGGTTAATATTACTTAATTCGAGAGCAATAACTTGCTTAGTTTGAGAAACGGTTTATTTTTCCTAAAACTGACATTTTCAAGCTTTTTTTAAGGAATCGATCGAATCTCAAAACTGGATGTTTTTGAATGTTTTTGCTTAATATTACTTATAATCCGAGACCTAAATTTGATAAGTTGAAGATATTTGCATTATCCAAAAACCTCCCGTTTTTCAATCTTTTTTAAGAAATCGATCAAAACTTAAAAACATCCGATTTCTAGGTTTTGGTTAATTGTACTTAGATTCGAGAGCAATAATTTGCTAAGTTTGAAAAACAGTTTATTTTCCTAAAACTGACGTTTTTTAACCTTTTTTTAAAAAATCGATCGAATCTCAAAACTGGCCGTTTTTGCATGTTTTTGTTTAATATCACTTATAATCGGAGACCTTAATTTGATAAGTTTAAAGATATTTGCTTTAACCAAAAATTCCCGTTTTTCAATCTTTTATAGGAAATGGATCAAACCTTTAAAACGGCCGTTTTTCTAGGTTTTGGTTTATATTACTTAGATTCGAGATCAATAACTTGTTAAGTTCAAAAAACGGTGTATTTTTCAGAAACTGACGTTTTTGAAGCTTGTTTTAAGAAATCGATCGAATCTCAAAACTGGCCGTTTTTGCATGTTTTGGCTTAATATTACTTATAATCGGAGACCTTAATTTGAAAGGTTTGAAGATATTTCCTTAACCGAGATTCGAGCGATTTCTTAAAAAAAGTTTGAAAAACGTCAAATTGAGAAAATAAACCGTTTTTCAAACTTAGCTAGTTAATGCTCTCGAATCTAAGTAATATTAACCACAACCTCGAAAAACGGCCGTTTTTAAGGTTTGATCCATTTTCTAAAAAAAGATTGAAAAAACGAGAGTTTTGTGGATGGTGCAAATATCTTCAATCTTATTTAATTAAGGTCTCCGATTATAAGTAATATTAGGCAAAAACCGGCAAAAACGGCCAGTTTTGAGACTTAATCGATTTCTTCAAAAAAGTTCGAAAAACGTTAGTTTTGGAAAAATAAACCGTTTTTCAAACATAGCAAGTTACTGCTCTCGAATCTATGTAATATAAACCAAAACCTGGAAAAACGGCCGTTTTTAAGGTTTGATCCATTTCCTAAATAAGATTGAAAAATGGGAGTTTTTTGGATGGTGCAAATATCTTCAAATTTATCTAATTAGGGTCTCCGATTATAAGTAGTATTAGGCAAAAACATGTCAAAACGGCCAGTTTTGAGATCCAATCGATTTCTTCAAAAAAGCTTGAAAAACGTCAGTTTTGGGAAAATACACCGTTTTTCAAACTTAAAAAGTTACTGCTCTCGAATCTAAGTAATATTAACCAAAACCTTGAAAAACGGCCGTTTTTAAGGTTTGATCCATTTCCTAAATAAGTTTGAAAAACGGGAGTTTTTTGGATGATGCAAATATCTTCAAACCTATCCAATTAAGGTCTCCGATTATAAGTTATATTAGGCAAAAACATGCAAAAACGGCCAGTTTTGAGATTCAATCGATTTCTTAAAAGAGCTTGAAAAACGTCAGTTTTGAGAAAAATAAACCGTTTTTCAAACTTAGCAAGTTATTGCTATCGAATCTAAGTAATATAAACCAAAACCTGGAAAAACGGCCGTTTTTAAGGTTTGATCCATTTCCTAAATAAGATTGAAAAATGGGAGTTTTTTGGATAATGCAAATATCTTCAAACTTATCCAATTAAGTTCTCCGATTATAAGTAATATTAGGCAAAAACATGCATAAGCGGCAAGATTTGAGATAAAATCGATTTCTTCCAAAAAGCTTGAAATCGTCAGTTTTGGGAAAATAAACCGTTTTTCAAACTTAGCAAGTTATTGCTCTCGAATCTAAGTAATATTAACCAAAACCTGGAAAAACGGCCGTTTTTAAGGTTTAAACCATTTCCTAAAAATGATGGAAAAACGGGAGTTTTTTGGATGATGCAAATTTCTTCAAAACTATCCAATTAAGGTCTCCGATTATAAGTAATATTAGGCAAAAACATGCAAAAACGGCCAGTTTTGAGATTCGAGCGATTTCTTAAAAAAAGCTTGAAAAACGTCAGTTTTGAGAAAATAAACCGTTTTTCAAACTTAGCAAGTTATTGCTCTCGAATCTAAGTAAAATTAACCAAAACCTGGAAAAACGGCCGTTTTTAAGGTTTGATCCATTTCCTAAATAAGATTGAAAAACGGGAGTTTTTTGGATAATGCAAATTTCTTCAAACCTTTCCAATTAAGGTCTCTAATTATAAGTAATATTAGGCAAAAACATGCAAAAACGGCCATTTTTGAGATTCGAGCGATTTCTTAAAAAAAGCTTGAAAAACGTCAGTTTTGAGAAAATAAACCGTTTTTCAAACTGAGCATGTTATTGCTCATGAATCTAAGTAATATTAACTAAAACCTGGAAAACGGCCGTTTTTAAGGTTTAAAGCATCTCCTACAAATGATGCAAAAACGAGAGTTTTTTGGATGATGCAAATTTCTTCAAACCTATCCAATTAAGGTCTCTAATTATAAGTAATATTAGGCAAAAACATGCAAAAACGGCCGGTTTTGAGATTCGAGCGATTTCTTAAAAAAGCTTGAAAAACGTCAGTTTTGAGAAAATAAACCGTTTTTCAAACTTAGCAAGTTATTGCTCTCGAATCTAAGTAAAATTAACCAAAACCTGGAAAAACTGCCGTTTTTAAGGTTTTGTCCATTTTCAAAAAAAGATTAAATAACGAGAGTTTTTATGTGATGCAAATATCTTCAAACCTATCCAATTAAGGTCTCCGATTATAAGTAATATTAGGCAAAAACATGGAAAAACGGCCGGTTTTGAGATTCTAGCGATTTCTTAAAAAAAGCTTGAAAAACGTCAGTTTTGGGAAAATAAACCGTTTTTCAAACATAGCAAGTTACTGCTCTCGAATCTAAGTAATATAAACCCAAACCTGGAAAAACGGCCGTTTTTAAGGTTTGATCCATTTCCTAAATAAGATTGAAAAACGGGAGTTTTTTGGATAATGCAAATATCTTCAAACTTATCCAATTAAGTTCTCCGATTATAAGTAATATTAGGCAAAAACATGCATAAGCGGCAAGATTTGAGATTCAATCGATATCTTCCAAAAAGCTTGAGATCGTCAGTTTGGGGAAAATAAACCGTTTTTCAAACTTAGCAAGTTATTGCTCTCGAATCTAAGTAATATTAACCAAAACCTGGAAAAACGGCCGTTTTTAAGGTTTAAACCATTTCCTAAAAATGATGGAAAAACGGGAGTTTTTTGGATGATGCAAATTTCTTCAAACCTATCCAATTAAGGTCTCTAATTATAAGTAATATTAGGCAAAAACATGCAAAAACAGCCATTTTTGAGATTCGAGCGATTTCTTAAAAAAAACTTGAAAAACGTCAGTTTTGAGAAAATAAACCGTTTTTCAAACTGAGCAAGTTATTGCTCTCGAATCTAAGTAATATTAACTAAAACCTGGAAAACGGCCGTTTTTAAGGTTTAAAGCATCTCCTACAAATGATGCAAAAACGAGAGTTTTTTGGATGATGCAAATATCTTCAAACCTATCCAATTAAGGTCTCCGATTATAAGTAATATTAGGCAAAAACATGCAAAAACGGCCAGTTTTGAGATCCAATCGATTTCTTCCAAAAAGCTTTGAAAAACGTCAGTTTTGAGAAAATAAACCGTTTTTCAAACTTAGCAAGTTATTGCTCTCGAATCTAAGTAATATTAACCAAAACCTGGAAAAACGGCCGTTTTTAAGGTTTAAACCATTTCCTACAAATGATGGAAAAACGGGAGTTTTTTGTATGATGCAAATATCTTCAAACCTATCCAATTAAGGTCTCCGATTATAAGTAATATTAGGCAAAAACATGCAAAAACGGCCAGTTTTGAGATTCGAGCGATTTCTTAAAAAAAGCTTGAAAAACGTCTGTTTTGAGAAAATAAACCGTTTTTCAAACTTAGCAAGTTATTGCTCTCGAATCTAAGTAATATTAACCAAAACCTAGGGAAAAAGGCCGTTTTTAAGGTTTGATCCATTTTCTAAAAAAAGATTGAAAAACGGGAGTTTTTTGGATGATGCAAATATCTTCAAACCTATCCAATTAAGGTCTCCGATTATAAGTTATATTAGGCAAAAACATGCAAAAACGGCCAGTTTTGAGATTCAATCGATTTCTTAAAAGAGCTTGAAAAACGTCAGTTTTGAGAAAAATAAACCGTTTTTCAAACTTAGCAAGTTATTGCTATCGAATCTAAGTAATATAAACCAAAACCTGGAAAAACGGCCGTTTTTAAGGTTTGATCCATTTCCTAAATAAGATTGAAAAATGGGAGTTTTTTGGATAATGAAAATATTTTCAAACTTATCCAATTAAGTTCTCCGATTATAAGTAATATTAGGCAAAAACATGCATAAGCGGCAAGATTTGAGATTCAATCGATTTCTTCCAAAAAGCTTGAAATCGTCAGTTTTGGGAAAATAAACCGCTTTTCAAACTTAGCAAGTTATTGCTCTCGAATCTAAGTAATATTAACCAAAACCTGGAAAAACGGCCGTTTTTAAGGTTTAAACCATTTCCTAAAAATGATGGAAAAACGGGAGTTTTTTGGATGATGCAAATTTCTTCAAACCTATCCAATTAAGGTCTCTAATTATAAGTAATATTAGGCAAAAACATGCAAAAACGGCCGGTTTTGAGATTCGAGCGATTTCTTAAAAAAAGCTTGAAAAACTTCAGTTTTGAGAAAATAAACCGTTTTTCAAACTTAGCAAGTTATTGCTCTCGAATCTAAGTAAAATTAACCAAAACCTGGAAAAACGGCCGTTTTTAAGGTTTTGTCCATTTTCAAAAAAAGATTAAAAAACGAGAGTTTTTATGTGATGCAAATATCTTCAAACCTATCCAATTAAGGTCTCCGATTATAAGTAATATTAGGCAAAAACATGTAAAAACGGCCGGTTTTGAGATTCTAGCGATTTCTTAAAAAAAGCTTGAAAAACGTCAGTTTTGGGAAAATAAACCGTTTTTCAAACTTAGCAAGTTACTGCTCTCGAATCTAAGTAATATTAACCAAAACCTGGAAAAACGGCCGTTTTTAAGGTTTGATCTATTTCCTAAATAAGATTGAAAAATGGGAGTTTTTTGGATAATGCAAATATCTTCAAACTTATCCAATTAAGTTCTCCGATTATAAGTAATATTAGGCAAAAACATGCATAAGCGGCAAGATTTGAGATAAAATCGATTTCTTCCAAAAAGCTTGAAATCGTCAGTTTTGGGAAAATAAACCGTTTTTCAAACTTAGCAAGTTATTGCTCTCGAATCTAAGTAATATTAACCAAAACCTGGAAAAACGGCCGTTTTTAAGGTTTAAACCATTTCCTAAAAATGATGGAAAAACGGGAGTTTTTTGGATGATGCAAATTTCTTCAAAACTATCCAATTGAGGTCTCCGATTATAAGTAATATTAGGCAAAAACATGCAAAAACGGCTAGTTTTGAGATTCGAGCGATTTCTTAAAAAAAGCTTGAAAAACGTCAGTTTTGAGAAAATAAACCGTTTTTCAAACTTAGCAAGTTATTGCTCTCGAATCTAAGTAAAATTAACCAAAACCTGGAAAAACGGCCGTTTTTAAGGTTTTGTCCATTTTCAAAAAAAGATTAAAAAACGAGAGTTTTTATGTGATGCAAATATCTTCAAACCTATCCAATTAAGGTCTCCGATTATAAGTAATATTAGGCAAAAACATGGAAAAAAGGCCGGTTTTGAGATTCTAGCGATTTCTTAAAAAAAGCTTGAAAAACGTCAGTTTTGGGAAAATAAACCGTTTTTCAAACTTAGCAAGTTATTGCTCTCGAATCTAAGTAATATTAACCAAAACCTGGAAAAACGGCCGTTTTTAAGGTTTAAACCATTTCCTAAAAATTATGGAAAAAGGGAGTTTTTTGGATGATGCAAATTTCTTCAAAACTATCCAATTAAGGTCTCCGATTATAAGTAATATTAGGCAAAAACATGCAAAAACGGCTAGTTTTGAGATTCGAGCGATTTCTTAAAAAAAGCTTGAAAAACGTCAGTTTTGAGAAAATAAACCGTTTTTCAAACTTAGCAAGTTATTGCTCTCGAATCTAAGTAAAATTAACCAAAACCTGGAAAAACGGCCGTTTTTAAGGTTTTGTCCATTTTCAAAAAAAGATTAAAAAACGAGAGTTTTTATGTGATGCAAATATCTTCAAACCTATCCAATTAAGGTCTCCGATTATAAGTAATATTAGGCAAAAACATGGAAAAACGGCCGGTTTTGAGATTCTAGCGATTTCTTAAAAAAAGCTTGAAAAACGTCAGTTTTGGGAAAATAAACCGTTTTTCAAACTTAGCAAGTTATTGCTCTCGAATCTAAGTAATATTAACCAAAACCTGGAAAAACGGCCGTTTTTAAGGTTTAAACCATTTCCTACAAATGATGGAAAAACGGGAGTTTTTTGTATGATGCAAATATCTTCAAACCTATCCAATTCAGGTCTCCGATTATAAGTAATATTAGGCAAAAACATGCAAAAACGGCCAGTTTTGAGATTCGAGCGATTTCTTAAAAAAAGCTTGAAAAACGTCTGTTTTGAGAAAATAAACCGTTTTTCAACCTTAGCAAGTTATTGCTCTCGAATCTAAGTAATATTAACCAAAACCTAGGGAAAAAGGCCGTTTTTAAGGTTTGATCCATTTTCTAAAAAAAGATTGAAAAACTGGAGTTTTTTGGATGATGCAAATATCTTCAAACCTATCCAATTAAGGTCTCCGATTATAAGTTATATTAGGCAAAAACATGCAAAAACGGCCAGTTTTGAGATTCAATCGATTTCTTAAAAGAGCTTGAAAAACGTCAGTTTTGAGAAAAATAAAACGTTTTTCAAACTTAGCAAGTTATTGCTATCGAATCTAAGTAATATAAACCAAAACCTGGAAAAACGGCCGTTTTTAAGGTTTGATCCATTTCCTAAATAAGATTGAAAAATGGGAGTTTTTTGGATAATGAAAATATTTTCAAACTTATCCAATTAAGTTCTCCGATTATATGTAATATTAGGCAAAAACATGCATAAGCGGCAAGATTTGAGATTCAATCGATTTCTTCCAAAAAGCTTGAAATCGTCAGTTTTGGGAAAATAAACCGCTTTTCAAACTTAGTAAGTTATTGCTCTCGAATCTAAGTAATATTAACCAAAACCTGGAAAAACGGCCGTTTTTAAGGTTTAAACCATTTCCTAAAAATGATGGAAAAACGAGAGTTTTTTGGATGATGCAAATTTCTTCAAACCTATCCAATTAAGGTCTCTAATTATAAGTAATATTAGGCAAAAACATGCAAAAACGGCCGGTTTTGAGATTCGAGCGATTTCTTAAAAAAAGCTTGAAAAACGTCAGTTTTGAGAAAATAAACCGTTTTTCAAACTTAGAGAGTTATTGCTCTCGAATCTAAGTAAAATTAACCAAAACCTGGAAAAACGGCCGTTTTTAAGGTTTTGTCCATTTTCAAAAAAAGATTAAAAAACGAGAGTTTTTATGTGATGCAAATATCTTCAAACCTATCCAATTAAGGTCTCCGATTATAAGTAATATTAGGCAAAAACATGTAAAAACGGCCGGTTTTGAGATTCTAGCGATTTCTTAAAAAAAGCTTGAAAAACGTCAGTTTTGGGAAAATAAACCGTTTTTCAAACTTAGCAAGTTACTGCTCTCGAATCTAAGTAATATTAACCAAAACCTGGAAAAACGGCCGTTTTTAAGGTTTGATCCATTTCCTAAATAAGTTTGAAAAACGGGAGTTTTTTGGATGATGCAAATATCTTCAAACCTATCCAATTAAGGTCTCCGATTATAAGTTATATTAGGCAAAAACATGCAAAAACGGCCAGTTTTGAGATTCAATCGATTTCTAAAAAGAGCTTGAAAAACGTCAGTTTTGAGAAAAATAAACCGTTTTTCAAACTTAGCAAGTTATTGCTATCGAATCTTAGGAATATAAACCAAAACCTGGAAAAACGGCCGTTTTTAAGGTTTGATCCATTTCCTAAATAAGATTGAAAAATGGGAGTTTTTTGGATAATGCAAATATCTTCAAACTTATCCAATTAAGTTCTCCGATTATAAGTAATATTAGGCAAAAACATGCAAAAACGGCAAGATTTGAGATAAAATCGATTTCTTCCAAAAAGCTTGAAATCGTCAGTTTTGGGAAAATAAACCGTTTTTCAAACTTAGCAAGTTATTGCTCTCGAATCTAAGTAATATTAACCAAAAACTGGAAAAACGGCCGTTTTTAAGGTTTAAACCATTTCCTAAAAATGATGGAAAAACGGGAGTTTTTTGGATGATGCAAATTTCTTCAAAACTATCCAATTAAGGTCTCCGATTATAAGTAATATTAGGCAAAAACATCCAAAAACGGCTAGGGTTTGAGATTCGAGCGATTTCTTAAAAAAAGCTTGAAAAACGTCAGTTTTGAGAAAATAAACCGTTTTTCAAACTTAGCAAGTTATTGCTCTCGAATCTAAGTAAAATTAACCAAAACCTGGAAAAACGGCCGTTTTTAAGGTTTTGTCCATTTTCAAAAAAAGATTAAAAAACGAGAGTTTTTATGTGATGCAAATATCTTCAAACCTATCCAATTAAGGTCTCCGATTATAAGTAATATTAGGCAAAAACATGGAAAAACGGCCGGTTTTGAGATTCTAGCGATTTCTTAAAAAAAGCTTGAAAAACGTCTGTTTTGGGAAAATAAACCGTTTTTCAAACATAGCAAGTTACTGCTCTCGAATCTAAGTAATATAAACCAAAACCTGGAAAAACGGCCGTTTTTAAGGTTTGATCCATTTCCTAAATAAGATTGAAAAACGGGAGTTTTTTAAATAATGCAAATATCTTCAAACTTATCCAATTAAGTTCTCCGATTATAAGTAATATTAGGCAAAAACATGCATAAGCGGCAAGATTTGAGATTCAATCGATTTCTTCCAAAAAGCTTGAAATCGTCAGTTTTGGGAAAATAAACCGTTTTTCAAACTTAGCAAGTTATTGCTCTCGAATCTAAGTAATATTAACCAAAACCTGGAAAAACGGCCGTTTTTAAGGTTTAAACCATTTCCTAAAAATGATGGAAAAACGGGAGTTTTTTGGATGATGCAAATTTCTTCAAAACTATCCAATTAACGTCTCCGATTATAAGTAATATTAGGCAAAAACATGCAAAAACGGCCATTTTTGAGATTCGAGCGATTTCTTAAAAAAAGCTTGAAAAACGTCAGTTTTGAGAAAATAAACCGTTTTTCAAACTGAGCAAGTTATTGCTCTCGAATCTAAGTAATATTAACTAAAACCTGGAAAACGGCCGTTTTTAAGGTTTAAAGCATCTCCTACAAATGATGCAAAAACGAGAGTTTTTTGGATGATGCAAATATCTTCAAACCTATCCAATTAAGGTCTCCGGTTATAAGTAATATTAAGCAAAAACATGCAAAAACGGCCATTTTTGAGATTCGAGCGATTTCTTAAAAAAAGCTTGAAAAACGTCAGTTTTGAGAAAATAAACCGTTTTTCAAACTTAGCAAGTTATTGCTCTCGAATCTAAGTAATATTAACCAAAACCTGGAAAAACGGCCGTTTTTAAGGTTTAAACCATTTCCTACAAATGATGGAAAAACGGGAGTTTTTTGTATGATGCAAATATCTTCAAACCTATCCAATTAAGGTCTCCGATTATAAGTAATATTAGGCAAAAACATGCAAAAACGGCCAGTTTTGAGATTCGAGCGATTTCTTAAAAAAAGCTTGAAAAACGTCTGTTTTGAGAAAATAAACCGTTTTTCAAACTTGCAAGTTATTGCTCTCGAATCTAAGTAATATTAACCAAAAAAAGATTGAAAAACGGGAGTTTTTTGGATGATGCAAATATCTTCAAACCTATCCAATTAAGGTCTCCGATTATAAGTTATATTAGGCAAAAACATGCAAAAACGGCCAGTTTTGAGATTCAATCGATTTCTTAAAAAAGCTTGAAAAACGTCAGTTTTGGGAAAATAAACCATTTTTCGAACTTAGCAAGTTATTGCTATCGAATCTAAGTAATATAAACCAAAACCTGGAAAAACGGCCATTTTTAAGGGTTGATCCATTTCCTAAATAAGATTGAAAAACGGGAGTTTTTTGGATAATGCAAATATCTTCAAACTTATCCAATTAAGTTTTCCGATTATAAGTAATATTAGGCAAAAACATGCATAAGCGGAAAGATTTGAGATTCAATCGATTTCTTAAAAAAAGCTTGAAAAACGTCAGTTTTGAGAAAATAAACCGTTTTTCAAACTTAGCAAGTTATTGCTCTCGAATCTAAGTAATATTAACCAAAACCTGGAAAAACGGCCGTTTTTAAGGTTTGATCCATTTTCTAAAAAAAGATTGAAAAAACGAGAGTATTGTGGATTGTGCAAATATCTTCAATCTTATTTAATTAAGGTCTCCGATTATAAGTAATATTAGGCAAAAACATACAAAAACGGCCAGTTTTGAGATTCAATCGATTTCTTCAAAAATGCTCGAAAAACATCAGTTTTGGGGGAAAAAAGCTTTTTTCAACTTAGCAAGTTACTGCTCTCGAATCTAAGTAATATTAACCAAAACCTGGAAAAACGGCCGTTTTTAAGGTTTAAACCATTCCCTACAAATGATGGAAAAACGGATGTTTTTTGTATGATGCAAATATCTTCAAACTTATCCAATTAAGTTCTCCGATTATAAGTAATATTAGGCAAAAACATGCATAAGCGGCAAGATTTGAGATTCAATCGATTTCTTCCAAAAAGCTTGAAATCGTCAGTTTTGGGAAAATAAACCGTTTTTCAAACTTAGCAAGTTATTGCTCTCGAATCTAAGTAATATTAACCAAAACCTGGAAAAACGGCCGTTTTTGAGGTTTAAACCATTTCCTAAAAATGATGGAAAAACGGGAGTTTTTTGGATGATGCAAATTTCTTCAAACCTATCCAATTAAGGTCTCTAATTATAAGTAATATTAGGCAAAAACATGCAAAAACGGCCATTTTTGAGATTCGAGCGATTTCTTAAAAAAAGCTTGAAAAACGTCAGTTTTGAGAAAATAAACCGTTTTTCAAACTGAGCAAGTTATTGCTCTCGAATCTAAGTAATATTAACTAAAACCTGGAAAACGGCCGTTTTTAAGGTTTAAAGCATCTCCTACAAATGATGCAAAAACGAGAGTTTTTGGGATGATGCAAATATCTTCAAACCTATCCAATTAAGGTCTCCGATTATAAGTAATATTAAGCAAAAACATGCAAAAACGGCCAGTTTTGAGATCCAATCGATTTTTTCCAAAAAGCTTTGAAAAACGTCAGTTTTGAGAAAATAAACCGTTTTTCAAACTTAGCAAGTTATTGCTCTCGAATCTAAGTAATATTAACCAAAACCTGGAAAAACGGCCGTTTTTAAGGTTTAAACCATTTCCTACAAATGATGGAAAAACGGGAGTTTTTTGTATGATGCAAATATCTTCAAACCTATCCAATTAAGGTCTCCGATTATAAGTAATATTAGGCAAAAACATGCAAAAACGGCCAGTTTTGAGATTCGAGCCATTTCTTAAAAAAAGCTTGAAAAACGTCTGTTTTGAGAAAATAAACCGTTTTTCAAACTTAGCAAGTTATTGCTCTCGAATCTAAGTAATATTAACCAAAACCTAGGGAAAAAGGCCGTTTTTAAGGTTTGATCCATTTTCTAAAAAAAGATTGAAAAACGGGGGTTTTTTGGATGATACAAATATCTTCAAACCTATCCAATTAAGGTCTCCGATTATAAGTTATATTAGGCAAAAACATGCAAAAACGGCCAGTTTTGAGATTCAATCGATTTCTTAAAAGAGCTTGAAAAACGTGAGTTTTGATAAAAATAAACCGTTTTTCAAACTTAGCAAGTTATTGCTATCGAATCTAAGTAATATAAACCAAAACCTGGAAAAACGGCCGTTTTTAAGGTTTGATCCATTTCCTAAATAAGATTGAAAAATGGGAGTTTTTTGGATAATGCAAATATCTTCAAACTTATCCAATTAAGTTCTCCGATTATACGTAATATTAGGCAAAAACATGCATAAGCGGCAAGATTTGAGATTCAATCGATTTCTTCCAAAAAGCTTGAAATCGTTAGTTTAGGGAAAATAAACCGTTTTTCAAACTTAGAAAGTTATTGCTCTCGAATCTAAGTAATATTAACCAAAGCCTGGAAAAACGGCCGTTTTTAAGGTTTAAACCATTTCCTAAAAATGATGGAAAAACGGGAGTTTTTTGGATGATGCAAATTTCTTCAAACCTATCCAATTAAGGTCTCTAATTATAAGTAATATTAGGCAAAAACATGCAAAAACAGCCGGTTTTGAGATTCGAGCGATTTCTTAAAAAAAGCTTGAAAAACGTCAGTTTTGAGAAAATAAACCGTTTTTCAAACTTAGCAAGTTATTGCTCTCGAATCTAAGTAAAATTAACCAAAACCTGGAAAAACGGCCGTTTTTAAGGTTTTGTCCATTTTCAAAAAAAGATTAAAAAACGAGAGTTTTTATGTGATGCAAATATCTTCAAACCTATCCAATTAAGGTCTCCGATTATAAGTAATATTAGGCAAAAACATGGAAAAACGGCCGGTTTTGAGATTCTAGCGATTTCTTAAAAAAGCTTGAAAAACGTCAGTTTTGGGAAAATAAACCATTTTTCAAACTTAGCAAGTTATTGCTATCGAATCTAAGTAATATAAACCAAAACCTGGAAAAACGGCCGTTTTTAAGGGTTGATCCATTTCCTAAATAAGATTGAAAAACGGGAGTTTTTTGGATAATGCAAATATCTTCAAACTTATCCAATTAAGTTCTCCGATTATAAGTTATATTAGGCAAACACATGCATAAGCGGAAAGATTTGAGATTCAATCGATTTCTTCCAAAAAAAGCTTGAAATCGTCAGTTTTGGGAAAATAAACCGTTTTTCAAACTTAGCAAGTTATTGCTCTCGAATCTAAGTAATATTAACCAAAACCTGGAAAAACGGCCGTTTTTAAGGTTTAAACCATTTCCTAAAAATTATGGAAAAACGGGGGTTTTTGGATGATGCAAATTTCTTCAAACCTATCCAATTAAGGTTTCTAATTATAAGTAATATTAGGCAAAAACATGCAAAAACGGCCATTTCTGAGATTCGAGCGATTTCTTAAAAAAAGCTTGAAAAACGTCAGTTTTGAGAAAATAAACCGTTTTTCAAACTGAGCAAGTTATTGCTCTCGAATCTAAGTAATATTAACCAAAACCTGGAAAAACGGCCGTTTTAAGGTTTAAACCATTTCCTACAAATGATGGAAAAACGGGAGTTTTTTGTATGATGCAAATATCTTCAAACCTATCCAATTAAGGTCTCCGATTATAAGTAATATTAGGCAAAAACATGCAAAAACGGCCAGTTTTGAGATTCGAGCGATTTCTTAAAAAAAGCTTGAAAAACGTCAGTTTTGAGAAAATAAACCGTTTTTCAAACTGAGCAAGTTATTGCTCTCGAATCTAAGTAATATTAACCAAAACCTAGGGAAAAAGGCCGTTTTTAAGGTTTGATCCATTTTCTAAAAAAAGATTGAAAAACGGGAGTTGTTTGGATGATGCAAATATCTTCAAACCTATCCAATTAAGGTCTCCGATTATAAGTTATATTAGGCAATAACATGCAAAAACGGTCGGTTTTGAGATTCAATCGATTTCTTAAAAAAGCTTGAAAAACGTCAGTTTTGGGAAAATAAACCATTTTTCAAACTTAGCAAGTTATTGCTCTCGAATCTAAGTAATATTAACCAAAACCTGGAAAAACGGCCGTTTTTAAGGTTTGATCCATTTTCTAAAAAAAGATTGAAAAAACGAGAGTATTGTGGATTGTGCAAATATCTTCAATCTTATTTAATTAAGGTCTCCGATTATAAGTAATATTAGGCAAAAACATACAAAAACGGCCAGTTTTGAGATTCAATCGATTTCTTCAAAAATGCTCGAAAAACATCAGTTTTGGGGGAAAAAAGCTTTTTTCAAACTTAGCAAGTTACTGCTCTCGAATCTAAGTAATATTAACCAAAACCTGGAAAAACGGCCGTTTTTAAGGTTTAAACCATTCCCTACAAATGATGGAAAAACGGATGTTTTTTGTATGATGCAAATATCTTCAAACTTATCCAATTAAGTTCTCCGATTATAAGTAATATTAGGCAAAAACATGCATAAGCGGCAAGATTTGAGATTCAATTGATTTCTTCCAAAAAGCTTGAAATCGTCAGTTTTGGGAAAATAAACCGTTTTTCAAACTTAGCAAGTTATTGCTCTCGAATCTTAGTAATATTAACTAAAACCTAGGGAAAAAGGCCGTTTTTAAGGTTTGATCCATTTTCTAAAAAAAGATTGAAAAACGGGAGTTTTTTGGATGATGCAAATATCTTCAAACCTATCCAATTAAGGTTTCCGATTATAAGTTATATTAGGCAAAAACCTGCAAAAACGGCCAGTTTTGAGATTCAATCGATTTCTTAAAAGAGCTTGAAAAACGTCAGTTTTGAGAAAAATAAACCGTTTTTCAAACTTAGCAAGTTATTGCTATCGAATCTAAGTAATATAAACCAAAACCTGGAAAAACGGCCGTTTTTAAGGTTTAAACCATTTCCTACAAATGATGGAAAAACGGGAGTTTTTTGTATGATGCAAATATCTTCAAACCTATCCAATAAAGGTCTCCGATTATAAGTAATATTAGGCAAAAAGATGCAAAAACGGCCAGTTTTGAGATTCGAGCGATTTCGTAAAAAAAGCTTGAAAAACGTCTGTTTTGAGAAAATAAACCGTTTTTCAAACTTAGCAAGTTATTGCTCTCGAATCTAAGTAATATTAACCAAAACCTAGGGAAAAAGGCCGTTTTTAAGGTTTGATCCATTTTCTAAAAAAAGATTGAAAAACGGGAGTTTTTTGGATGATGCAAATATCTTCAAACCTATCCAATTAAGGTCTCCGATTATAAGTTATATTAGGCAAAAACATGCAAAAACAGCCAGTTTTGAGATTCAATCGATTTCTTAAAAGAGCTTGAAAAACGTCAGTTTTGAGAAAAATAAACCGTTTTTCAAACTTAGCAAGTTATTGCTCTCGAATCTAAGTAATATTAACCAAAATCTGGAAAAACGGCCGTTTTTAAGGTTTAAACCATTTCCTAAAAATGATGGAAAAACGAGAGTTTTTTGAATGATGCAAATTTCTTCCAACCTATCCAATTATGGTCTCTAATTATAAGTAATATTAGGCAAAAACATGCAAAAACGGCCGGTTTTGAGATTCGAGCGATTTCTTTAAAAAAGCTTGAAAAACGTCAGTTTTGGGAAAATAAACCATTTTTCAAACTTAGCAAGTTATTGCTCTCGAATCTAAGTAATATTAACCAAAAGCTGGAAAAACGGCCGTTTTTAAGGTTTGATCCATTTTCTAAAAAAAGATTGAAAAAACGAGAGTATTGTGGATTGTGCAAATATCTTCAATCTTATTTAATTAAGCTCTCCGATTATAAGTAATATTAGGCAAAAACATACAAAAACGGCCAGTTTTGAGATTCAATCGATTTCTTCAAAAATGCTCCAAAAACATCAGTTTTGGGAGAAAAAAGCTTTTTTCAAACTTAGCAAGTTACTGCTCTCGAATCTAAGTAATATTAACCAAAACCTGGAAAAACGGCCGTTTTTAAGGTTTAAACCATTCCCTACAAATGATGGAAAAACGGATGTTTTTTGTATGATGCAAATATCTTCAAACTTATCCAATTAAGTTCTCCGATTATAAGTAATATTAGGCAAAAACATGCATAAGCGGCAAGATTTGAGATTCGAGCGATTTCTTCCAAAAAGCTTGAAATCGTCAGTTTTGGGAAAATAAACCGTTTTTCAAATTAGCAAGTTATTGCTCTCGAATCTAAGTAATATTAACTAAAACCTAGGGAAAAAGGCCGTTTTTAAGGTTTGATCCATTTTCTAAAAAAAGATTGAAAAACGGGAGTTTTTTGGATGATGCAAATATCTTTAAACCTATCCAATTAAGGTCTCCGATTATAAGTTATATTAGGCAAAAACCTGCAAAAACGGCCGGTTTTGAGATTCAATCGATTTCTTAAAAGAGCTTGAAAAACGTCAGTTTTGAGAAAAATAAACCGTTTTTCAAACTTAGCAAGTTATTGCTATCGAATCTAAGTAATATAAACCAAAACCTGGAAAAACGGCCGTTTTTAAGGTTTAAACCATTTCCTAAAAATGATGGAAAAACGGGAGTTTTTTGAATGATGCAAATTTCTTCCAACCTATCCAATTAAGGTCTCTAATTATAAGTAATATTAGGCAAAAACATGCAAAAACGGCCGGTTTTGAGATTCAAGCGATTTCTTTAAAAAAGCTTGAAAAACGTAAGTTTTGAGAAAATAAACCGTTTTTCAAACTTAGCAAGTTATTGATCTCGAATCTAAGTAAAATTAACCAAAACCTGGAAAAACGGCCGTTTTTAAGGTTTTGTCCATTTTCAAAAAAAGATTAATAAACGAGAGTTTTTTATGTGATGCAAATATCTTCAAACCTATCCAATTAAGGTCTCCGATTATAAGTAATATTAGGCAAAAACATTGAAAAACGGTCGGTTTTGAGATTCTAGCGATTTCTTAAAAAAAGCTTGAAAAACGTCAGTTTTGGGAAAATAAACCGTTTTTCAAACATAGCAAGTTACTGCTCTCGAATCTAAGTAATATAAACCAAAACCTGGAAAAACGGCCGTTTTTAAGGTTTGATCCATTTCCTAAATAAGATTGAAAAACGGGAGTTTTTTGGATAATGCAAATATCTTCAAACTTATCCAATTAAGTTCTCCGATTATAAGTAATATTAGGCAAAAACATGCATAAGCGGCAAGATTTGAGATTCAATCGATTTCTTCCAAAAAGCTTGAAATCGTCAGTTTTGGGAAAATAAACCGTTTTTCAAACTTAGCAAGTTATTGCTCTCGAATCTAAGTAATATTAACCAAAACCTGGAAAAACGGCCGTTTTTAAGGTTTAAACCATTTCCTAAAAATGATGGAAAAACGGGAGTTTTTTGAATGATGCAAATTTCTTCCAACCTATCCAATTAAGGTCTCTAATTATAAGTAATATTAGGCAAAAACATGCAAAAACGGCCGGTTTTGAGATTCAAGCGATTTCTTTAAAAAAGCTTGAAAAACGTCAGTTTTGAGAAAATAAACCGTTTTTCAAACTTAGCAAGTTATTGCTCTCGAATCTAAGTAAAATTAACCAAACCTGGAAAAACGGCCGTTTTTAAGGTTTTGTCCATTTTCAAAAAAAGATTAATAAACGAGAGTTTTTTATGTGATGCAAATATCTTCAAACCTATCCAATTAAGGTCTCCGATTATAAGTAATATTAGGCAAAAACATGGAAAAATGGTCGGTTTTGAGATTCTAGCGATTTCTTAAAAAAAGCTTGAAAAACGTCAGTTTTGGGAAAATAAACCGTTTTTCAAACATAGCAAGTTACTGCTCTCGAATCTAAGTAATATAAACCAAAACCCGGAAAAACGGCCGTTTTTAAGGTTTAAACCATTTCCTAAAAATGATGGAAAAACGAGAGTTTTTTGAATGATGCAAATTTCTTCCAACCTATCCAATTAAGGTCTCTAATTATAAGTAATATTAGGCAAAAACATGCAAAAACGGCCGGTTTTGAGATTCGAGCGATTTCTTTAAAAAAGCTTGAAAAACGTCAGTTTTGGGAAAATAAACCATTTTTCAAACTTAGCAAGTTATTGCTCTCGAATCTAAGTAATATTAACCAAAACCTGGAAAAACGGCCGTTTTTAAGGTTTGATCCATTTTCTAAAAAAAGATTGAAAAAACGAGAGTATTGTGGATTGTGCAAATATCTTCAATCTTATTTAATTAAGGTCTCCGATTATAAGTAATATTAGGCAAAAACATACAAAAACGGCCAGTTTTGAGATTCAATCGATTTCTTCAAAAATGCTCCAAAAACATCAGTTTTGGGGGAAAAAAGCTTTTTTCAAACTTAGCAAGTTACTGCTCTCGAATCTAAGTAATATTAACCAAAACCTGGAAAAACGGCCGTTTTTAAGGTTTAAACCATTCCCTACAAATGATGGAAAAACGGATGTTTTTTGTATGATGCAAATATCTTCAAACTTATCCAATTAAGTTCTCCGATTATAAGTAATATTAGGCAAAAACATGCATAAGCGGCAAGATTTGAGATTCGAGCGATTTCTTCCAAAAAGCTTGAAATCGTCAGTTTTGGGAAAATAAACCGTTTTTCAAACTTAGCAAGTTATTGCTCTCGAATCTAAGTAATATTAACTAAAACCTAGGGAAAAAGGCCGTTTTTAAGGTTTGATCCATTTTCTAAAAAAAGATTGAAAAACGGGAGTTTTTTGGATGATGCAAATATCTTCAAACCTATCCAATTAAGGTTTCCGATTATAAGTTATATTAGGCAAAAACATGCAAAAACGGCCAGTTTTGAGATTCAATCGATTTCTTAAAAGAGCTTGAAAAACGTCAGTTTTGAGAAAAATAAACCGTTTTTCAAACTTAGCAAGTTATTGCTATCGAATCTAAGTAATATAAACCAAAACCTGGAAAAACGGCCGTTTTTAAGGTTTAAACCATTTCCTACAAATGATGGAAAAACGGGAGTTTTTTGTATGATGCAAATATCTTCAAACCTATCCAATAAAGGTCTCCGATTATAAGTAATATTAGGCAAAAAGATGCAAAAACGGCCAGTTTTGAGATTCGAGCGATTTCGTAAAAAAAGCTTGAAAAACGTCTGTTTTGAGAAAATAAACCGTTTTTCAAACTTAGCAAGTTATTGCTCTCGAATCTAAGTAATATTAACCAAAACCTAGGGAAAAAGGCCGTTTTTAAGGTTTGATCCATTTTCTAAAAAAAGATTGAAAAACGGGAGTTTTTTGGATGATGCAAATATCTTCAAACCTATCCAATTAAGGTCTCCGATTATAAGTTATATTAGGCAAAAACATGCAAAAACGGCCAGTTTTGAGATTCAATCGATTTCTTAAAAGAGCTTGAAAAACGTCAGTTTTGAGAAAAATAAACCGTTTTTCAAACTTAGCAAGTTATTGCTCTCGAATCTAAGTAATATTAACCAAAACCTGGAAAAACGGCCGTTTTTAAGGTTTAAACCATTTCCTAAAAATGATGGAAAAACGAGAGTTTTTTGAATGATGCAAATTTCTTCCAACCTATCCAATTATGGTCTCTAATTATAAGTAATATTAGGCAAAAACATGCAAAAACGGCCGGTTTTGAGATTCGAGCGATTTCTTTAAAAAAGCTTGAAAAACGTCAGTTTTGGGAAAATAAACCATTTTTCAAACTTAGCAAGTTATTGCTCTCGAATCTAAGTAATATTAACCAAAAGCTGGAAAAACGGCCGTTTTTAAGGTTTGATCCATTTTCTAAAAAAAGATTGAAAAAACGAGAGTATTGTGGATTGTGCAAATATCTTCAATCTTATTTAATTAAGCTCTCCGATTATAAGTAATATTAGGCAAAAACATACAAAAACGGTCGGTTTTGAGATTCTAGCGATTTCTTAAAAAAAGCTTGAAAAACGTCAGTTTTGGGAAAATAAACCGTTTTTCAAACATAGCAAGTTACTGCTCTCGAATCTAAGTAATATAAACCAAAACCTGGAAAAACGGCCGTTTTTAAGGTTTGATCCATTTCCTAAATAAGATTGAAAAACGGGAGTTTTTTGGATAATGCAAATATCTTCAAACTTATCCAATTAAGTTCTCCGATTATAAGTAATATTAGGCAAAAACATGCATAAGCGGCAAGATTTGAGATTCAATCGATTTCTTCCAAAAAGCTTGAAATCGTCAGTTTTGGGAAAATAAACCGTTTTTCAAACTTAGCAAGTTATTGCTCTCGAATCTAAGTAATATTAACCAAAACCTGGAAAAACGGCCGTTTTTAAGGTTTAAACCATTTCCTAAAAATGATGGAAAAACGGGAGTTTTTTGAATGATGCAAATTTCTTCCAACCTATCCAATTAAGGTCTCTAATTATAAGTAATATTAGGCAAAAACATGCAAAAACGGCCGGTTTTGAGATTCAAGCGATTTCTTTAAAAAAGCTTGAAAAACGTCAGTTTTGAGAAAATAAACCGTTTTTCAAACTTAGCAAGTTATTGCTCTCGAATCTAAGTAAAATTAACCAAAACTGGAAAAACGGCCGTTTTTAAGGTTTTGTCCATTTTCAAAAAAAGATTAATAAACGAGAGTTTTTTATGTGATGCAAATATCTTCAAACCTATCCAATTAAGGTCTCCGATTATAAGTAATATTAGGCAAAAACATGGAAAAATGGTCGGTTTTGAGATTCTAGCGATTTCTTAAAAAAAGCTTGAAAAACGTCAGTTTTGGGAAAATAAACCGTTTTTCAAACATAGCAAGTTACTGCTCTCGAATCTAAGTAATATAAACCAAAACCTGGAAAAACGGCCGTTTTTAAGGTTTAAACCATTTCCTAAAAATGATGGAAAAACGAGAGTTTTTTGAATGATGCAAATTTCTTCCAACCTATCCAATTAAGGTCTCTAATTATAAGTAATATTAGGCAAAAACATGCAAAAACGGCCGGTTTTGAGATTCGAGCGAATTCTTGAAAAACGTCAGTTTTGGGAAAATAAACCATTTTTCAAACTTAGCAAGTTATTGCTCTCGAATCTAAGTAATATTAACCAAAACCTGGAAAAACGGCCGTTTTTAAGGTTTGATCCATTTTCTAAAAAAAGATTGAAAAAACGAGAGTATTGTGGATTGTGCAAATATCTTCAATCTTATTTAATTAAGGTCTCCGATTATAAGTAATATTAGGCAAAAACATACAAAAACGGCCAGTTTTGAGATTCAATCGATTTCTTCAAAAATGCTCCAAAAACATCAGTTTTGGGGGAAAAAAGCTTTTTTCAAACTTAGCAAGTTACTGCTCTCGAATCTAAGTAATATTAACCAAAACCTGGAAAAACGGCCGTTTTTAAGGTTTAAACCATTCCCTACAAATGATGGAAAAACGGATGTTTTTTGTATGATGCAAATATCTTCAAACTTATCCAATTAAGTTCTCCGATTATAAGTAATATTAGGCAAAAACATGCATAAGCGGCAAGATTTGAGATTCGAGCGATTTCTTCCAAAAAGCTTGAAATCGTCAGTTTTGGGAAAATAAACCGTTTTTCAAACTTAGCAAGTTATTGCTCTCGAATCTAAGTAATATTAACTAAAACCTAGGGAAAAAGGCCGTTTTTAAGGTTTGATCCATTTTCTAAAAAAAGATTGAAAAACGGGAGTTTTTTGGATGATGCAAATATCTTCAAACCTATCCAATTAAGGTTTCCGATTATAAGTTATATTAGGCAAAAACATGCAAAAACGGCCAGTTTTGAGATTCAATCGATTTCTTAAAAGAGCTTGAAAAACGTCAGTTTTGAGAAAAATAAACCGTTTTTCAAACTTAGCAAGTTATTGCTATCGAATCTAAGTAATATAAACCAAAACCTGGAAAAACGGCCGTTTTTAAGGTTTAAACCATTTCCTACAAATGATGGAAAAACGGGAGTTTTTTGTATGATGCAAATATCTTCAAACCTATCCAATAAAGGTCTCCGATTATAAGTAATATTAGGCAAAAAGATGCAAAAACGGCCAGTTTTGAGATTCGAGCGATTTCGTAAAAAAAGCTTGAAAAACGTCTGTTTTGAGAAAATAAACCGTTTTTCAAACTTAGCAAGTTATTGCTCTCGAATCTAAGTAATATTAACCAAAACCTAGGGAAAAAGGCCGTTTTTAAGGTTTGATCCATTTTCTAAAAAAAGATTGAAAAACGGGAGTTTTTTGGATGATGCAAATATCTTCAAACCTATCCAATTAAGGTCTCCGATTATAAGTTATATTAGGCAAAAACATGCAAAAACGGCCAGTTTTGAGATTCAATCGATTTCTTAAAAGAGCTTGAAAAACGTCAGTTTTGAGAAAAATAAACCGTTTTTCAAACTTAGCAAGTTATTGCTCTCGAATCTAAGTAATATTAACCAAAACCTGGAAAAACGGCCGTTTTTAAGGTTTAAACCATTTCCTAAAAATGATGGAAAAACGAGAGTTTTTTGAATGATGCAAATTTCTTCCAACCTATCCAATTATGGTCTCTAATTATAAGTAATATTAGGCAAAAACATGCAAAAACGGCCGGTTTTGAGATTCGAGCGATTTCTTTAAAAAAGCTTGAAAAACGTCAGTTTTGGGAAAATAAACCATTTTTCAAACTTAGCAAGTTATTGCTCTCGAATCTAAGTAATATTAACCAAAAGCTGGAAAAACGGCCGTTTTTAAGGTTTGATCCATTTTCTAAAAAAAGATTGAAAAAACGAGAGTATTGTGGATTGTGCAAATATCTTCAATCTTATTTAATTAAGCTCTCCGATTATAAGTAATATTAGGCAAAAACATACAAAAACGGTCGGTTTTGAGATTCTAGCGATTTCTTAAAAAAAGCTTGAAAAACGTCAGTTTTGGGAAAATAAACCGTTTTTCAAACATAGCAAGTTACTGCTCTCGAATCTAAGTAATATAAACCAAAACCTGGAAAAACGGCCGTTTTTAAGGTTTGATCCATTTCCTAAATAAGATTGAAAAACGGGAGTTTTTTGGATAATGCAAATATCTTCAAACTTATCCAATTAAGTTCTCCGATTATAAGTAATATTAGGCAAAAACATGCATAAGCGGCAAGATTTGAGATTCAATCGATTTCTTCCAAAAAGCTTGAAATCGTCAGTTTTGGGAAAATAAACCGTTTTTCAAACTTAGCAAGTTATTGCTCTCGAATCTAAGTAATATTAACCAAAACCTGGAAAAACGGCCGTTTTTAAGGTTTAAACCATTTCCTAAAAATGATGGAAAAACGGGAGTTTTTTGAATGATGCAAATTTCTTCCAACCTATCCAATTAAGGTCTCTAATTATAAGTAATATTAGGCAAAAACATGCAAAAACGGCCGGTTTTGAGATTCAAGCGATTTCTTTAAAAAAGCTTGAAAAACGTCAGTTTTGAGAAAATAAACCGTTTTTCAAACTTAGCAAGTTATTGCTCTCGAATCTAAGTAAAATTAACCAAAACTGGAAAAACGGCCGTTTTTAAGGTTTTGTCCATTTTCAAAAAAAGATTAATAAACGAGAGTTTTTTATGTGATGCAAATATCTTCAAACCTATCCAATTAAGGTCTCCGATTATAAGTAATATTAGGCAAAAACATGGAAAAATGGTCGGTTTTGAGATTCTAGCGATTTCTTAAAAAAAGCTTGAAAAACGTCAGTTTTGGGAAAATAAACCGTTTTTCAAACATAGCAAGTTACTGCTCTCGAATCTAAGTAATATAAACCAAAACCTGGAAAAACGGCCGTTTTTAAGGTTTAAACCATTTCCTAAAAATGATGGAAAAACGAGAGTTTTTTGAATGATGCAAATTTCTTCCAACCTATCCAATTAAGGTCTCTAATTATAAGTAATATTAGGCAAAAACATGCAAAAACGGCCGGTTTTGAGATTCGAGCGAATTCTTGAAAAACGTCAGTTTTGGGAAAATAAACCATTTTTCAAACTTAGCAAGTTATTGCTCTCGAATCTAAGTAATATTAACCAAAACCTGGAAAAACGGCCGTTTTTAAGGTTTGATCCATTTTCTAAAAAAAGATTGAAAAAACGAGAGTATTGTGGATTGTGCAAATATCTTCAATCTTATTTAATTAAGGTCTCCGATTATAAGTAATATTAGGCAAAAACATACAAAAACGGCCAGTTTTGAGATTCAATCGATTTCTTCAAAAATGCTCCAAAAACATCAGTTTTGGGGGAAAAAAGCTTTTTTCAAACTTAGCAAGTTACTGCTCTCGAATCTAAGTAATATTAACCAAAACCTGGAAAAACGGCCGTTTTTAAGGTTTAAACCATTCCCTACAAATGATGGAAAAACGGATGTTTTTTGTATGATGCAAATATCTTCAAACTTATCCAATTAAGTTCTCCGATTATAAGTAATATTAGGCAAAAACATGCATAAGCGGCAAAATTTGAGATTCGAGCGATTTCTTCCAAAAAGCTTGAAATCGTCAGTTTTGGGAAAATAAACCGTTTTTCAAACTTAGCAAGTTATTGCTCTCGAATCTAAGTAATATTAACTAAAACCTAGGGAAAAAGGCCGTTTTTAAGGTTTGATCCATTTTCTAAAAAAAGATTGAAAAACGGGAGTTTTTTGGATGATGCAAATATCTTCAAACCTATCCAATTAAGGTCTCCGATTATAAGTTATATTAGGCAAAAACCTGCAAAAACGGCCGGTTTTGAGATTCAATCGATTTCTTAAAAGAGCTTGAAAAACGTCAGTTTTGAGAAAAATAAACCGTTTTTCAAACTTAGCAAGTTATTGCTATCGAAAGTAAGTAATATAAACCAAAACCTGGAAAAACGGCCGTTTTTAAGGTTTAAACCATTTCCTAAAAATGATGGAAAAACGGGAGTTTTTTGAATGATGCAAATTTCTTCCAACCTATCCAATTAAGGTCTCTAATTATAAGTAATATTAGGCAAAAACATGCAAAAACGGCCGGTTTTGAGATTCAAGCGATTTCTTTAAAAAAGCTTGAAAAACGTAAGTTTTGATAAAATAAACCGTTTTTCAAACTTAGCAAGTTATTGCTCTCGAATCTAAGTAAAATTAACCAAAACCTGGAAAAACGGCCGTTTTTAAGGTTTTGTCCATTTTCAAAAAAAGATTAATAAACGAGAGTTTTTTATGTGATGCAAATATCTTCAAACCTATCCAATTAAGGTCTCCGATTATAAGTAATATTAGGCAAAAACATGGAAAAACGGTCGGTTTTGAGATTCTAGCGATTTCTTAAAAAAAGCTTGAAAAACGTCAGTTTTGGGAAAATAAACCGTTTTTCAAACATTGCAAGTTACTGCTCTCGAATCTAAGTAATATAAACCAAAACCTGGAAAAACGGCCGTTTTTAAGGTTTGATCCATTTCCTAAATAAGATTGAAAAACGGGAGTTTTTTGGATAATGCAAATATCTTCAAACTTATCCAATTAAGTTCTCCGATTATAAGTATTATTAGGCAAAAACATGCATAAGCGGCAAGATTTGAGATTCAATCGATTTCTTCCAAAAAGCTTGAAATCGTCAGTTTTGGGAAAATAAACCGTTTTTCAAACTTAGCAAGTTATTGCTCTCGAATCTAAGTAATATTAACCAAAACCTGGAAAAACGGCCGTTTTTAAGGTTTAAACCATTTCCTAAAAATGATGGAAAAACGGGAGTTTTTTGAATGATGCAAATTTCTTCCAACCTATCCAATTAAGGTCTCTAATTATAAGTAATATTAGGCAAAAACATGCAAAAACGGCCGGTTTTGAGATTCAAGCGATTTCTTTAAAAAAGCTTGAAAAACGTCAGTTTTGAGAAAATAAACCGTTTTTCAAACTTAGCAAGTTATTGCTCTCGAATCTAAGTAAAATTAACCAAACCTGGAAAAACGGCCGTTGTTAAGGTTTTGTCCATTTTCAAAAAAAGATTAATAAACGAGAGTTTTTTATGTGATGCAAATATCTTCAAACCTATCCAATTAAGGTCTCCGATTATAAGTAATATTAGGCAAAAACATGGAAAAATGGTCGGTTTTGAGATTCTAGCGATTTCTTAAAAAAAGCTTGAAAAACGTCAGTTTTGGGAAAATAAACCGTTTTTCAAACATAGCAAGTTACTGCTCTCGAATCTAAGTAATATAAACCAAAACCCGGAAAAACGGCCGTTTTTAAGGTTTAAACCATTTCCTAAAAATGATGGAAAAACGAGAGTTTTTTGAATGATGCAAATTTCTTCCAACCTATCCAATTAAGGTCTCTAATTATAAGTAATATTAGGCAAAAACATGCAAAAACGGCCGGTTTTGAGATTCGAGCGATTTCTTTAAAAAAGCTTGAAAAACGTCAGTTTTGGGAAAATAAACCATTTTTCAAACTTAGCAAGTTATTGCTCTCGAATCTAAGTAATATTAACCAAAACCTGGAAAAACGGCCGTTTTTAAGGTTTGATCCATTTTCTAAAAAAAGATTGAAAAAACGAGAGTATTGTGGATTGTGCAAATATCTTCAATCTTATTTAATTAAGGTCTCCGATTATAAGTAATATTAGGCAAAAACATACAAAAACGGCCAGTTTTGAGATTCAATCGATTTCTTCAAAAATGCTCCAAAAACATCAGTTTTGGGGGAAAAAAGATTTTTCAAACTTAGCAAGTTACTGCTCTCGAATCTAAGTAATATTAACCAAAACCTGGAAAAACGGCCGTTTTTAAGGTTTAAACCATTCCCTACAAATGATGGAAAAACGGATGTTTTTTGTATGATGCAAATATCTTCAAACTTATCCAATTAAGTTCTCCGATTATAAGTAATATTAGGCAAAAACATGCATAAGCGGCAAGATTTGAGATTCGAGCGATTTCTTCCAAAAAGCTTGAAATCGTCAGTTTTGGGAAAATAAACCGTTTTTCAAACTTAGCAAGTTATTGCTCTCGAATCTAAGTAATATTAACTAAAACCTAGGGAAAAAGGCCGTTTTTAAGGTTTGATCCATTTTCTAAAAAAAGATTGAAAAACGGGAGTTTTTTGGATGATGCAAATATCTTCAAACCTATCCAATTAAGGTCTCCGATTATAAGTTATATTAGGCAAAAACCTGCAAAAACGGCCGGTTTTGAGATTCAATCGATTTCTTAAAAGAGCTTGAAAAACGTCAGTTTTGAGAAAAATAAACCGTTTTTCAAACTTAGCAAGTTATTGCTATCGAATCTAAGTAATATAAACCAAAACCTGGAAAAACGGCCGTTTTTAAGGTTTAAACCATTTCCTAAAAATGATGGAAAAACGGGAGTTTTTTGAATGATGCAAATTTCTTCCAACCTATCCAATTAAGGTCTCTAATTATAAGTAATATTAGGCAAAAACATGCAAAAACGGCCGGTTTTGAGATTCAAGCGATTTCTTTAAAAAAGCTTGAAAAACGTCAGTTTTAAGAAAATAAACCGTTTTTCAAACTTAGCAAGTTATTGCTCTCGAATCTAAGTAAAATTAACCAAAACCTGGAAAAACGGCCGTTTTTAAGGTTTTGTCCATTTTCAAAAAAAGATTAATAAACGAGAGTTTTTTATGTGATGCAAATATCTTCAAACCTATCCAATTAAGGTCTCCGATTATAAGTAATATTAGGCAAAAACATGGAAAAATGGTCGGTTTTGAGATTCTAGCGATTTCTTAAAAAAAGCTTGAAAAACGTCAGTTTTGGGAAAATAAACCGTTTTTCAAACATAGCAAGTTACTGCTCTCGAATCTAAGTAATATAAACCAAAACCTGGAAAAACGGCCGTTTTTAAGGTTTGATCCATTTCCTAAATAAGATTGAAAAACGGGAGTTTTTTGGATAATGCAAATATCTTCAAACTTATCCAATTAAGTTCTCCGATTATAAGTAATATTAGGCAAAAACATGCATAAGCGGCAAGATTTGAGATTCAATCGATTTCTTCCAAAAAGCTTGAAATCGTCAGTTTTGGGAAAATAAACCGTTTTTCAAACTTAGCAAGTTATTGCTCTCGAATCTAAGTAATATTAACCAAAACCTGGAAAAACGGCCGTTTTTAAGGTTTAAACCATTTCCTAAAAATGATGGAAAAACGGGAGTTTTTTGAATGATGCAAATTTCTTCCAACCTATCCAATTAAGGTCTCTAATTATAAGTAATATTAGGCAAAAACATGCAAAAACGGCCGGTTTTGAGTTTCAAGCGATTTCTTTAAAAAAGCTTGAAAAACGTCAGTTTTGAGAAAATAAACCGTTTTTCAAACTTAGCAAGTTATTGCTCTCGAATCTAAGTAAAATTAACCAAAACCTGGAAAAACGGCCGTTTTTAAGGTTTTGTCCATTTTCAAAAAAAGATTAATAAACGAGAGTTTTTTATGTGATGCAAATATCTTCAAACCTATCCAATTAAGGTCTCCGATTATAAGTAATATTAGGCAAAAACATGGAAAAATGGTCGGTTTTGAGATTCTAGCGATTTCTTAAAAAAAGCTTGAAAAACGTCAGTTTTGGGAAAATAAACCGTTTTTCAAACATAGCAAGTTACTGCTCTCGAATCTAAGTAATATAAACCAAAACCCGGAAAAACGGCCGTTTTTAAGGTTTAAACCATTTCCTAAAAATGATGGAAAAACGAGAGTTTTTTGAATGATGCAAATTTCTTCCAACCTATCCAATTAAGGTCTCTAATTATAAGTAATATTAGGCAAAAACATGCCACAACGGCCGGTTTTGAGATTTGAGCGATTTCTTTAAAAAAGCTTGAAAAACGTCAGTTTTGGGAAAATAAACCATTTTTCAAACTTAGCAAGTTATTGCTCTCGAATCTAAGTAATATTAACCAAAACCTGGAAAAACGGCCGTTTTTAAGGTTTGATCCATTTTCTAAAAAAAAGATTGAAAAAACGAGAGTATTGTGGATTGTGCAAATATCTTCAATCTTATTTAATTAAGGTCTCCGATTATAAGTAATATTAGGCAAAAACATACAAAAACGGCCAGTTTTGAGATTCAATCGATTTCTTCAAAAATGCTCCAAAAACATCAGTTTTGGGGGAAAAAAGCTTTTTTCAAACTTAGCAAGTTACTGCTCTCGAATCTAAGTAATATTAACCAAAACCTGGAAAAACGGCCGTTTTTAAGGTTTAAACCATTCCCTACAAATGATGGAAAAACGGATGTTTTTTGTATGATGCAAATATCTTCAAACTTATCCAATTAAGTTCTCCGATTATAAGTAATATTAGGCAAAAACATGCATAAGCGGCAAGATTTGAGATTCGAGCGATTTCTTCCAAAAAGCTTGAAATCGTCAGTTTTGGGAAAATAAACCGTTTTTCAAACTTAGCAAGTTATTGCTCTCGAATCTAAGTAATATTAACTAAAACCTAGGGAAAAAGGCCGTTTTTAAGGTTTGATCCATTTTCTAAAAAAAGATTGAAAAACGGGAGTTTTTTGGATGATGCAAATATCTTCAAACCTATCCAATTAAGGTCTCCGATTATAAGTTATATTAGGCAAAAACCTGCAAAAACGGCCGGTTTTGAGATTTAATCGATTTCTTAAAAGAGCTTGAAAAACGTCAGTTTTGAGAAAAATAAACCGTTTTTTCAAACTTAGCAAGTTATTGCTATCGAATCTAAGTAATATAAACCAAAACCTGGAAAAACGGCCGTTTTTAAGGTTTAAACCATTTCCTAAAAATGATGGAAAAACGGGAGTTTTTTGAATGATGCAAATTTCTTCCAACCTATCCAATTAAGGTCTCTAATTATAAGTAATATTAAGCAAAAACATGCAAAAACGGCCGGTTTTGAGATTCAAGCGATTTCTTTAAAAAAGATTGAAAAACGTCAGTTTTGAGAAAATAAACCGTTTTTCAAACTTAGCAAGTTATTGCTCTCGAATCTAAGTAAAATTAACCAAAACCTGGAAAAACGGCCGTTTTTAAGGTTTTGTCCATTTTCAAAAAAAGATTAATAAACGAGAGTTTTTTATGTGATGCAAATATCTTCAAACCTATCCAATTAAGGTCTCCGATTATAAGTAATATTAGGCAAAAACATGGAAAAACGGTCGGTTTTGAGATTCTAGCGATTTCTTAAAAAAAGCTTGAAAAACGTCAGTTTTGGGAAAATAAACCGTTTTTCAAACATAGCAAGTTACTGCTCTCGAATCTAAGTAATATAAACCAAAACCTGGAAAAACGGCCGTTTTTAAGGTTTGATCCATTTCCTAAATAAGATTGAAAAACGGGAGTTTTTTGGATAATGCAAATATCTTCAAACTTATCCAATTAAGTTCTCCGATTATAAGTAATATTAGGCAAAAACATGCATAAGCGGCAAGATTTGAGATTCAATCGATTTCTTCCAAAAAGCTTGAAATCGTCAGTTTTGGGAAAATAAACCGTTTTTCAAACTTAGCAAGTTATTGCTCTCGAATCTAAGTAATATTAACCAAAACCTGGAAAAACGGCCGTTTTTAAGGTTTAAACCATTTCCTAAAAATGATGGAAAAACGGGAGTTTTTTGAATGATGCAAATTTCTTCCAACCTATCCAATTAAGGTCTCTAATTATAAGTAATATTAGGCAAAAACATGCAAAAACGGCCGGTTTTGAGATTCAAGCGATTTCTTTAAAAAAGCTTGAAAAACGTCAGTTTTGAGAAAATAAACCGTTTTTCAAACTTAGCAAGTTATTGCTCTCGAATCTAAGTAAAATTAACCAAAACCTGGAAAAACGGCCGTTTTTAAGGTTTTGTCCATTTTCAAAAAAAAGATTAATTTACGAGAGTTTTTTATGTGATGCAAATATCTTCAAACCTATCCAATTAAGGTCTCCGATTATAAGTAATATTAGGCAAAAACATGGAAAAATGGTCGGTTTTGAGATTCTAGCGATTTCTTAAAAAAAGCTTGAAAAACGTCAGTTTTGGGAAAATAAACCGTTTTTCAAACATAGCAAGTTACTGCTCTCGAATCTAAGTAATATAAACCAAAACCTGGAAAAACGGCCGTTTTTAAGGTTTAAACCATTTCCTAAAAATGATGGAAAAACGAGAGTTTTTTGAATGATGCAAATTTCTTCCAACCTATCCAATTAAGGTCTCTAATTATAAGTAATATTAGGCAAAAACATGCAAAAACGGCCGGTTTTGAGATTCGAGCGATTTCTTTAAAAAAGCTTGAAAAACGTCAGTTTTGGGAAAATAAACCATTTTTCAAACTTAGCAGGTTATTGCGCTCGAATCTAAGTAATATTAACCAAAACCTGGAAAAACGGCCGTTTTTAAGGTTTGATCCATTTTCTAAAAAAAGATTGAAAAAACGAGAGTATTGTGGATTGTGTAAATATCTTCAATCTTATTTAATTAAGGTCTCCGATTATAAGTAATATTAGGCAAAAACATACAAAAACGGCCAGTTTTGAGATTCAATCGATTTCTTCAAAAATGCTCCAAAAACATCAGTTTTGTGGGAAAAAAGCTTTTTTCAAACTTAGCAAGTTACTGCTCTCGAATCTAAGTAATATTAACCAAAACCTGGAAAAACGGCCGTTTTTAAGGTTTAAACCATTCCCTACAAATGATGGAAAAACGGATGTTTTTTGTATGATGCAAATATCTTCAAACTTATCCAATTAAGTTCTCCGATTATAAGTAATATTAGGCAAAAACATGCATAAGCGGCAAGATTTGAGATTCGAGCGATTTCTTCCAAAAAGCTTGAAATCGTCAGTTTTGGGAAAATAAACCGTTTTTCAAACTTAGCAAGTTATTGCTCTCGAATCTAAGTAATATTAACTAAAACCTAGGGAAAAAGGCCGTTTTTAAGGTTTGATCCATTTTCTAAAAAAAGATTGAAAAACGGGAGTTTTTTGGATGATGCAAATATCTTCAAACCTATCCAATTAAGGTCTCCGATTATAAGTTATATTAGGCAAAAACCTGCAAAAACGGCCGGTTTTAAGATTCAATCGATTTCTTAAAAGAGCTTGAAAAACGTCAGTTTTGAGAAAAATAAACCGTTTTTCAAACTTAGCAAGTTATTGCTATCGAATCTAAGTAATATAAACCAAAACCTGGAAAGACGGCCGTTTTTAAGGTTTAAACCATTTCCTAAAAATGATGGAAAAACGGGAGTTTTTTGAATGATGCAAATTTCTTCCAACCTATCCAATTAAGGTCTCTAATTATAAGTAATATTAGGCAAAAACATGCAAAAAAGGCCGGTTTTGAGATTCAAGCGATTTCTTTAAAAAAGCTTGAAAAACGTCAGTTTTGAGAAAATAAACCGTTTTTCAAACTTAGCAAGTTATTGCTCTCGAATCTAAGTAAAATTAACCAAAACCTGGAAAAACGGCCGTTTTTAAGGTTTTGTCCATTTTCAAAAAAAGATTAATAAACGAGAGTTTTTTATGTGATGCAAATATCTTCAAACCTATCCAATTAAGGTCTCCGATTATAAGTAATATTAGGCAAAAACATTGAAAAACGGTCGGTTTTGAGATTCTAGCGATTTCTTAAAAAAAGCTTGAAAAACGTCAGTTTTGGGAAAATAAACCGTTTTTCAAACATAGCAAGTTACTGCTCTCGAATCTAAGTAATATGAACCAAAACCTGGAAAAACGGCCGTTTTTAAGGTTTGATCCATTTCCTAAATAAGATTGAAAAACGGGAGTTTTTTGGATAATGCAAATATCTTCAAACTTATCCAATTAAGTTCTCCGATTATAAGTAATATTAGGCAAAAACATGCATAAGCGGCAAGATTTGAGATTCAATCGATTTCTTCCAAAAAGCTTGAAATCGTCAGTTTTGGGAAAATAAACCGTTTTTCAAACTTAGCAAGTTATTGCTCTCGAATCTAAGTAATATTAACCAAAACCTGGAAAAACGGCCGTTTTTAAGGTTTAAACCATTTCCTAAAAATGATGGAAAAACGGGAGTTTTTTGAATAATGCAAATTTCTTCCAACCTATCCAATTAAGGTCTCTAATTATAAGTAATATTAGGCAAAAACATGCAAAAACGGCCGGTTTTGAGATTCAAGCGATTTCTTTAAAAAAGCTTGAAAAACGTCAGTTTTGGGAAAATAAACCGTTTTTCAAACATAGCAAGTTACTGCTCTCGAATCTAAGTAATATAAACCAAAACCTGGAAAAACGGCCGTTTTTAAGGTTTGATCCATTTCCTAAATAAGATTGAAAAACGGGAGTTTTTTGGATAATGCAAATATCTTCAAACTTATCCAATTAAGTTCTCCGATTATAAGTAATATTAGGCAAAAACATGCATAAGCGGCAAGATTTGAGATTCAATCGATTTCTTCCAAAAAGCTTGAAATCGTCAGTTTTGGGAAAATAAACCGTTTTTCAAACTTAGCAAGTTATTGCTCTCGAATCTAAGTAATATTAACCAAAACCTGGAAAAACGGCCGTTTTTAAGGTTTAAACCATTTCCTAAAAATGATGGAAAAACGGGAGTTTTTTGAATGATGCAAATTTCTTCCAACCTATCCAATTAAGGTCTCTAATTATAAGTAATATTAGGCAAAAACATGCAAAAACGGCCGGTTTTGAGATTCAAGCGATTTCTTTAAAAAAGCTTGAAAAACGTCAGTTTTGAGAAAATAAACCGTTTTTCAAACTTAGCAAGTTATTGCTCTCGAATCTAAGTAAAATTAACCAAAACCTGGAAAAACGGCCGTTTTTAAGGTTTTGTCCATTTTCAAAAAAAGATTAATAAACGAGAGTTTTTTATGTGATGCAAATATCTTCAAACCTATCCAATTAAGGTCTCCGATTATAAGTAATATTAGGCAAAAACATGGAAAAATGGTCGGTTTTGAGATTCTAGCGATTTCTTAAAAAAAGCTTGAAAAACGTCAGTTTTGGGAAAATAAACCGTTTTTCAAACATAGCAAGTTACTGCTCTCGAATCTAAGTAATATAAACCAAAACCTGGAAAAACGGCCGTTTTTAAGGTTTAAACCATTTCCTAAAAATGATGGAAAAACGAGAGTTTTTTGAATGATGCAAATTTCTTCCAACCTATCCAATTAAGGTCTCTAATTATAAGTAATATTAGGCAAAAACATGCAAAAACGGCCGGTTTTGAGATTCGAGCGATTTCTTTAAAAAAGCTTGAAAAACGTCTGTTTTGGGAAAATAAACCATTTTTCAAACTTAGCAAGTTATTGCTCTCGAATCTAAGTAATATTAACCAAAACCTGGAAAAACGGCCGTTTTTAAGGTTTGATCCATTTTCTAAAAAAAGATTGAAAAAACGAGAGTATTGTGGATTGTGCAAATATCTTCAATCTTATTTAATTAAGGTCTCCGATTATAAGTAATATTAGGCAAAAACATACAAAAACGGCCAGTTTTGAGATTCAATCGATTTCTTCAAAAATGCTCCAAAAACATCAGTTTTGGGGGAAAAAAGCTTTTTTTCAAACTTAGCAAGTTACTGCTCTCGAATCTAAGTAATATTAACCAAAACCTGGAAAAACGGCCGTTTTTAAGGTTTAAACCATTCCCTACAAATGATGGAAAAACGGATGTTTTTTGTATGATGCAAATATCTTCAAACTTATCCAATTAAGTTCTCCGATTATAAGTAATATTAGGCAAAAACATGCATAAGCGGCAAGATTTGAGATTCGAGCGATTTCTTCCAAAAAGCTTGAAATCGTCAGTTTTGGGAAAATAAACCGTTTTTCAAACTTAGCAAGTTATTGCTCTCGAATCTAAGTAATATTAACTAAAACCTAGGGAAAAAGGCCGTTTTTAAGGTTTGATCCATTTTCTAAAAAAAGATTGAAAAACGGGAGTTTTTTGGATGATGCAAATATCTTCAAACCTATCCAATTAAGGTCTCCGATTATAAGTTATATTAGGCAAAAACCTGCAAAAACGGCCGGTTTTAAGATTCAATCGATTTCTTAAAAGAGCTTGAAAAACGTCAGTTTTGAGAAAAATAAACCGTTTTTCAAACTTAGCAAGTTATTGCTATCAAATCTAAGTAATATAAACCAAAACCTGGAAAAACGGCCGTTTTTAAGGTTTAAACCATTTCCTAAAAATGATGGAAAAACGGGAGTTTTTTGAATGATGCAAATTTCTTCCAACCTATCCAATTAAGGTCTCTAATTATAAGTAATATTAGGCAAAAACATGCAAAAACGGCCGGTTTTGAGATTCAAGCGATTTCTTTAAAAAAGCTTGAAAAACGTCAGTTTTGAGAAAATAAACCGTTTTTCAAACTTAGCAAGTTATTGCTCTCGAATCTAAGTAAAATTAACCAAAACCTGGAAAAACGGCCGTTTTTAAGGTTTTGTCCATTTTCAAAAAAAGATTAATAAACGAGAGTTTTTTATGTGATGCAAATATCTTCAAACCTATCCAATTAAGGTCTCCGATTATAAGTAATATTAGGCAAAAACATGGAAAAACGGTCGGTTTTGAGATTCTAGCGATTTCTTAAAAAAAGCTTGAAAAACGTCAGTTTTGGGAAAATAAACCGTTTTTCAAACATAGCAAGTTACTGCTCTCGAATCTAAGTAATATAAACCAAAACCTGGAAAAACGGCCGTTTTTAAGGTTTGATCCATTTCCTAAATAAGATTGAAAAACGGGAGTTTTTTGGATAATGCAAATATCTTCAAACTTATCCAATTAAGTTCTCCGATTATAAGTAATATTAGGCAAAAACATGCATAAGCGGCAAGATTTGAGATTCAATCGATTTCTTCCAAAAAGCTTGAAATCGTCAGTTTTGGGAAAATAAACCGTTTTTCAAACTTAGCAAGTTATTGCTCTCGAATCTAAGTAATATTAACCAAAACCTGGAAAAACGGCCGTTTTTAAGGTTTAAACCATTTCCTAAAAATGATGGAAAAACGGGAGTTTTTTGGATGATGCAAATTTCTTCAAACCTATCCAATTAAGGTCTCTAATTATAAGTAATATTAGGCAAAAACATGCAAAAACGGCCATTTTTGAGATTCGAGCGATTTCTTAAAAAAAAGCTTGAAAAACGTCAGTTTTGAGAAAATAAACCGTTTTTCAAACTGAGCAAGTTATTGCTCTCGAATCTAAGTAATATTAACCAAAACCTGGAAAAACGGCCGTTTTTAAGGTTTAAACCATTTCCTCCACTGATGGAAAAACGGGAGTTTTTTGTATGATGCAAATATCTTCAAACCTATCCAATTAAGGTCTCCGATTATAAGTAATATTAGGCAAAAAGATGCAAAAACGGCCAGTTTTGAGATTCGAGCGATTTCGTAAAAAAAGCTTGAAAAACGTCTGTTTTGAGAAAATAAACCGTTTTTCAAACTTAGCAAGTTATTGCTCTCGAATCTAAGTAATATTAACCAAAACCTAGGGAAAAAGGCCGTTTTTAAGGTTTGATCCATTTTCTAAAAAAAGATTGAAAAACGGGAGTTTTTTGGATGATGCAAATATCTTCAAACCTATCCAATTAAGGTCTCTACTTATAAGTAATATTAGGCAAAAACATGCAAAAACGGCCATTTTTGAGATTCGAGCGATTTCTTAAAAAAAGCTTGAAAAACGTCAGTTTTGAGAAAATAAACCGTTTTTCAAACTGAGCAAGTTATTGCTCTCGAATCTAAGTAATATTAACCAAAACCTAGGGAAAAAGGCCGTTTTTAAGGTTTGATCCATTTTCTAAAAAAAGATTGAAAAACGGGAGTTTTTTGGATGATGCAAATATCTTCAAACCTATCCAATTAAGGTCTCCGATTATAAGTTATATTAGGCAATAACATGCAAAAACGGCCAGTTTTGAGATTCAATCGATTTCTTAAAAAAGCTTGAAAAACGTCAGTTTTGGGAAAATAAACCATTTTTCAAACTTAGCAAGTTATTGCTCTCAAATCTAAGTAATATTAACCAAAACCTGGAAAAACGGCCGTTTTTAAGGTTTGATCCATTTTCTAAAAAAAGATTGAAAACACGAGAGTATTGTGGATTGTGCAAATATCTTCAATCTTATTTAATTTAGGTCTCCGATTATAAGTAATATTAGGCAAAAACATACAAAAACGGCCAGTTTTGAGATTCAATCGATTTCTTCAAAAATGCTCCAAAAACATCAGTTTTGGGGGAAAAAAGCTTTTTTCAAACTTAGCAAGTTACTGCTCTCGAATCTAAGTAATATTAACCAAAACCTGGAAAAACGGCCGTTTTTAAGGTTTAAACCATTCCCTACAAATGATGGAAAAACGGATGTTTTTTGTGTGATGCAAATATCTTCAAACTTATCCAATTAAGTTCTCCGATTATAAGTAATATTAGGCAAAAACATGCATAAGCGGCAAGATTTGAGATTCGAGCGATTTCTTCCAAAAAGCTTGAAATCGTCAGTTTTGGGAAAATAAACCGTTTTTCAAACTTAGCAAGTTATTGCTCTCGAATCTAAGTAATATTAACTAAAACCTAGGGAAAAAGGCCGTTTTTAAGGTTTGATCCATTTTCTAAAAAAAGATTGAAAAACGGGAGTTTTTTGGATGATGCAAATATCTTCAAACCTATCCAATTAAGGTCTTCGATTATAAGTTATATTAGGCAAAAACCTGCAAAAACGGCCGGTTTTGAGATTCAATCGATTTCTTAAAAGAGCTTGAAAAACGTCAGTTTTGAGAAAAATAAACCGTTTTTCAAACTTAGCAAGTTATTGCTATCGAATCTAAGTAATATAAACCAAAACCTGGAAAAACGGCCGTTTTTAAGGTTTAAACCATTTCCTAAAAATGATGGAAAAACGGGAGTTTTTTGAATGATGCAAATTTCTTCCAACCTATCCAATTAAGGTCTCTAATTATAAGTAATATTAGGCAAAAACATGCAAAAACGGCCGGTTTTGAGATTCAAGCGATTTCTTTAAAAAAGCTTGAAAAACGTCAGTTTTGAGAAAATAAACCGTTTTTCAAACTTAGCAAGTTATTGCTCTCGAATCTAAGTAAAATTAACCAAAACCTGGAAAAACGGCCGTTTTTAAGGTTTTGTCCATTTTCAAAAAAAGATTAATAAACGAGAGTTTTTTATGTGATGCAAATATCTTCAAACCTATCCAATTAAGGTCTCCGATTATAAGTAATATTAGGCAAAAACATGGAAAAACGGTCAGGTTTGAGATTCTAGCGATTTCTTAAAAAAAGCTTGAAAAACGTCAGTTTTGGGAAAATAAACCGTTTTTCAAACATAGCAAGTTACTGCTCTCGAATCTAAGTAATATAAACCAAAACCTGGAAAAACGGCCGTTTTTAAGGTTTGATCCATTTCCTAAATAAGATTGAAAAACGGGAGTTTTTTGGATAATGCAAATATCTTCAAACTTATCCAATTAAGTTCTCCGATTATAAGTAATATTAGGCAAAAACATGCATAAGCGGCAAGATTTGAGATTCAATCGATTTCTTCCAAAAAGCTTGAAATCGTCAGTTTTGGGAAAATAAACCGTTTTTCAAACTTAGCAAGTTATTGCTCTCGAATCTAAGTAATATTAACCAAAACCTGGAAAATCGGCCGTTTTTAAGGTTTAAACCATTTCCTAAAAATGATGGAAAAACGGGAGTTTTTTGAATGATGCAAATTTCTTCCAACCTATCCAATTAAGGTCTCTAATTATAAGTAATATTAGGCAAAAACATGCAAAAACGGCCGGTTTTGAGATTCAAGCGATTTCTTTAAAAAAGCTTGAAAAACGTCAGTTTTGGGAAAATAAACCGTTTTTCAAACATAGCAAGTTACTGCTCTCGAATCTAAGTAATATAAACCAAAACCTGGAAAAACGGCCGTTTTTAAGGTTTGATCCATTTCCTAAATAAGATTGAAAAACGGGAGTTTTTTGGATAATGCAAATATCTTCAAACTTATCCAATTAAGTTCTCCGATTATAAGTAATATTAGGCAAAAACATGCATAAGCGGCAAGATTTGAGATTCAATCGATTTCTTCCAAAAAGCTTGAAATCGTCAGTTTTGGGAAAATAAACCGTTTTTCAAACTTAGCAAGTTATTGCTCTCGAATCTAAGTAATATTAACCAAAACCTGGAAAAACGGCCGTTTTTAAGGTTTAAACCATTTCCTAAAAATGATGGAAAAACGGGAGTTTTTTGAATGATGCAAATTTCTTCCAACCTATCCAATTAAGGTCTCTAATTATAAGTAATATTAGGCAAAAACATGCAAAAACGGCCGGTTTTGAGATTCAAGCGATTTCTTTAAAAAAGCTTGAAAAACGTCAGTTTTGAGAAAATAAACCGTTTTTCAAACTTAGCAAGTTATTGCTCTCGAATCTAAGTAGAATTAACCAAAACCTGGAAAAACGGCCGTTTTTAAGGTTTTGTCCATTTTCAAAAAAAGATTAATAAACGAGAGTTTTTTATGTGATGCAAATATCTTCAAACCTATCCAATTAAGGTCTCCGATTATAAGTAATATTAGGCAAAAACATGGAAAAATGGTCGGTTTTGAGATTCTAGCGATTTCTTAAAAAAAGCTTGAAAAACGTCAGTTTTGGGAAAATAAACCGTTTTTCAAACATAGCAAGTTACTGCTCTCGAATCTAAGTAATATAAACCAAAACCCGGAAAAACGGCCGTTTTTAAGGTTTAAACCATTTCCTAAAAATGATGGAAAAACGAGAGTTTTTTGAATGATGCAAATTTCTTCCAACCTATCCAATTAAGGTCTCTAATTATAAGTAATATTAGGCAAAAACATGCCACAACGGCCGGTTTTGAGATTCGAGCGATTTCTTTAAAAAAGCTTGAAAAACGTCAGTTTTGGGAAAATAAACCATTTTTCAAACTTAGCAAGTTATTGCTCTCGAATCTAAGTAATATTAACCAAAACCTGGAAAAACGGCCGTTTTTAAGGTTTGATCCATTTTCTAAAAAAAAGATTGAAAAAACGAGAGTATTGTGGATTGTGCAAATATCTTCAATCTTATTTAATTAAGGTCTCCGATTATAAGTAATATTAGGCAAAAACATACAAAAACGGCCAGTTTTGAGATTCAATCGATTTCTTCAAAAATGCTCCAAAAACATCAGTTTTGGGGGAAAAAAGCTTTTTTCAAACTTAGCAAGTTACTGCTCTCGAATCTAAGTAATATTAACCAAAACCTGGAAAAACGGCCGTTTTTAAGGTTTAAACCATTCCCTACAAATGATGGAAAAACGGATGTTTTTTGTATGATGCAAATATCTTCAAACTTATCCAATTAAGTTCTCCGATTATAAGTAATATTAGGCAAAAACATGCATAAGCGGCAAGATTTGAGATTCGAGCGATTTCTTCCAAAAAGCTTGAAATCGTCAGTTTTGGGAAAATAAACCGTTTTTCAAACTTAGCAAGTTATTGCTCTCGAATCTAAGTAATATTAACTAAAACCTAGGGAAAAAGGCCGTTTTTAAGGTTTGATCCATTTTCTAAAAAAAGATTGAAAAACGGGAGTTTTTTGGATGATGCAAATATCTTCAAACCTATCCAATTAAGGTCTCCGATTATAAGTTATATTAGGCAAAAACCTGCAAAAACGGCCGGTTTTGAGATTTAATCGATTTCTTAAAAGAGCTTGAAAAACGTCAGTTTTGAGAAAAATAAACCGTTTTTTCAAACTTAGCAAGTTATTGCTATCGAATCTAAGTAATATAAACCAAAACCTGGAAAAACGGCCGTTTTTAAGGTTTAAACCATTTCCTAAAAATGATGGAAAAACGGGAGTTTTTTGAATGATGCAAATTTCTTCCAACCTATCCAATTAAGGTCTCTAATTATAAGTAATATTAAGCAAAAACATGCAAAAACGGCCGGTTTTGAGATTCAAGCGATTTCTTTAAAAAAGATTGAAAAACGTCAGTTTTGAGAAAATAAACCGTTTTTCAAACTTAGCAAGTTATTGCTCTCGAATCTAAGTAAAATTAACCAAAACCTGGAAAAACGGCCGTTTTTAAGGTTTTGTCCATTTTCAAAAAAAGATTAATAAACGAGAGTTTTTTATGTGATGCAAATATCTTCAAACCTATCCAATTAAGGTCTCCGATTATAAGTAATATTAGGCAAAAACATGGAAAAACGGTCGGTTTTGAGATTCTAGCGATTTCTTAAAAAAAGCTTGAAAAACGTCAGTTTTGGGAAAATAAACCGTTTTTCAAACATAGCAAGTTACTGCTCTCGAATCTAAGTAATATAAACCAAAACCTGGAAAAACGGCCGTTTTTAAGGTTTGATCCATTTCCTAAATAAGATTGAAAAACGGGAGTTTTTTGGATAATGCAAATATCTTCAAACTTATCCAATTAAGTTCTCCGATTATAAGTAATATTAGGCAAAAACATGCATAAGCGGCAAGATTTGAGATTCAATCGATTTCTTCCAAAAAGCTTGAAATCGTCAGTTTTGGGAAAATAAACCGTTTTTCAAACTTAGCAAGTTATTGCTCTCGAATCTAAGTAATATTAACCAAAACCTGGAAAAACGGCCGTTTTTAAGGTTTAAACCATTTCCTAAAAATGATGGAAAAACGGGAGTTTTTTGAATGATGCAAATTTCTTCCAACCTATCCAATTAAGGTCTCTAATTATAAGTAATATTAGGCAAAAACATGCAAAAACGGCCGGTTTTGAGATTCAAGCGATTTCTTTAAAAAAGCTTGAAAAACGTCAGTTTTGAGAAAATAAACCGTTTTTCAAACTTAGCAAGTTATTGCTCTCGAATCTAAGTAAAATTAACCAAAACCTGGAAAAACGGCCGTTTTTAAGGTTTTGTCCATTTTCAAAAAAAAGATTAATTTACGAGAGTTTTTTATGTGATGCAAATATCTTCAAACCTATCCAATTAAGGTCTCCGATTATAAGTAATATTAGGCAAAAACATGGAAAAATGGTCGGTTTTGAGATTCTAGCGATTTCTTAAAAAAAGCTTGAAAAACGTCAGTTTTGGGAAAATAAACCGTTTTTCAAACATAGCAAGTTACTGCTCTCGAATCTAAGTAATATAAACCAAAACCTGGAAAAACGGCCGTTTTTAAGGTTTAAACCATTTCCTAAAAATGATGGAAAAACGAGAGTTTTTTGAATGATGCAAATTTCTTCCAACCTATCCAATTAAGGTCTCTAATTATAAGTAATATTAGGCAAAAACATGCAAAAACGGCCGGTTTTGAGATTCGAGCGATTTCTTTAAAAAAGCTTGAAAAACGTCAGTTTTGGGAAAATAAACCATTTTTCAAACTTAGCAGGTTATTGCGCTCGAATCTAAGTAATATTAACCAAAACCTGGAAAAACGGCCGTTTTTAAGGTTTGATCCATTTTCTAAAAAAAGATTGAAAAAACGAGAGTATTGTGGATTGTGTAAATATCTTCAATCTTATTTAATTAAGGTCTCCGATTATAAGTAATATTAGGCAAAAACATACAAAAACGGCCAGTTTTGAGATTCAATCGATTTCTTCAAAAATGCTCCAAAAACATCAGTTTTGTGGGAAAAAAGCTTTTTTCAAACTTAGCAAGTTACTGCTCTCGAATCTAAGTAATATTAACCAAAACCTGGAAAAACGGCCGTTTTTAAGGTTTAAACCATTCCCTACAAATGATGGAAAAACGGATGTTTTTTGTATGATGCAAATATCTTCAAACTTATCCAATTAAGTTCTCCGATTATAAGTAATATTAGGCAAAAACATGCATAAGCGGCAAGATTTGAGATTCGAGCGATTTCTTCCAAAAAGCTTGAAATCGTCAGTTTTGGGAAAATAAACCGTTTTTCAAACTTAGCAAGTTATTGCTCTCGAATCTAAGTAATATTAACTAAAACCTAGGGAAAAAGGCCGTTTTTAAGGTTTGATCCATTTTCTAAAAAAAGATTGAAAAACGGGAGTTTTTTGGATGATGCAAATATCTTCAAACCTATCCAATTAAGGTCTCCGATTATAAGTTATATTAGGCAAAAACCTGCAAAAACGGCCGGTTTTAAGATTCAATCGATTTCTTAAAAGAGCTTGAAAAACGTCAGTTTTGAGAAAAATAAACCGTTTTTCAAACTTAGCAAGTTATTGCTATCGAATCTAAGTAATATAAACCAAAACCTGGAAAGACGGCCGTTTTTAAGGTTTAAACCATTTCCTAAAAATGATGGAAAAACGGGAGTTTTTTGAATGATGCAAATTTCTTCCAACCTATCCAATTAAGGTCTCTAATTATAAGTAATATTAGGCAAAAACATGCAAAAAAGGCCGGTTTTGAGATTCAAGCGATTTCTTTAAAAAAGCTTGAAAAACGTCAGTTTTGAGAAAATAAACCGTTTTTCAAACTTAGCAAGTTATTGCTCTCGAATCTAAGTAAAATTAACCAAAACCTGGAAAAACGGCCGTTTTTAAGGTTTTGTCCATTTTCAAAAAAAGATTAATAAACGAGAGTTTTTTATGTGATGCAAATATCTTCAAACCTATCCAATTAAGGTCTCCGATTATAAGTAATATTAGGCAAAAACATTGAAAAACGGTCGGTTTTGAGATTCTAGCGATTTCTTAAAAAAAGCTTGAAAAACGTCAGTTTTGGGAAAATAAACCGTTTTTCAAACATAGCAAGTTACTGCTCTCGAATCTAAGTAATATGAACCAAAACCTGGAAAAACGGCCGTTTTTAAGGTTTGATCCATTTCCTAAATAAGATTGAAAAACGGGAGTTTTTTGGATAATGCAAATATCTTCAAACTTATCCAATTAAGTTCTCCGATTATAAGTAATATTAGGCAAAAACATGCATAAGCGGCAAGATTTGAGATTCAATCGATTTCTTCCAAAAAGCTTGAAATCGTCAGTTTTGGGAAAATAAACCGTTTTTCAAACTTAGCAAGTTATTGCTCTCGAATCTAAGTAATATTAACCAAAACCTGGAAAAACGGCCGTTTTTAAGGTTTAAACCATTTCCTAAAAATGATGGAAAAACGGGAGTTTTTTGAATAATGCAAATTTCTTCCAACCTATCCAATTAAGGTCTCTAATTATAAGTAATATTAGGCAAAAACATGCAAAAACGGCCGGTTTTGAGATTCAAGCGATTTCTTTAAAAAAGCTTGAAAAACGTCAGTTTTGGGAAAATAAACCGTTTTTCAAACATAGCAAGTTACTGCTCTCGAATCTAAGTAATATAAACCAAAACCTGGAAAAACGGCCGTTTTTAAGGTTTGATCCATTTCCTAAATAAGATTGAAAAACGGGAGTTTTTTGGATAATGCAAATATCTTCAAACTTATCCAATTAAGTTCTCCGATTATAAGTAATATTAGGCAAAAACATGCATAAGCGGCAAGATTTGAGATTCAATCGATTTCTTCCAAAAAGCTTGAAATCGTCAGTTTTGGGAAAATAAACCGTTTTTCAAACTTAGCAAGTTATTGCTCTCGAATCTAAGTAATATTAACCAAAACCTGGAAAAACGGCCGTTTTTAAGGTTTAAACCATTTCCTAAAAATGATGGAAAAACGGGAGTTTTTTGAATGATGCAAATTTCTTCCAACCTATCCAATTAAGGTCTCTAATTATAAGTAATATTAGGCAAAAACATGCAAAAACGGCCGGTTTTGAGATTCAAGCGATTTCTTTAAAAAAGCTTGAAAAACGTCAGTTTTGAGAAAATAAACCGTTTTTCAAACTTAGCAAGTTATTGCTCTCGAATCTAAGTAAAATTAACCAAAACCTGGAAAAACGGCCGTTTTTAAGGTTTTGTCCATTTTCAAAAAAAGATTAATAAACGAGAGTTTTTTATGTGATGCAAATATCTTCAAACCTATCCAATTAAGGTCTCCGATTATAAGTAATATTAGGCAAAAACATGGAAAAATGGTCGGTTTTGAGATTCTAGCGATTTCTTAAAAAAAGCTTGAAAAACGTCAGTTTTGGGAAAATAAACCGTTTTTCAAACATAGCAAGTTACTGCTCTCGAATCTAAGTAATATAAACCAAAACCTGGAAAAACGGCCGTTTTTAAGGTTTAAACCATTTCCTAAAAATGATGGAAAAACGAGAGTTTTTTGAATGATGCAAATTTCTTCCAACCTATCCAATTAAGGTCTCTAATTATAAGTAATATTAGGCAAAAACATGCAAAAACGGCCGGTTTTGAGATTCGAGCGATTTCTTTAAAAAAGCTTGAAAAACGTCTGTTTTGGGAAAATAAACCATTTTTCAAACTTAGCAAGTTATTGCTCTCGAATCTAAGTAATATTAACCAAAACCTGGAAAAACGGCCGTTTTTAAGGTTTGATCCATTTTCTAAAAAAAGATTGAAAAAACGAGAGTATTGTGGATTGTGCAAATATCTTCAATCTTATTTAATTAAGGTCTCCGATTATAAGTAATATTAGGCAAAAACATACAAAAACGGCCAGTTTTGAGATTCAATCGATTTCTTCAAAAATGCTCCAAAAACATCAGTTTTGGGGGAAAAAAGCTTTTTTTCAAACTTAGCAAGTTACTGCTCTCGAATCTAAGTAATATTAACCAAAACCTGGAAAAACGGCCGTTTTTAAGGTTTAAACCATTCCCTACAAATGATGGAAAAACGGATGTTTTTTGTATGATGCAAATATCTTCAAACTTATCCAATTAAGTTCTCCGATTATAAGTAATATTAGGCAAAAACATGCATAAGCGGCAAGATTTGAGATTCGAGCGATTTCTTCCAAAAAGCTTGAAATCGTCAGTTTTGGGAAAATAAACCGTTTTTCAAACTTAGCAAGTTATTGCTCTCGAATCTAAGTAATATTAACTAAAACCTAGGGAAAAAGGCCGTTTTTAAGGTTTGATCCATTTTCTAAAAAAAGATTGAAAAACGGGAGTTTTTTGGATGATGCAAATATCTTCAAACCTATCCAATTAAGGTCTCCGATTATAAGTTATATTAGGCAAAAACCTGCAAAAACGGCCGGTTTTAAGATTCAATCGATTTCTTAAAAGAGCTTGAAAAACGTCAGTTTTGAGAAAAATAAACCGTTTTTCAAACTTAGCAAGTTATTGCTATCAAATCTAAGTAATATAAACCAAAACCTGGAAAAACGGCCGTTTTTAAGGTTTAAACCATTTCCTAAAAATGATGGAAAAACGGGAGTTTTTTGAATGATGCAAATTTCTTCCAACCTATCCAATTAAGGTCTCTAATTATAAGTAATATTAGGCAAAAACATGCAAAAACGGCCGGTTTTGAGATTCAAGCGATTTCTTTAAAAAAGCTTGAAAAACGTCAGTTTTGAGAAAATAAACCGTTTTTCAAACTTAGCAAGTTATTGCTCTCGAATCTAAGTAAAATTAACCAAAACCTGGAAAAACGGCCGTTTTTAAGGTTTTGTCCATTTTCAAAAAAAGATTAATAAACGAGAGTTTTTTATGTGATGCAAATATCTTCAAACCTATCCAATTAAGGTCTCCGATTATAAGTAATATTAGGCAAAAACATGGAAAAACGGTCGGTTTTGAGATTCTAGCGATTTCTTAAAAAAAGCTTGAAAAACGTCAGTTTTGGGAAAATAAACCGTTTTTCAAACATAGCAAGTTACTGCTCTCGAATCTAAGTAATATAAACCAAAACCTGGAAAAACGGCCGTTTTTAAGGTTTGATCCATTTCCTAAATAAGATTGAAAAACGGGAGTTTTTTGGATAATGCAAATATCTTCAAACTTATCCAATTAAGTTCTCCGATTATAAGTAATATTAGGCAAAAACATGCATAAGCGGCAAGATTTGAGATTCAATCGATTTCTTCCAAAAAGCTTGAAATCGTCAGTTTTGGGAAAATAAACCGTTTTTCAAACTTAGCAAGTTATTGCTCTCGAATCTAAGTAATATTAACCAAAACCTGGAAAAACGGCCGTTTTTAAGGTTTAAACCATTTCCTAAAAATGATGGAAAAACGGGAGTTTTTTGGATGATGCAAATTTCTTCAAACCTATCCAATTAAGGTCTCTAATTATAAGTAATATTAGGCAAAAACATGCAAAAACGGCCATTTTTGAGATTCGAGCGATTTCTTAAAAAAAAGCTTGAAAAACGTCAGTTTTGAGAAAATAAACCGTTTTTCAAACTGAGCAAGTTATTGCTCTCGAATCTAAGTAATATTAACCAAAACCTGGAAAAACGGCCGTTTTTAAGGTTTAAACCATTTCCTCCACTGATGGAAAAACGGGAGTTTTTTGTATGATGCAAATATCTTCAAACCTATCCAATTAAGGTCTCCGATTATAAGTAATATTAGGCAAAAAGATGCAAAAACGGCCAGTTTTGAGATTCGAGCGATTTCGTAAAAAAAGCTTGAAAAACGTCTGTTTTGAGAAAATAAACCGTTTTTCAAACTTAGCAAGTTATTGCTCTCGAATCTAAGTAATATTAACCAAAACCTAGGGAAAAAGGCCGTTTTTAAGGTTTGATCCATTTTCTAAAAAAAGATTGAAAAACGGGAGTTTTTTGGATGATGCAAATATCTTCAAACTTATCCAATTAAGGTCTCTACTTATAAGTAATATTAGGCAAAAACATGCAAAAACGGCCATTTTTGAGATTCGAGCGATTTCTTAAAAAAAGCTTGAAAAACGTCAGTTTTGAGAAAATAAACCGTTTTTCAAACTGAGCAAGTTATTGCTCTCGAATCTAAGTAATATTAACCAAAACCTAGGGAAAAAGGCCGTTTTTAAGGTTTGATCCATTTTCTAAAAAAAGATTGAAAAACGGGAGTTTTTTGGATGATGCAAATATCTTCAAACCTATCCAATTAAGGTCTCCGATTATAAGTTATATTAGGCAATAACATGCAAAAACGGCCAGTTTTGAGATTCAATCGATTTCTTAAAAAAGCTTGAAAAACGTCAGTTTTGGGAAAATAAACCATTTTTCAAACTTAGCAAGTTATTGCTCTCAAATCTAAGTAATATTAACCAAAACCTGGAAAAACGGCCGTTTTTAAGGTTTGATCCATTTTCTAAAAAAAGATTGAAAACACGAGAGTATTGTGGATTGTGCAAATATCTTCAATCTTATTTAATTTAGGTCTCCGATTATAAGTAATATTAGGCAAAAACATACAAAAACGGCCAGTTTTGAGATTCAATCGATTTCTTCAAAAATGCTCCAAAAACATCAGTTTTGGGGGAAAAAAGCTTTTTTCAAACTTAGCAAGTTACTGCTCTCGAATCTAAGTAATATTAACCAAAACCTGGAAAAACGGCCGTTTTTAAGGTTTAAACCATTCCCTACAAATGATGGAAAAACGGATGTTTTTTGTGTGATGCAAATATCTTCAAACTTATCCAATTAAGTTCTCCGATTATAAGTAATATTAGGCAAAAACATGCATAAGCGGCAAGATTTGAGATTCGAGCGATTTCTTCCAAAAAGCTTGAAATCGTCAGTTTTGGGAAAATAAACCGTTTTTCAAACTTAGCAAGTTATTGCTCTCGAATCTAAGTAATATTAACTAAAACCTAGGGAAAAAGGCCGTTTTTAAGGTTTGATCCATTTTCTAAAAAAAGATTGAAAAACGGGAGTTTTTTGGATGATGCAAATATCTTCAAACCTATCCAATTAAGGTCTTCGATTATAAGTTATATTAGGCAAAAACCTGCAAAAACGGCCGGTTTTGAGATTCAATCGATTTCTTAAAAGAGCTTGAAAAACGTCAGTTTTGAGAAAAATAAACCGTTTTTCAAACTTAGCAAGTTATTGCTATCGAATCTAAGTAATATAAACCAAAACCTGGAAAAACGGCCGTTTTTAAGGTTTAAACCATTTCCTAAAAATGATGGAAAAACGGGAGTTTTTTGAATGATGCAAATTTCTTCCAACCTATCCAATTAAGGTCTCTAATTATAAGTAATATTAGGCAAAAACATGCAAAAACGGCCGGTTTTGAGATTCAAGCGATTTCTTTAAAAAAGCTTGAAAAACGTCAGTTTTGAGAAAATAAACCGTTTTTCAAACTTAGCAAGTTATTGCTCTCGAATCTAAGTAAAATTAACCAAAACCTGGAAAAACGGCCGTTTTTAAGGTTTTGTCCATTTTCAAAAAAAGATTAATAAACGAGAGTTTTTTATGTGATGCAAATATCTTCAAACCTATCCAATTAAGGTCTCCGATTATAAGTAATATTAGGCAAAAACATGGAAAAACGGTCGGTTTTGAGATTCTAGCGATTTCTTAAAAAAAGCTTGAAAAACGTCAGTTTTGGGAAAATAAACCGTTTTTCAAACATAGCAAGTTACTGCTCTCGAATCTAAGTAATATAAACCAAAACCTGGAAAAACGGCCGTTTTTAAGGTTTGATCCATTTCCTAAATAAGATTGAAAAACGGGAGTTTTTTGGATAATGCAAATATCTTCAAACTTATCCAATTAAGTTCTCCGATTATAAGTAATATTAGGCAAAAACATGCATAAGCGGCAAGATTTGAGATTCAATCGATTTCTTCCAAAAAGCTTGAAATCGTCAGTTTTGGGAAAATAAACCGTTTTTCAAACTTAGCAAGTTATTGCTCTCGAATCTAAGTAATATTAACCAAAACCTGGAAAATCGGCCGTTTTTAAGGTTTAAACCATTTCCTAAAAATGATGGAAAAACGGGAGTTTTTTGAATGATGCAAATTTCTTCCAACCTATCCAATTAAGGTCTCTAATTATAAGTAATATTAGGCAAAAACATGCAAAAACGGCCGGTTTTGAGATTCAAGCGATTTCTTTAAAAAAGCTTGAAAAACGTCAGTTTTGGGAAAATAAACCGTTTTTCAAACATAGAAAGTTACTGCTCTCGAATCTAAGTAATATAAACCAAAACCTGGAAAAACGGCCGTTTTTAAGGTTTGATCCATTTCCTAAATAAGATTGAAAAACGGGAGTTTTTTGGATAATGCAAATATCTTCAAACTTATCCAATTAAGTTCTCCGATTATAAGTAATATTAGGCAAAAACATGCATAAGCGGCAAGATTTGAGATTCAATCGATTTCTTCCAAAAAGCTTGAAATCGTCAGTTTTGGGAAAATAAACCGTTTTTCAAACTTAGCAAGTTATTGCTCTCGAATCTAAGTAATATTAACCAAAACCTGGAAAAACGGCCGTTTTTAAGGTTTAAACCATTTCCTAAAAATGATGGAAAAACGGGAGTTTTTTGAATGATGCAAATTTCTTCCAACCTATCCAATTAAGGTCTCTAATTATAAGTAATATTAGGCAAAAACATGCAAAAACGGCCGGTTTTGAGATTCAAGCGATTTCTTTAAAAAAGCTTGAAAAACGTCAGTTTTGAGAAAATAAACCGTTTTTCAAACTTAGCAAGTTATTGCTCTCGAATCTAAGTAGAATTAACCAAAACCTGGAAAAACGGCCGTTTTTAAGGTTTTGTCCATTTTCAAAAAAAGATTAATAAACGAGAGTTTTTTATGTGATGCAAATATCTTCAAACCTATCCAATTAAGGTCTCCGATTATAAGTAATATTAGGAAAAAACATGGAAAAATGGTCGGTTTTGAGATTCTAGCGATTTCTTAAAAAAAGCTTGAAAAACGTCAGTTTTGGGAAAATAAACCGTTTTTCAAACATAGCAAGTTACTGCTCTCGAATCTAAGTAATATAAACCAAAACCTGGAAAAACGGCCGTTTTTAAGGTTTAAACCATTTCCTAAAAATGATGGAAAAACGAGAGTTTTTTGAATGATGCAAATTTCTTCCAACCTATCCAATTAAGGTCTCTAATTATAAGTAATATTAGGCAAAAACATGCAAAAACGGCCGGTTTTGAGATTCGAGCGATTTCTTTAAAAAAGCTTGAAAAACGTCTGTTTTGGGAAAATAAACCATTTTTCAAACTTAGCAAGTTATTGCTCTCGAATCTAAGTAATATTAACCAAAACCTGGAAAAACGGCCGTTTTTAAGGTTTGATCCATTTTCTAAAAAAAGATTGAAAAAACGAGAGTATTGTGGATTGTGCAAATATCTTCAATCTTATTTAATTAAGGTCTCCGATTATAAGTAATATTAGGCAAAAACATACAAAAACGGCCAGTTTTGAGATTCAATCGATTTCTTCAAAAATGCTCCAAAAACATCAGTTTTGGGGGAAAAAAGCTTTTTTTCAAACTTAGCAAGTTACTGCTCTCGAATCTAAGTAATATTAACCAAAACCTGGAAAAACGGCCGTTTTTAAGGTTTAAACCATTCCCTACAAATGATGGAAAAACGGATGTTTTTTGTATGATGCAAATATCTTCAAACTTATCCAATTAAGTTCTCCGATTATAAGTAATATTAGGCAAAAACATGCATAAGCGGCAAGATTTGAGATTCGAGCGATTTCTTCCAAAAAGCTTGAAATCGTCAGTTTTGGGAAAATAAACCGTTTTTCAAACTTAGCAAGTTATTGCTCTCGAATCTAAGTAATATTAACTAAAACCTAGGGAAAAAGGCCGTTTTTAAGGTTTGATCCATTTTCTAAAAAAAGATTGAAAAACGGGAGTTTTTTGGATGATGCAAATATCTTCAAACCTATCCAATTAAGGTCTCCGATTATAAGTTATATTAGGCAAAAACCTGCAAAAACGGCCGGTTTTAAGATTCAATCGATTTCTTAAAAGAGCTTGAAAAACGTCAGTTTTGAGAAAAATAAACCGTTTTTCAAACTTAGCAAGTTATTGCTATCGAATCTAAGTAATATAAACCAAAACCTGGAAAAACGGCCGTTTTTAAGGTTTAAACCATTTCCTAAAAATGATGGAAAAACGGGAGTTTTTTGAATGATGCAAATTTCTTCCAACCTATCCAATTAAGGTCTCTAATTATAAGTAATATTAGGCAAAAACATGCAAAAACGGCCGGTTTTGAGATTCAAGCGATTTCTTTAAAAAAGCTTGAAAAACGTCAGTTTTGAGAAAATAAACCGTTTTTCAAACTTAGCAAGTTATTGCTCTCGAATCTAAGTAAAATTAACCAAAACCTGGAAAAACGGCCGTTTTTAAGGTTTTGTCCATTTTCAAAAAAAGATTAATAAACGAGAGTTTTTTATGTGATGCAAATATCTTCAAACCTATCCAATTAAGGTCTCCGATTATAAGTAATATTAGGCAAAAACATGGAAAAACGGTCGGTTTTGAGATTCTAGCGATTTCTTAAAAAAAGCTTGAAAAACGTCAGTTTTGGGAAAATAAACCGTTTTTCAAACATAGCAAGTTACTGCTCTCGAATCTAAGTAATATAAACCAAAACCTGGAAAAACGGCCGTTTTTAAGGTTTGATCCATTTCCTAAATAAGATTGAAAAACGGGAGTTTTTTGGATAATGCAAATATCTTCAAACTTATCCAATTAAGTTCTCCGATTATAAGTAATATTAGGCAAAAACATGCATAAGCGGCAAGATTTGAGATTCAATCGATTTCTTCCAAAAAGCTTGAAATCGTCAGTTTTGGGAAAATAAACCGTTTTTCAAACTTAGCAAGTTATTGCTCTCGAATCTAAGTAATATTAACCAAAACCTGGAAAATCGGCCGTTTTTAAGGTTTAAACCATTTCCTAAAAATGATGGAAAAACGGGAGTTTTTTGAATGATGCAAATTTCTTCCAACCTATCCAATTAAGGTCTCTAATTATAAGTAATATTAGGCAAAAACATGCAAAAACGGCCGGTTTTGAGATTCAAGCGATTTCTTTAAAAAAGCTTGAAAAACGTCAGTTTTGGGAAAATAAACCGTTTTTCAAACATAGCAAGTTACTGCTCTCGAATCTAAGTAATATAAACCAAAACCTGGAAAAACGGCCGTTTTTAAGGTTTGATCCATTTCCTAAATAAGATTGAAAAACGGGAGTTTTTTGGATAATGCAAATATCTTCAAACTTATCCAATTAAGTTCTCCGATTATAAGTAATATTAGGCAAAAACATGCATAAGCGGCAAGATTTGAGATTCAATCGATTTCTTCCAAAAAGCTTGAAATCGTCAGTTTTGGGAAAATAAACCGTTTTTCAAACTTAGCAAGTTATTGCTCTCGAATCTAAGTAATATTAACCAAAACCTGGAAAAACGGCCGTTTTTAAGGTTTAAACCATTTCCTAAAAATGATGGAAAAACGGGAGTTTTTTGAATGATGCAAATTTCTTCCAACCTATCCAATTAAGGTCTCTAATTATAAGTAATATTAGGCAAAAACATGCAAAAACGGCCGGTTTTGAGATTCAAGCGATTTCTTTAAAAAAGCTTGAAAAACGTCAGTTTTGAGAAAATAAACCGTTTTTCAAACTTAGCAAGTTATTGCTCTCGAATCTAAGTAGAATTAACCAAAACCTGGAAAAACGGCCGTTTTTAAGGTTTTGTCCATTTTCAAAAAAAGATTAATAAACGAGAGTTTTTTATGTGATGCAAATATCTTCAAACCTATCCAATTAAGGTCTCCGATTATAAGTAATATTAGGCAAAAACATGGAAAAATGGTCGGTTTTGAGATTCTAGCGATTTCTTAAAAAAAGCTTGAAAAACGTCAGTTTTGGGAAAATAAACCGTTTTTCAAACATAGCAAGTTACTGCTCTCGAATCTAAGTAATATAAACCAAAACCTGGAAAAACGGCCGTTTTTAAGGTTTAAACCATTTCCTAAAAATGATGGAAAAACGAGAGTTTTTTGAATGATGCAAATTTCTTCCAACCTATCCAATTAAGGTCTCTAATTATAAGTAATATTAGGCAAAAACATGCAAAAACGGCCGGTTTTGAGATTCGAGCGATTTCTTTAAAAAAGCTTGAAAAACGTCTGTTTTGGGAAAATAAACCATTTTTCAAACTTAGCAAGTTATTGCTCTCGAATCTAAGTAATATTAACCAAAACCTGGAAAAACGGCCGTTTTTAAGGTTTGATCCATTTTCTAAAAAAAGATTGAAAAAACGAGAGTATTGTGGATTGTGCAAATATCTTCAATCTTATTTAATTAAGGTCTCCGATTATAAGTAATATTAGGCAAAAACATACAAAAACGGCCAGTTTTGAGATTCAATCGATTTCTTCAAAAATGCTCCAAAAACATCAGTTTTGGGGGAAAAAAGCTTTTTTTCAAACTTAGCAAGTTACTGCTCTCGAATCTAAGTAATATTAACCAAAACCTGGAAAAACGGCCGTTTTTAAGGTTTAAACCATTCCCTACAAATGATGGAAAAACGGATGTTTTTTGTATGATGCAAATATCTTCAAACTTATCCAATTAAGTTCTCCGATTATAAGTAATATTAGGCAAAAACATGCATAAGCGGCAAGATTTGAGATTCGAGCGATTTCTTCCAAAAAGCTTGAAATCGTCAGTTTTGGGAAAATAAACCGTTTTTCAAACTTAGCAAGTTATTGCTCTCGAATCTAAGTAATATTAACTAAAACCTAGGGAAAAAGGCCGTTTTTAAGGTTTGATCCATTTTCTAAAAAAAGATTGAAAAACGGGAGTTTTTTGGATGATGCAAATATCTTCAAACCTATCCAATTAAGGTCTCCGATTATAAGTTATATTAGGCAAAAACCTGCAAAAACGGCCGGTTTTAAGATTCAATCGATTTCTTAAAAGAGCTTGAAAAACGTCAGTTTTGAGAAAAATAAACCGTTTTTCAAACTTAGCAAGTTATTGCTATCGAATCTAAGTAATATAAACCAAAACCTGGAAAAACGGCCGTTTTTAAGGTTTAAACCATTTCCTAAAAATGATGGAAAAACGGGAGTTTTTTGAATGATGCAAATTTCTTCCAACCTATCCAATTAAGGTCTCTAATTATAAGTAATATTAGGCAAAAACATGCAAAAACGGCCGGTTTTGAGATTCAAGCGATTTCTTTAAAAAAGCTTGAAAAACGTCAGTTTTGAGAAAATAAACCGTTTTTCAAACTTAGCAAGTTATTGCTCTCGAATCTAAGTAAAATTAACCAAAACCTGGAAAAACGGCCGTTTTTAAGGTTTTGTCCATTTTCAAAAAAAGATTAATAAACGAGAGTTTTTTATGTGATGCAAATATCTTCAAACCTATCCAATTAAGGTCTCCGATTATAAGTAATATTAGGCAAAAACATGGAAAAACGGTCGGTTTTGAGATTCTAGCGATTTCTTAAAAAAAGCTTGAAAAACGTCAGTTTTGGGAAAATAAACCGTTTTTCAAACATAGCAAGTTACTGCTCTCGAATCTAAGTAATATAAACCAAAACCTGGAAAAACGGCCGTTTTTAAGGTTTGATCCATTTCCTAAATAAGATTGAAAAACGGGAGTTTTTTGGATAATGCAAATATCTTCAAACTTATCCAATTAAGTTCTCCGATTATAAGTAATATTAAGCAAAAACATGCATAAGCGGCAAGATTTGAGATTCAATCGATTTCTTCCAAAAAGCTTGAAATCGTCAGTTTTGGGAAAATAAACCGTTTTTCAAACTTAGCAAGTTATTGCTCTCGAATCTAAGTAATATTAACCAAAACCTGGAAAAACGGCCGTTTTTAAGGTTTAAACCATTTCCTAAAAATGATGGAAAAACGGGAGTTTTTTGGATGATGCAAATTTCTTCAAACCTATCCAATTAAGGTCTCTAATTATAAGTAATATTAGGCAAAAACATGCAAAAACGGCCATTTTTGAGATTCGAGCGATTTCTTAAAAAAAAGCTTGAAAAACGTCAGTTTTGAGAAAATAAACCGTTTTTCAAACTGAGCAAGTTATTGCTCTCGAATCTAAGTAATATTAACCAAAACCTGGAAAAACGGCCGTTTTTAAGGTTTAAACCATTTCCTCCACTGATGGAAAAACGGGAGTTTTTTGTATGATGCAAATATCTTCAAACCTATCCAATTAAGGTCTCCGATTATAAGTAATATTAGGCAAAAAGATGCAAAAACGGCCAGTATTGAGATTCGAGCGATTTCGTAAAAAAAGCTTGAAAAACGTCTGTTTTGAGAAAATAAACCGTTTTTCAAACTTAGCAAGTTATTGCTCTCGAATCTAAGTAATATTAACCAAAACCTAGGGAAAAAGGCCGTTTTTAAGGTTTGATCCATTTTCTAAAAAAAGATTGAAAAACGGGAGTTTTTTGGATGATGCAAATATCTTCAAACCTATCCAATTAAGGTCTCTACTTATAAGTAATATTAGGCAAAAACATGCAAAAACGGCCATTTTTGAGATTCGAGCGATTTCTTAAAAAAAGCTTGAAAAACGTCAGTTTTGAGAAAATAAACCGTTTTTCAAACTGAGCAAGTTATTGCTCTCGAATCTAAGTAATATTAACCAAAACCTAGGGAAAAAGGCCGTTTTTAAGGTTTGATCCATTTTCTAAAAAAAGATTGAAAAACGGGAGTTTTTTGGATGATGCAAATATCTTCAAACCTATCCAATTAAGGTCTCCGATTATAAGTTATATTAGGCAATAACATGCAAAAACGGCCAGTTTTGAGATTCAATCGATTTCTTAAAAAAGCTTGAAAAACGTCAGTTTTGGGAAAATAAACCATTTTTCAAACTTAGCAAGTTATTGCTCTCAAATCTAAGTAATATTAACCAAAACCTGGAAAAACGGCCGTTTTTAAGGTTTGATCCATTTTCTAAAAAAAGATTGAAAACACGAGAGTATTGTGGATTGTGCAAATATCTTCAATCTTATTTAATTAAGGTCTCCGATTATAAGTAATATTAGGCAAAAACATACAAAAACGGCCAGTTTTGAGATTCAATCGATTTCTTCAAAAATGCTCGAAAAACATCAGTTTTGGGGGAAAAAAGCTTTTTTCAAACTTAGCAAGTTACTGCTCTCGAATCTAAGTAATATTAACCAAAACCTGGAAAAACGGCCGTTTTTAAGGTTTAAACCATTCCCTACAAATGATGGAAAAACGGATGTTTTTTGTATGATGCAAATATCTTTAAACTTATCCAATTAAGTTCTCCGATTATAAGTAATATTAGGCAAAAACATGCATAAGCGGCAAGATTTGAGATTCAATCGATTTCTTCCAAAAAGCTTGAAATCGTCAGTTTTGGAAAAATAAACCGTTTTTCAAACTTAGCAAGTTATTGCTCTCGAATCTAAGTAATATTAACTAAAACCTAGGGAAAAAGGCCGTTTTTAAGGTTTGATCCATTTTCTAAAAAAAGATTGAAAAACGGGAGTTTTTTGGATGATGCAAATATCTTCAAACCTATCCAATTAAGGTCTCCGATTATAAGTTATATTAGGCAAAAACCTGCAAAAACGGCCAGTTTTGAGATTCGAGCGATTTCGTAAAAAAAGCTTGAAAAACGTCTGTTTTGAGAAAATAAACCGTTTTTCAAACTTAGCAAGTTATTGCTCTCGAATCTAAGTAATATTCACCAAAACCTAGGGAAAAAGGCCGTTTTTAAGGTTTGATCCATTTTCTAAAAAAAGATTGAAAAACGGGAGTTTTTTAGATGATGCAAATATCTTCAAACCTATCCAATTAAGGTCTCCGATTATAAGTTATATTAGGCCAAAACATGCAAAAACGGCCAGTTTTGAGATTCAATCGATTTCTTAAAAGAGCTTGAAAAACGTCTGTTTTGAGAAAATAAACCGTTTTTCAAACTTAGCAAGTTATTGCTCTCGAATCTAAGTAATATTAACCAAAACCTAGGGAAAAAGGCCGTTTTTAAGGTTTGATCCATTTTCTAAAAAAAGATTGAAAAACGGGAGTTTTTTGGATGATGCAAATATCTTCAAACCTATCCAATTAAGGTCTCTAATTATAAGTAATATTAGGCAAAAACATGCAAAAACGGCCATTTTTGAGATTCGAGCGATTTCTTAAAAAAAGCTTGAAAAACGTCAGTTTTGAGAAAATAAACCGTTTTTCAAACTGAGCAAGTTATTGCTCTCGAATCTAAGTAATATTAACCAAAACCTAGGGAAAAAGGCCGTTTTTAAGGTTTGATCCATTTTCTAAAAAAAGATTGAAAACACGAGAGTATTGTGGATTGTGCAAATATCTTCAATCTTATTTAATTAAGGTCTCCGATTATAAGTAATATTAGGCAAAAACATACAAAAACGGCCAGTTTTGAGATTCAATCGATTTCTTCAAAAATGCTCGAAAAACATCAGTTTTGGGGGAAAAAAGCTTTTTTCAAACTTAGCAAGTTACTGCTCTCGAATCTAAGTAATATTAACCAAAACCTGGAAAAACGGCCGTTTTTAAGGTTTAAACCATTCCCTACAAATGATGGAAAAACGGATGTTTTTTGTATGATGCAAATATCTTCAAACTTATCCAATTAAGTTCTCCGATTATAAGTAATATTAGGCAAAAACATGCATAAGCGGCAAGATTTGAGATTCAATCGATTTCTTCCAAAAAGCTTGAAATCGTCAGTTTTGGGAAAATAAACCGTTTTTCAAACTTAGCAAGTTATTGCTCTCGAATCTAAGTAATATTAACTAAAACCTAGGGAAAAAGGCCGTTTTTAAGGTTTGATCCATTTTCTAAAAAAAGATTGAAAAACGGGAGTTTTTTGGATGATGCAAATATCTTCAAACCTATCCAATTAAGGTCTCCGATTATAAGTTATATTAGGCAAAAACCTGCAAAAACGGCCAGTTTTGTGATTCAATCGATTTCTTAAAAGAGCTTGAAAAACGTCAGTTTTAAGAAAAATAAACCGTTTTTCAAACTTAGCAAGTTATTGCTCTAAGTAATATAAACCAAAACCTGGAAAAACGGCCGTTTTTAAGGTTTAAACCATTTCCTACAAATGATGGAAAAACGGGAGTTTTTTGTATGATGCAAATATCTTCAAACCTATCCAATTAAGGTCTCCGATTATAAGTAATATTAGGCAAAAACATGCAAAAACGGCCAGTTTTGAGATTCGAGCGATTTCGTAAAAAAAGCTTGAAAAACGTCTGTTTTGAGAAAATAAACCGTTTTTCAAACTTAGCAAGTTATTGCTCTCGAATCTAAGTAATATAAACCAAAACCTAGGGAAAAAGGCCGTTTTTAAGGTTTGATCCATTTTCTAAAAAAAGATTGAAAAACGGGAGTTTTTTGGATGATGCAAATATCTTCAAACCTATCCAATTAAGGTCTCTAATTATAAGTAATATTAGGCAAAAACATGCAAAAACGGCCAGTTTTGAGATTCGAGCGATTTCTTAAAAAAAGCTTGAAAAACGTCAGTTTTGAGAAAATAAACCGTTTTTCAAACTGAGCAAGTTATTGCTCTCGAATCTCAGTAATATTAACCAAAACCTGGAAAAACGGCCGTTTTTAAGGTTTGATCCATTTTATAAAAAAAGATTGAAAAAACGAGAGTATTGTGGATTGTGCAAATATCTTCAATCTTATTTAATTAAGGTCTCCGATTATAAGTAATATTAGGCAAAAACATACAAAAACGGCCAGTTTTGAGATTCAATCGATTCCTTCAAAAATGCTCGAAAAACATCAGTTTTGGGGGAAAAAAGCTTTTTTCAAACTTAGCAAGTTACTGCTCTCGAATCTAAGTAATATTAACCAAAACCTGGAAAAACGGCCGTTTTTAAGGTTTAAACCATTCCCTACAAATGATGGAAAAACGGATGTTTTTTGTATGATGCAAATATCTTCAAACTTATCCAATTAAGTTCTCCGATTATAAGTAATATTAGGCAAAAACATGCATAAGCGGCAAGATTTGAGATTCAATCGATTTCTTCCAAGAAGCTTGAAATCGTCAGTTTTGGGAAAATAAACCGTTTTTCAAACTTAGCAAGTTATTGCTCTCGAATCTAAGTAATATTAACTAAAACCTAGGGAAAAAGGCCGTTTTTAAGGTTTGATCCATTTTCTAAAAAAAGATTGAAAAACGGGAGTTTTTTGGATGATGCAAATATCTTCAAACATATCCAATTAAGGTCTCTAATTATAAGTAATATTAGGCAAAAACATGCAAAAACGGCCATTTTTGAGATTCGAGCGATTTCTTAAAAAAAGCTTGAAAAACGTCAGTTTTGAGAAAATAAACCGTTTTTCAAACTGAGCAAGTTATTGCTCTCGAATCTAAGTAATATTAACCAAAACCTAGGGAAAAAGGCCGTTTTTAAGGTTTGATCCATTTTCTAAAAAAAGATTGAAAAACGGGAGTTTTTTGGATGATGCAAATATCTTCAAACCTATCCAATTAAGGTCTCCGATTATAAGTTATATTAGGCAATAACATGCAAAAACGGCCAGTTTTGAGATTCAATCGATTTCTTAAAAAAGCTTGATAAACGTCAGTTTTGGGAAAATAAACCATTTTTCAAACTTAGCAAGTTATTGCTCTCGAATCTAAGTAATATTAACCAAAACCTGGAAAACGGCCGTTTTTAAGGTTTGATCCATTTTATAAAAAAAGATTGAAAAAACGAGAGTATTGTGGATTGTGCAAATATCTTCAATCCTATTTAATTAAGGTCTCCGATTATAAGTAATATTAGGCAAAAACATACAAAAACGGCCAGTTTTGAGATTCAATCGATTTCTTCAAAAATGCTCGAAAAACATCAGTTTTGGGGGAAAAAAGCTTTTTTCAAACTTAGCAAGTTACTGCTCTCGAATCTAAGTAATATTAACCAAAACCTGGAAAAACGGCCGTTTTTAAGGTTTAAACCATTCCCTACAAATGATGGAAAAACGGATGTTTTTTGTATGATGCAAATATCTTCAAACTTATCCAATTAAGTTCTCCGATTATAAGTAATATTAGGCAAAAACATGCATAAGCGGCAAGATTTGAGATTCAATCGATTTCTTCCAAAAAGCTTGAAATCGTCAGTTTTGGGAAAATAAACCGTTTTTCAAACTTAGCAAGTTATTGCTCTCGAATCTAAGTAATATTAACTAAAACCTGGAAAAACGGCCGTTTTTAAGGTTTAAACCATTCCCTACAAATGATGGAAAAACGGATGTTTTTTGTATGATGCAAATATCTTCAAACTTATCCAATTAAGTTCTCCGATTATAAGTAATATTAGGCAAAAACATGCATAAGCGGCAAGATTTGAGATTCAATCGATTTCTTCCAAAAAGCTTGAAATCGTCAGTTTTGGGAAAATAAACCGTTTTTCAAACTTAGCAAGTTATTGCTCTCGAATCTAAGTAATATTAACTAAAACCTAGGGAAAAAGGCCGTTTTTAAGGTTTGATCCATTTTCTAAAAAAAGATTGAAAAACGGGAGTTTTTTGGATGATGCAAATATCTTCAAACCTATCTAATTAAGGTCTCCGATTATAAGTTATATTAGGCAAAAACCTGCAAAAACGGCCAGTTTTGAAATTCAATCGATTTCTTAAAAGAGCTTGAAAAACGTCAGTTTTGAGAAAAATAAACCGTTTTTCAAACTTAGCAAGTTATTGCTATCGAATCTAAGTAATATAAACCAAAACCTGGAAAAACGGCCGTTTTTAAGGTTTGATCCATTTCCTAAATAAGATTGAAAAATGGGAGTTTTTTGGATAATGAAAATATCTTCAAACTTATCCAATTAAGTTCTCCGATTATAAGTAATATTAGGCAAAAACATGCATAAGCGGCAAGATTTGAGATTCAATCGATTTCTTCCAAAAAGCTTGAAATCGTCGGTTTGGGAAAATAAACTGTTTTTCAAACTTAGCAAGTTATTGCTCTCGAATCTAAGTAATATTAACCAAAACCTGGAAAAACGGCCGTTTTTAAGGTTTAAACCATTTCCTAAAAATGATGGAAAAACGGGAGTTTTTTGGATGATGCAAATTTCTTAAAACCTATCCAATTAAGGTCTCTAATTATAAGTAATATTAGGCAAAAACATGCAAAAACGGCCGGTTTTGAGATTCGAGCGATTTCTTAAAAAAAGCTTGAAAAACGTCAGTTTTGAGAAAATAAACCGTTTTTCAAACTTAGCAAGTTATTGCTCTCGAATCTAAGTAAAATTAACCAAAACCTGGAAAAACGGCCGTTTTTAAGGTTTTGTCCATTTTCAAAAAAAGATTAAAAAACGAGAGTTTTTATGTGATGCAAATATCTTCAAACCTATCCAATTAAGGTCTCCGATTATAAGTAATATTAGGCAAAAACATGGAAAAACGGCTGGTTTTGAGATTCTAGCGATTTCTTAAAAAAAGCTGGAAAAACGTCAGTTTTCGGAAAATAAACCGTTTTTCAAACATAGCAAGTTACTGCTCTCGAATCTAAGTAATATAAACCAAAACCTGGAAAAACGGCCGTTTTTAAGGTTTGATCCATTTCCTAAATAAGATTGAAAAACGGGAGTTTTTTGGATAATGCAAATATCTTCAAACTTATCCAATTAAGTTCTCCGATTATAAGTAATATTAGGCAAAAACATGCATAAGCGGCAAGATTTGAGATTCAATCGATTTCTTCCAAAAAGCTTGAAATCGTCAGTTTTGGGAAAATAAACCGTTTTTTAAACTTAGCAAGTTATTGCTCTCGAATCTAAGTAATATTAACCAAAACCTGGAAAAACGGCCGTTTTTAAGGTTTGATCCATTTTCTAAAAAAAGATTGAAAAAACGAGAGTATTGTGGATTGTGCAAATATCTTCAATCTTATTTAATTAAGGTCTCCGATTATAAGTAATATTAGGCAAAAACATACAAAAACGGCCAGTTTTGAGATTCAATCGATTTCTTCAAAAATGCTCGAAAAACATCAGTTTTGGGGGAAAAAAGCTTTTTTCAAACTTAGCAAGTTACTGCTCTCGAATCTAAGTAATATTAACCAAAACCTGAAAAAACGGCCGTTTTTAAGGTTTAAACCATTCCCTACAAATGATGGAAAAACGGATGTTTTTTGTATGATGCAAATATCTTCAAACTTATCCAATTAAGTTCTCCGATTATAAGTAATATTAGGCAAAAACATGCATAAGCGGCAAGATTTGAGATTCAATCGATTTCTTCCAAAAAGCTTGAAATCGTCAGTTTTGGGAAAATAAACCGTTTTTCAAACTTAGCAAGTTATTGCTCTCGAATCTAAGTAATATTAACTAAAACCTAGGGAAAAAGGCCGTTTTTAAGGTTTGATCCATTTTCTAAAAAAAGATTGAAAAACGGGAGTTTTTTGGATGATGCAAATATCTTCAAACCTATCCAATTAAGGTCTCCGATTATAAGTTATATTAGGCAAAAACCTGCAAAAACGGCCAGTTTTGAGATTCGAGCGATTTCGTAAAAAAAGCTTGAAAAACGTCTGTTTTGAGAAAATAAACCGTTTTTCAAACTTAGCAAGTTATTGCTCTCGAATCTAAGTAATATTAACCAAAACCTGGAAAAACCGCCGTTTTTGAGGTTTAAACCATCTCCTAAAAATGATGGAAAAACGGGAGTTTTTTGAATGATGCAAATTTCTTCCAACCTATCCAATTAAGGTCTCTAATTATAAGTAATATTAGGCAAAAACATGCAAAAACGGCCGGTTTTGAGATTCGAGCGATTTCTTTAAAAAAGCTTGAAAAACGTCAGTTTTGAGAAAATAAACCGTTTTTCAAACTTAGCAAGTTATTGCTCTCGAATCTAAGTAAAATTAACCAAAACCTGGAAAAACGGCCGTTTTTAAGGTTTTGTCCTTTTTCAAAAAAAGATTAATAAACGAGAGTTTTTTATGTGATGCAAATATCTTCAAACCTATCTAATTAAGGTCTCCGATTATAAGTAATATTAGGCAAAAACATGGAAAAACGGCCGGTTTTGAGATTCTAGCGATTTCTTAAAAAAAGCTGGAAAAACGTCAGTTTTCGGAAAATAAACCGTTTTTCAAACATAGCAAGTTACTGCTCTCGAATCTAAGTAATATAAACCAAAACCTGGAAAAACGGCCGTTTTTAAGGTTTGATCCATTTCCTAAATAAGATTGAAAAACGGGAGTTTTTTGGATAATGCAAATATCTTCAAACTTATCCAATTAAGTTCTCCGAATATAAGTAATATTAGGCAAAAACATGCATAAGCGGCAAGATTTGAGATTCAATCGATTTCTTCCAAAAAGCTTGAAATCGTCAGTTTTGGGAAAATAAACCGTTTTTTAAACTTAGCAAGTTATTGCTCTCGAATCTAAGTAATATTAACCAAAACCTGGAAAAACGGCCGTTTTTAAGGTTTAAACCATTTCCTAAAAATGATGGAAAAACGGGAGTTTTTTGGATGATGCAAATTTCTTCAAACCTATCCAATTAAGGTCTCTAATTATAAGTAATATTAGGCAAAAACATGCAAAAACGGCCATTTTTGAGATTCGAACGATTTCTTAAAAAAAGCTTGAAAAACGTCAGTTTTGAGAAAATAAACCGTTTTTCAAACTGAGCAAGTTATTCCTCTCGAATCTAAGTAATATTAACCAAAACCTGGAAAAACGGCCATTTTTAAGGTTTAAACCATTTCCTACAAAGGATGGAAAAACGGGAGTTTTTTGTATGATGCAAATATCTTCAAACCTATCCAATTAAGGTCTCCGATTATAAGTAATATTAGGCAAAAACATGCAAAAACGGCCAGTTTTGAGATTCAAGCGATTTCGTAAAAAAAGCTTGAAAAACGTCTGTTTTGAGAAAATAAACCGTTTTTCAAACTTAGCAAGTTATTGCTCTCGAATCTAAGTAATATTAACCAAAACCTAGGGAAAAAGGCCGTTTTTAAGGTTTGATCCATTTTCTAAAAAAAGATTGAAAAACAGGAGTTTTTTGGATGATGCAAATATCTTCAAACCTATCCAATTAAGGTCTCCGATTATAAGTTATATTAGGCAAAAACATGCAAAAACGGCCAGTTTTGAGATTCAATCGATTTCTTAAAAGAGCTTGAAAAACGTCAGTTTTGAGAAAAATAAAACGTTTTTCAAACTTAGCAAGTTATTGCTATCGAATCTAAGTAATATAAACCAAAACCTGGAAAAACGGCCGTTTTTAAGGTTTGATCCATTTCCTAAATAAGATTGAAAAATGGGAGTTTTTTGGATAATGAAAATATTTTCAAACTTATCCAATTAAGTTCTCCGATTATAAGTAATATTAGGCAAAAACATGCATAAGCGGCAAGATTTGAGATTCAATCGATTTCTTCCAAAAAGCTTGAAAAACGTCAGTTTTGAGAAAATAAACCGTTTTTCAAACTTAGCAAGTTATTGCTCTCGAATCTAAGTAAATTTACCAAAACCTGGAAAAACGGCCGTTTTTAAGGTTTTGTCCATTTTCAAAAAAAGATTAAAAAACGAGAATTTTTATGTGATGCAAATATCTTCAAACCTATCCAATTAAGGTCTCCGATTATAAGTAATATTAGGCAAAAACATGGAAAAACGGTCGGTTTTGAGATTCTAGCGATTTCTTAAAAAAAGCTTGAAAAACGTCAGTTTTGGGAAAATAAACCGTTTTTCAAACATAGCAAGTTACTGCTCTCGAATCTAAGTAATATAAACCAAAACCTGGAAAAACGGCCGTTTTTAAGGTTTGATCCATTTTCTAAATAAGATTGAAAAACGGGAGTTTTTTGGATAATGCAAATATCTTCAAACTTATCCAATTAAGTTCTCCGATTATAAGTAATATTAGGCAAAAACATGCATAAGCGGCAAGATTTGAGATTCAATCGATTTCTTCCAAAAAGCTTGAAATCGTCAGTTTTGAGAAAATAAACCGTTTTTCAAACTTAGCAAGTTATTGCTCTCGAATCTAAGTAATATTAACCAAAACCTGGAAAAACGGCCGTTTTTAAGGTTTAAACCATTTCCTAAAAATGATGGAAAAACGGGAGTTTTTTGGATGATGCAAATTTCTTCAAACCTATCCAATTAAGGTCTCTAATTATAAGTAATATTAGGCAAAAACATGCAAAAACGGCCATTTTTGAGATTCGAGCGATTTCTTAAAAAAAGCTTGAAAAACGTCAGTTTTGAGAAAATAAACCGTTTTTCAAACTGAGCAAGTTATTGCTCTCGAATCTAAGTAATATTAACCAAAACCTGGAAAAACGGCCGTTTTTAGGGGTTAAACCATTTCCTAAAAATGATGGAAAAACGGGAGTTTTTTGGATGATGCAAATTTCTTCAAACCTATCCAATTAAGGTCTCTAATTATAAGTAATATTAGGCAAAAACATGCAAAAACGGCCGGTTTTGAGATTCGAGCGATTTCTTAAAAAAAGCTTGAAAAACGTCAGTTTTGAGAAAATAAACCGTTTTTTAAACTTAGCAAGTTATTGCTCTCGAATCTAAGTAAAATTAACCAAAACCTGGAAAAACGGACGTTTTTAAGGTTTTGTCCATTTTCAAAAAAAGATTAAAAAACGAGAGTTTTTATGTGATGCAAATATCTTCAAACCTATCCAATTAAGGTCTCCGATTATAAGTAATATTAGGCAAAAACATGGAAAAACGGCCGGTTTTGAGATTCTAGCGATTTCTTAAAAAAAGCTTGAAAAACGTCAGTTTTGGGAAAATAAACCGTTTTTCAAACATAGCAAGTTACTGCTCTCGAATCTAAGTAATATAAACCAAAACCTGGAAAAACGGCCGTTTTTAAGGTTTGATCCATTTCCTAAATAAGATTGAAAAACGGGAGTTTTTTGGATAATGCAAATATCTTCAAACTTATCCAATTAAGTTCTCCGATTATAAGTAATATTAGGCAAAAACATGCATAAGCGGCAAGATTTGAGATTCAATCGATTTCTTCCAAAAAGCTTGAAATCCTCAGTTTTGGGAAAATAAACCGTTTTTCAAATTTAGCAAGTTATTGCTCTCGAATCTGAGTAATATTAACCAAAACCTGGAAAAACGGCCGTTTTTAAGGTTTAAACCATTTCCTAAAAATGATGGAAAAACGGGAGTTTTTTGGATGATGCAAATTTCTTCCAACCTATCCAATTAAGGTCTCTAATTATAAGTAATATTAGGCAAAAACATGCAAAAACGGCCGGTTTTGAGATTCAAGCGATTTTTTAAAAAAGCTTGAAAAACGTCAGTTTTGAGAAAATAAACCGTTTTTCAAACTTAGCAAGTTATTGCTCTCGAATCTAAGTAAAATTAACCAAAACCTGGAAAAACGGCCGTTTTTAAGGTTTTGTCCATTTTCAAAAAAAGATTAATAAACGAGAGTTTTTTATGTGATGCAAATATCTTCAAACCTATCCAATTAAGGTCTCCGATTATAAGTAAAATTAGGCAAAAACATGGAAAAATGGTCGGTTTTGAGATTCTAGCGATTTCTTAAAAAAAGCTTGAAAAACGTCAGTTTTGGGAAAATAAACCGTTTTTCAAACATAGCAAGTTACTGCTCTCGAATCTAAGTAATATAAACCAAAACCCGGAAAAACGGCCGTTTTTAAGGTTTAAACCATTTCCTAAAAATGATGGAAAAACGAGAGTTTTTTGAATGATGCAAATTTCTTCCCACCTTTATAATTAAGGTCTCTAATTATAAGTAATATTAGGCAAAAACATGCAAAAACGACCGGTTTTGAGATTCGAGCGATTTCTTTAAAAAAGCTTGAAAAACGTCAGTTTTGGGAAAATAAACCATTTTTCAAACTTAGCAAGTTATTGCTCTCGAATCTAAGTAATATTAACCAAAACCTGGAAAAACGGCCGTTTTTAAGGTTTGATCCATTTTCTAAAAAAAGATTGAAAAAACGAGAGTATTGTGGATTGTGCAAATATCTTCAATCTTATTTAATTAAGGTCTCCGATTATAAGTAATATTAGGCAAAAACATACAAAAACGGCCAGTTTTGAGATTCAATCGATTTCTTCAAAAATGCTCCAAAAACATCAGTTTTGGGGGAAAAAAGCTTTTTTCAAACTTAGCAAGTTACTGCTCTCGAATCTAAGTAATATTAACCAAAACCTGGAAAAACGGCCGTTTTTAAGGTTTAAACCATTCCCTACAAATGATGGAAAAACGGATGTTTTTTGTATGATGCAAATATCTTCAAACTTATCCAATTAAGTTCTCCGATTATAAGTAATATTAGGCAAAAACATGCATAAGCGGCCAGTTTTGAGATTCGAGCGATTTCTTAAAAAAAGCTTGAAAAACGTCAGTTTTGAGAAAATAAACCGTTTTTCAAACTGAGCAAGTTATTGCTCTCGAATCTAAGTAATATTAACCAAAACCTAGGGAAAAAGGCCGTTTTTAAGGTTTGATCCATTTTCTAAAAAAAGATTGAAAAACGGGAGTTGTTTGGATGATGCAAATATCTTCAAACCTATCCAATTAAGGTCTACGATTATAAGTTATATTAGGCAATAACATGCAAAAACGGCCGGTTTTGAGATTCAAGCGATTTCTTTAAAAAAGCTTGAAAAACGTCAGTTTTGAGAAAATAAACCGTTTTTCAAACTTAGCAAGTTATTGCTCTCGAATCTAAGTAAAATTAACCAAAACCTGGAAAAACGGCCGTTTTTAAGGTTTTGTCCATTTTCAAAAAAAGATTAATAAACGAGAGTTTTTTATGTGATGCAAATATCTTCAAACCTATCCAATTAAGGTCTCCGATTATAAGTAATATTAGGCAAAAACATGGAAAAACGGTCGGTTTTGAGATTCTAGCGATTTCTTAAAAAAAGCTTGAAAAACGTCAGTTTTGGGAAAATAAACCGTTTTTCAAACATAGCAAGTTACTGCTCTCGAATCTAAGTAATATAAACCAAAACCTGGAAAAACGGCCGTTTTTAAGGTTTGATCCATTTCCTAAATAAGATTGAAAAACGGGAGTTTTTTGGATAATGCAAATATCTTCAAACTTATCCAATTAAGTTCTCCGATTATAAGTAATATTAGGCAAAAACATGCATAAGCGGCAAGATTTGAGATTCAATCGATTTCTTCCAAAAAGCTTGAAATCGTCAGTTTTGGGAAAATAAACCGTTTTTCAAACTTAGCAAGTTATTGCTCTCGAATCTAAGTAATATTAACCAAAACCTGGAAAATCGGCCGTTTTTAAGGCTTAAACCATTTCCTAAAAATGATGGAAAAACGGGAGTTTTTTGAATGATGCAAATTTCTTCCAACCTATCCAATTAAGGTCTCTAATTATAAGTAATATTAGGCAAAAACATGCAAAAACGGCCGGTTTTGAGATTCAAGCGATTTCTTTAAAAAAGCTTGAAAAACGTCAGTTTTGGGAAAATAAACCGTTTTTCAAACATAGCAAGTTACTGCTCTCGAATCTAAGTAATATAAACCAAAACCTGGAAAAACGGCCGTTTTTAAGGTTTGATCCATTTCCTAAATAAGATTGAAAAACGGGAGTTTTTTGGATAATGCAAATATCTTCAAACTTATCCAATTAAGTTCTCCGATTATAAGTAATATTAGGCAAAAACATGCATAAGCGGCAAGATTTGAGATTCAATCGATTTCTTCCAAAAAGCTTGAAATCGTCAGTTTTGGGAAAATAAACCGTTTTTCAAACTTAGCAAGTTATTACTCTCGAATCTAAGTAATATTAACCAAAACCTGGAAAAACGGCCGTTTTTAAGGTTTAAACCATTTCCTAAAAATGATGGAAAAACGGGAGTTTTTTGAATGATGCAAATTTCTTCCAACCTATCCAATTAAGGTCTCTAATTATAAGTAATATTAGGCAAAAACATGCAAAAACGGCCGGTTTTGAGATTCAAGCGATTTCTTTAAAAAAGCTTGAAAAACGTCAGTTTTGAGAAAATAAACCGTTTTTCAAACTTAGCAAGTTATTGCTCTCGAATCTAAGTAAAATTAACCAAAACCTGGAAAAACGGCCGTTTTTAAGGTTTTGTCCATTTTCAAAAAAAGATTAATAAACGAGAGTTTTTTATGTGATGCAAATATCTTCAAACCTATCCAATTAAGGTCTCCGATTATAAGTAATATTAGGCAAAAACATGGAAAAATGGTCGGTTTTGAGATTCTAGCGATTTCTTAAAAAAAGCTTGAAAAACGTCAGTTTTGGGAAAATAAACCGTTTTTCAAACATAGCAAGTTACTGCTCTCGAATCTAAGTAATATAAACCAAAACCTGGAAAAACGGCCGTTTTTAAGGTTTAAACCATTTCCTAAAAATGATGGAAAAACGAGAGTTTTTTGAATGATGCAAATTTCTTCCAACCTATCCAATTAAGGTCTCTAATTATAAGTAATATTAGGCAAAAACATGCAAAAACGGCCGGTTTTGAGATTCGAGCGATTTCTTTAAAAAAGCTTGAAAAACGTCTGTTTTGGGAAAATAAACCATTTTTCAAACTTAGCAAGTTATTGCTCTCGAATCTAAGTAATATTAACCAAAACCTGGAAAAACGGCCGTTTTTAAGGTTTGATCCATTTTCTAAAAAAAGATTGAAAAAACGAGAGTATTGTGGATTGTGCAAATATCTTCAATCTTATTTAATTAAGGTCTCCGATTATAAGTAATATTAGGCAAAAACATACAAAAACGGCCAGTTTTGAGATTCAATCGATTTCTTCAAAAATGCTCCAAAAACATCAGTTTTGGGGGAAAAAAGCTTTTTTTCAAACTTAGCAAGTTACTGCTCTCGAATCTAAGTAATATTAACCAAAACCTGGAAAAACGGCCGTTTTAAAGGTTTAAACCATTCCCTACAAATGATGGAAAAACGGATGTTTTTTGTATGATGCAAATATCTTCAAACTTATCCAATTAAGTTCTCCGATTATAAGTAATATTAGGCAAAAACATGCATAAGCGGCAAGATTTGAGATTCGAGCGATTTCTTCCAAAAAGCTTGAAATCGTCAGTTTTGGGAAAATAAACCGTTTTTCAAACTTAGCAAGTTATTGCTCTCGAATCTAAGTAATATTAACTAAAACCTAGGGAAAAAGGCCGTTTTTAAGGTTTGATCCATTTTCTAAAAAAAGATTGAAAAACGGGAGTTTTTTGGATGATGCAAATATCTTCAAACCTATCCAATTAAGGTCTCCGATTATAAGTTATATTAGGCAAAAACCTGCAAAAACGGCCGGTTTTAAGATTCAATCGATTTCTTAAAAGAGCTTGAAAAACGTCAGTTTTGAGAAAAATAAACCGTTTTTCAAACTGAGCAAGTTATTGCTATCAAATCTAAGTAATATAAACCAAAACCTGGAAAAACGGCCGTTTTTAAGGTTTAAACCATTTCCTAAAAATGATGGAAAAACGGGAGTTTTTTGAATGATGCAAATTTCTTCCAACCTATCCAATTAAGGTCTCTAATTATAAGTAATATTAGGCAAAAACATGCAAAAACGGCCGGTTTTGAGATTCAAGCGATTTCTTTAAAAAAGCTTGAAAAACGTCAGTTTTGAGAAAATAAACCGTTTTTCAAACTTAGCAAGTTATTGCTCTCGAATCTAAGTAAAATTAACCAAAACCTGGAAAAACGGCCGTTTTTAAGGTTTTGTCCATTTTCAAAAAAAGATTAATAAACGAGAGTTTTTTATGTGATGCAAATATCTTCAAACCTATCCAATTAAGGTCTCCGATTATAAGTAATATTAGGCAAAAACATGGAAAAACGGTCGGTTTTGAGATTCTAGCGATTTCTTAAAAAAAGCTTGAAAAACGTCAGTTTTGGGAAAATAAACCGTTTTTCAAACATAGCAAGTTACTGCTCTCGAATCTAAGTAATATAAACCAAAACCTGGAAAAACGGCCGTTTTTAAGGTTTGATCCATTTCCTAAATAAGATTGAAAAACGGGAGTTTTTTGGATAATGCAAATATCTTCAAACTTATCCAATTAAGTTCTCCGATTATAAGTAATATTAGGCAAAAACATGCATAAGCGGCAAGATTTGAGATTCAATCGATTTCTTCCAAAAAGCTTGAAATCGTCAGTTTTGGGAAAATAAACCGTTTTTCAAACTTAGCAAGTTATTGCTCTCGAATCTAAGTAATATTAACCAAAACCTGGAAAAACGGCCGTTTTTAAGGTTTAAACCATTTCCTAAAAATGATGGAAAAACGGGAGTTTTTTGGATGATGCAAATTTCTTCAAACCTATCCAATTAAGGTCTCTAATTATAAGTAATATTAGGCAAAAACATGCAAAAACGGCCATTTTTGAGATTCGAGCGATTTCTTAAAAAAAAGCTTGAAAAACGTCAGTTTTGAGAAAATAAACCGTTTTTCAAACTGAGCAAGTTATTGCTCTCGAATCTAAGTAATATTAACCAAAACCTGGAAAAACGGCCGTTTTTAAGGTTTAAACCATTTCCTCCACTGATGGAAAAACGGGAGTTTTTTGTATGATGCAAATATCTTCAAACCTATCCAATTAAGGTCTCCGATTATAAGTAATATTAGGCAAAAAGATGCAAAAACGGCCAGTTTTGAGATTCGAGCGATTTCGTAAAAAAAGCTTGAAAAACGTCTGTTTTGAGAAAATAAACCGTTTTTCAAACTTAGCAAGTTATTGCTCTCGAATCTAAGTAATATTAACCAAAACCTAGGGAAAAAGGCCGTTTTTAAGGTTTGATCCATTTTCTAAAAAAAGATTGAAAAACGGGAGTTTTTTGGATGATGCAAATATCTTCAAACCTATCCAATTAAGGTCTCTACTTATAAGTAATATTAGGCAAAAACATGCAAAAACGGCCATTTTTGAGATTCGAGCGATTTCTTAAAAAAAGCTTGAAAAACGTCAGTTTTGAGAAAATAAACCGTTTTTCAAACTGAGCAAGTTATTGCTCTCGAATCTAAGTAATATTAACCAAAACCTAGGGAAAAAGGCCGTTTTTAAGGTTTGATCCATTTTCTAAAAAAAGATTGAAAAACGGGAGTTTTTTGGATGATGCAAATATCTTCAAACCTATCCAATTAAGGTCTCCGATTATAAGTTATATTAGGCAATAACATGCAAAAACGGCCAGTTTTGAGATTCAATCGATTTCTTAAAAAAGCTTGAAAAACGTCAGTTTTGGGAAAATAAACCATTTTTCAAACTTAGCAAGTTATTGCTCTCAAATCTAAGTAATATTAACCAAAACCTGGAAAAACGGCCGTTTTTAAGGTTTGATCCATTTTCTAAAAAAAGATTGAAAACACGAGAGTATTGTGGATTGTGCAAATATCTTCAATCTTATTTAATTTAGGTCTCCGATTATAAGTAATATTAGGCAAAAACATACAAAAACGGCCAGTTTTGAGATTCAATCGATTTCTTCAAAAATGCTCCAAAAACATCAGTTTTGGGGGAAAAAAGCTTTTTTCAAACTTAGCAAGTTACTGCTCTCGAATCTAAGTAATATTAACCAAAACCTGGAAAAACGGCCGTTTTTAAGGTTTAAACCATTCCCTACAAATGATGGAAAAACGGATGTTTTTTGTGTGATGCAAATATCTTCAAACTTATCCAATTAAGTTCTCCGATTATAAGTAATATTAGGCAAAAACATGCATAAGCGGCAAGATTTGAGATTCGAGCGATTTCTTCCAAAAAGCTTGAAATCGTCAGTTTTGGGAAAATAAACCGTTTTTCAAACTTAGCAAGTTATTGCTCTCGAATCTAAGTAATATTAACTAAAACCTAGGGAAAAAGGCCGTTTTTAAGGTTTGATCCATTTTCTAAAAAAAGATTGAAAAACGGGAGTTTTTTGGATGATGCAAATATCTTCAAACCTATCCAATTAAGGTCTTCGATTATAAGTTATATTAGGCAAAAACCTGCAAAAACGGCCGGTTTTGAGATTCAATCGATTTCTTAAAAGAGCTTGAAAAACGTCAGTTTTGAGAAAAATAAACCGTTTTTCAAACTTAGCAAGTTATTGCTATCGAATCTAAGTAATATAAACCAAAACCTGGAAAAACGGCCGTTTTTAAGGTTTAAACCATTTCCTAAAAATGATGGAAAAACGGGAGTTTTTTGAATGATGCAAATTTCTTCCAACCTATCCAATTAAGGTCTCTAATTATAAGTAATATTAGGCAAAAACATGCAAAAACGGCCGGTTTTGAGATTCAAGCGATTTCTTTAAAAAAGCTTGAAAAACGTCAGTTTTGAGAAAATAAACCGTTTTTCAAACTTAGCAAGTTATTGCTCTCGAATCTAAGTAAAATTAACCAAAACCTGGAAAAACGGCCGTTTTTAAGGTTTTGTCCATTTTCAAAAAAAGATTAATAAACGAGAGTTTTTTATGTGATGCAAATATCTTCAAACCTATCCAATTAAGGTCTCCGATTATAAGTAATATTAGGCAAAAACATGGAAAAACGGTCGGTTTTGAGATTCTAGCGATTTCTTAAAAAAAGCTTGAAAAACGTCAGTTTTGGGAAAATAAACCGTTTTTCAAACATAGCAAGTTACTGCTCTCGAATCTAAGTAATATAAACCAAAACCTGGAAAAACGGCCGTTTTTAAGGTTTGATCCATTTCCTAAATAAGATTGAAAAACGGGAGTTTTTTGGATAATGCAAATATCTTCAAACTTATCCAATTAAGTTCTCCGATTATAAGTAATATTAGGCAAAAACATGCATAAGCGGCAAGATTTGAGATTCAATCGATTTCTTCCAAAAAGCTTGAAATCGTCAGTTTTGGGAAAATAAACCGTTTTTCAAACTTAGCAAGTTATTGCTCTCGAATCTAAGTAATATTAACCAAAACCTGGAAAATCGGCCGTTTTTAAGGTTTAAACCATTTCCTAAAAATGATGGAAAAACGGGAGTTTTTTGAATGATGCAAATTTCTTCCAACCTATCCAATTAAGGTCTCTAATTATAAGTAATATTAGGCAAAAACATGCAAAAACGGCCGGTTTTGAGATTCAAGCGATTTCTTTAAAAAAGCTTGAAAAACGTCAGTTTTGGGAAAATAAACCGTTTTTCAAACATAGCAAGTTACTGCTCTCGAATCTAAGTAATATAAACCAAAACCTGGAAAAACGGCCGTTTTTAAGGTTTGATCCATTTCCTAAATAAGATTGAAAAACGGGAGTTTTTTGGATAATGCAAATATCTTCAAACTTATCCAATTAAGTTCTCCGATTATAAGTAATATTAGGCAAAAACATGCATAAGCGGCAAGATTTGAGATTCAATCGATTTCTTCCAAAAAGCTTGAAATCGTCAGTTTTGGGAAAATAAACCGTTTTTCAAACTTAGCAAGTTATTGCTCTCGAATCTAAGTAATATTAACCAAAACCTGGAAAAACGGCCGTTTTTAAGGTTTAAACCATTTCCTAAAAATGATGGAAAAACGGGAGTTTTTTGAATGATGCAAATTTCTTCCAACCTATCCAATTAAGGTCTCTAATTATAAGTAATATTAGGCAAAAACATGCAAAAACGGCCGGTTTTGAGATTCAAGCGATTTCTTTAAAAAAGCTTGAAAAACGTCAGTTTTGAGAAAATAAACCGTTTTTCAAACTTAGCAAGTTATTGCTCTCGAATCTAAGTAAAATTAACCAAAACCTGGAAAAACGGCCGTTTTTAAGGTTTTGTCCATTTTCAAAAAAAGATTAATAAACGAGAGTTTTTTATGTGATGCAAATATCTTCAAACCTATCCAATTAAGGTCTCCGATTATAAGTAATATTAGGCAAAAACATGGAAAAATGGTCGGTTTTGAGATTCTAGCGATTTCTTAAAAAAAGCTTGAAAAACGTCAGTTTTGGGAAAATAAACCGTTTTTCAAACATAGCAAGTTACTGCTCTCGAATCTAAGTAATATAAACCAAAACCTGGAAAAACGGCCGTTTTTAAGGTTTAAACCATTTCCTAAAAATGATGGAAAAACGAGAGTTTTTTGAATGATGCAAATTTCTTCCAACCTATCCAATTAAGGTCTCTAATTATAAGTAATATTAGGCAAAAACATGCAAAAACGGCCGGTTTTGAGATTCGAGCGATTTCTTTAAAAAAGCTTGAAAAACGTCTGTTTTGGGAAAATAAACCATTTTTCAAACTTAGCAAGTTATTGCTCTCGAATCTAAGTAATATTAACCAAAACCTGGAAAAACGGCCGTTTTTAAGGTTTGATCCATTTTCTAAAAAAAGATTGAAAAAACGAGAGTATTGTGGATTGTGCAAATATCTTCAATCTTATTTAATTAAGGTCTCCGATTATAAGTAATATTAGGCAAAAACATACAAAAACGGCCAGTTTTGAGATTCAATCGATTTCTTCAAAAATGCTCCAAAAACATCAGTTTTGGGGGAAAAAAGCTTTTTTTCAAACTTAGCAAGTTACTGCTCTCGAATCTAAGTAATATTAACCAAAACCTGGAAAAACGGCCGTTTTTAAGGTTTAAACCATTCCCTACAAATGATGGAAAAACGGATGTTTTTTGTATGATGCAAATATCTTCAAACTTATCCAATTAAGTTCTCCGATTATAAGTAATATTAGGCAAAAACATGCATAAGCGGCAAGATTTGAGATTCGAGCGATTTCTTCCAAAAAGCTTGAAATCGTCAGTTTTGGGAAAATAAACCGTTTTTCAAACTTAGCAAGTTATTGCTCTCGAATCTAAGTAATATTAACTAAAACCTAGGGAAAAAGGCCGTTTTTAAGGTTTGATCCATTTTCTAAAAAAAGATTGAAAAACGGGAGTTTTTTGGATGATGCAAATATCTTCAAACCTATCCAATTAAGGTCTCCGATTATAAGTTATATTAGGCAAAAACCTGCAAAAACGGCCGGTTTTAAGATTCAATCGATTTCTTAAAAGAGCTTGAAAAACGTCAGTTTTGAGAAAAATAAACCGTTTTTCAAACTTAGCAAGTTATTGCTATCGAATCTAAGTAATATAAACCAAAACCTGGAAAAACGGCCGTTTTTAAGGTTTAAACCATTTCCTAAAAATGATGGAAAAACGGGAGTTTTTTGAATGATGCAAATTTCTTCCAACCTATCCAATTAAGGTCTCTAATTATAAGTAATATTAGGCAAAAACATGCAAAAACGGCCGGTTTTGAGATTCAAGCGATTTCTTTAAAAAAGCTTGAAAAACGTCAGTTTTGAGAAAATAAACCGTTTTTCAAACTTAGCAAGTTATTGCTCTCGAATCTAAGTAAAATTAACCAAAACCTGGAAAAACGGCCGTTTTTAAGGTTTTGTCCATTTTCAAAAAAAGATTAATAAACGAGAGTTTTTTATGTGATGCAAATATCTTCAAACCTATCCAATTAAGGTCTCCGATTATAAGTAATATTAGGCAAAAACATGGAAAAACGGTCGGTTTTGAGATTCTAGCGATTTCTTAAAAAAAGCTTGAAAAACGTCAGTTTTGGGAAAATAAACCGTTTTTCAAACATAGCAAGTTACTGCTCTCGAATCTAAGTAATATAAACCAAAACCTGGAAAAACGGCCGTTTTTAAGGTTTGATCCATTTCCTAAATAAGATTGAAAAACGGGAGTTTTTTGGATAATGCAAATATCTTCAAACTTATCCAATTAAGTTCTCCGATTATAAGTAATATTAAGCAAAAACATGCATAAGCGGCAAGATTTGAGATTCAATCGATTTCTTCCAAAAAGCTTGAAATCGTCAGTTTTGGGAAAATAAACCGTTTTTCAAACTTAGCAAGTTATTGCTCTCGAATCTAAGTAATATTAACCAAAACCTGGAAAAACGGCCGTTTTTAAGGTTTAAACCATTTCCTAAAAATGATGGAAAAACGGGAGTTTTTTGGATGATGCAAATTTCTTCAAACCTATCCAATTAAGGTCTCTAATTATAAGTAATATTAGGCAAAAACATGCAAAAACGGCCATTTTTGAGATTCGAGCGATTTCTTAAAAAAAAGCTTGAAAAACGTCAGTTTTGAGAAAATAAACCGTTTTTCAAACTTAGCAAGTTATTGCTCTCGAATCTAAGTAATATTAACCAAAACCTAGGGAAAAAGGCCGTTTTTAAGGTTTGATCCATTTTCTAAAAAAAGATTGAAAAACGGGAGTTTTTTGGATGATGCAAATATCTTCAAACCTATCCAATTAAGGTCTCTACTTATAAGTAATATTAGGCAAAAACATGCAAAAACGGCCATTTTTGAGATTCGAGCGATTTCTTAAAAAAAGCTTGAAAAACGTCAGTTTTGAGAAAATAAACCGTTTTTCAAACTGAGCAAGTTATTGCTCTCGAATCTAAGTAATATTAACCAAAACCTAGGGAAAAAGGCCGTTTTTAAGGTTTGATCCATTTTCTAAAAAAAGATTGAAAAACGGGAGTTTTTTGGATGATGCAAATATCTTCAAACCTATCCAATTAAGGTCTCCGATTATAAGTTATATTAGGCAATAACATGCAAAAACGGCCAGTTTTGAGATTCGAGCGATTTCGTAAAAAAAGCTTGAAAAACGTCTGTTTTGAGAAAATAAACCGTTTTTCAAACTTAGCAAGTTATTGCTCTCGAATCTAAGTAATATTAACCAAAACCTAGGGAAAAAGGCCGTTTTTAAGGTTTGATCCATTTTCTAAAAAAAGATTGAAAAACGGGAGTTTTTTGGATGATGCAAATATCTTCAAACCTATCCAATTAAGGTCTCTACTTATAAGTAATATTAGGCAAAAACATGCAAAAACGGCCATTTTTGAGATTCGAGCGATTTCTTAAAAAAAGCTTGAAAAACGTCAGTTTTGAGAAAATAAACCGTTTTTCAAACTGAGCAAGTTATTGCTCTCGAATCTAAGTAATATTAACCAAAACCTAGGGAAAAAGGCCGTTTTTAAGGTTTGATCCATTTTCTAAAAAAAGATTGAAAAACGGGAGTTTTTTGGATGATGCAAATATCTTCAAACCTATCCAATTAAGGTCTCCGATTATAAGTTATATTAGGCAATAACATGCAAAAACGGCCAGTTTTGAGATTCAATCGATTTCTTAAAAAAGCTTGAAAAACGTCAGTTTTGGGAAAATAAACCATTTTTCAAACTTAGCAAGTTATTGCTCTCAAATCTAAGTAATATTAACCAAAACCTGGAAAAACGGCCGTTTTTAAGGTTTGATCCATTTTCTAAAAAAAGATTGAAAACACGAGAGTATTGTGGATTGTGCAAATATCTTCAATCTTATTTAATTAAGGTCTCCGATTATAAGTAATATTAGGCAAAAACATACAAAAACGGCCAGTTTTGAGATTCAATCGATTTCTTCAAAAATGCTCGAAAAACATCAGTTTTGGGGGAAAAAAGCTTTTTTCAAACTTAGCAAGTTACTGCTCTCGAATCTAAGTAATATTAACCAAAACCTGGAAAAACGGCCGTTTTTAAGGTTTAAACCATTCCCTACAAATGATGGAAAAACGGATGTTTTTTGTGTGATGCAAATATCTTCAAACTTATCCAATTAAGTTCTCCGATTATAAGTAATATTAGGCAAAAACATGCATAAGCGGCAAGATTTGAGATTCGAGCGATTTCTTCCAAAAAGCTTGAAATCGTCAGTTTTGGGAAAATAAACCGTTTTTCAAACTTAGCAAGTTATTGCTCTCGAATCTAAGTAATATTAACTAAAACCTAGGGAAAAAGGCCGTTTTTAAGGTTTGATCCATTTTCTAAAAAAAGATTGAAAAACGGGAGTTTTTTGGATGATGCAAATATCTTCAAACCTATCCAATTAAGGTCTCCGATTATAAGTTATATTAGGCAAAAACCTGCAAAAACGGCCAGTTTTGAGATTCGAGCGATTTCGTAAAAAAAGCTTGAAAAACGTCTGTTTTGAGAAAATAAACCGTTTTTCAAACTTAGCAAGTTATTGCTCTCGAATCTAAGTAATATTCACCAAAACCTAGGGAAAAAGGCCGTTTTTAAGGTTTGATCCATTTTCTAAAAAAAGATTGAAAAACGGGAGTTTTTTAGATGATGCAAATATCTTCAAACCTATCCAATTAAGGTCTCCGATTATAAGTTATATTAGGCCAAAACATGCAAAAACGGCCAGTTTTGAGATTCAATCGATTTCTTTAAAAAAGCTTGAAAAACGTCAGTTTTGAGAAAATAAACCGTTTTTCAAACTTAGCAAGTTATTGCTCTCGAATCTAAGTAAAATTAACCAAAACCTGGAAAAACGGCCGTTTTTAAGGTTTTGTCCATTTTCAAAAAAAGATTAATAAACGAGAGTTTTTTATGTGATGCAAATATCTTCAAACCTATCCAATTAAGGTCTCCGATTATAAGTAATATTAGGCAAAAACATGGAAAAATGGTCGGTTTTGAGATTCTAGCGATTTCTTAAAAAAAGCTTGAAAAACGTCAGTTTTGGGAAAATAAACCGTTTTTCAAACATAGCAAGTTACTGCTCTCGAATCTAAGTAATATAAACCAAAACCTGGAAAAACGGCCGTTTTTAAGGTTTAAACCATTTCCTAAAAATGATGGAAAAACGAGAGTTTTTTGAATGATGCAAATTTCTTCCAACCTATCCAATTAAGGTCTCTAATTATAAGTAATATTAGGCAAAAACATGCAAAAACGGCCGGTTTTGAGATTCGAGCGATTTCTTTAAAAAAGCTTGAAAAACGTCTGTTTTGGGAAAATAAACCATTTTTCAAACTTAGCAAGTTATTGCTCTCGAATCTAAGTAATATTAACCAAAACCTGGAAAAACGGCCGTTTTTAAGGTTTGATCCATTTTCTAAAAAAAGATTGAAAAAACGAGAGTATTGTGGATTGTGCAAATATCTTCAATCTTATTTAATTAAGGTCTCCGATTATAAGTAATATTAGGCAAAAACATACAAAAACGGCCAGTTTTGAGATTCAATCGATTTCTTCAAAAATGCTCCAAAAACATCAGTTTTGGGGGAAAAAAGCTTTTTTTCAAACTTAGCAAGTTACTGCTCTCGAATCTAAGTAATATTAACCAAAACCTGGAAAAACGGCCGTTTTTAAGGTTTAAACCATTCCCTACAAATGATGGAAAAACGGATGTTTTTTGTATGATGCAAATATCTTCAAACTTATCCAATTAAGTTCTCCGATTATAAGTAATATTAGGCAAAAACATGCATAAGCGGCAAGATTTGAGATTCGAGCGATTTCTTCCAAAAAGCTTGAAATCGTCAGTTTTGGGAAAATAAACCGTTTTTCAAACTTAGCAAGTTATTGCTCTCGAATCTAAGTAATATTAACTAAAACCTAGGGAAAAAGGCCGTTTTTAAGGTTTGATCCATTTTCTAAAAAAAGATTGAAAAACGGGAGTTTTTTTAAGGATGCAAATATCTTCAAACCTATCCAATTAAGGTCTCCGATTATAAGTTATATTAGGCAAAAACCTGCAAAAACGGCCGGTTTTAAGATTCAATCGATTTCTTAAAAGAGCTTGAAAAACGTCAGTTTTGAGAAAAATAAACCGTTTTTCAAACTTAGCAAGTTATTGCTATCGAATCTAAGTAATATAAACCAAAACCTGGAAAAACGGCCGTTTTTAAAGGTTTAAACCATTTCCTAAAAATGATGGAAAAACGGGAGTTTTTTGAATGATGCAAATTTCTTCCAACCTATCCAATTAAGGTCTCTAATTATAAGTAATATTAGGCAAAAACATGCAAAAACGGCCGGTTTTGAGATTCAAGCGATTTCTTTAAAAAAGCTTGAAAAACGTCAGTTTTGAGAAAATAAACCGTTTTTCAAACTTAGCAAGTTATTGCTCTCGAATCTAAGTAAAATTAACCAAAACCTGGAAAAACGGCCGTTTTTAAGGTTTTGTCCATTTTCAAAAAAAGATTAATAAACGAGAGTTTTTTATGTGATGCAAATATCTTCAAACCTATCCAATTAAGGTCTCCGATTATAAGTAATATTAGGCAAAAACATGGAAAAACGGTCGGTTTTGAGATTCTAGCGATTTCTTAAAAAAAGCTTGAAAAACGTCAGTTTTGGGAAAATAAACCGTTTTTCAAACATAGCAAGTTACTGCTCTCGAATCTAAGTAATATAAACCAAAACCTGGAAAAACGGCCGTTTTTAAGGTTTGATCCATTTCCTAAATAAGATTGAAAAACGGGAGTTTTTTGGATAATGCAAATATCTTCAAACTTATCCAATTAAGTTCTCCGATTATAAGTAATATTAAGCAAAAACATGCATAAGCGGCAAGATTTGAGATTCAATCGATTTCTTCCAAAAAGCTTGAAATCGTCAGTTTTGGGAAAATAAACCGTTTTTCAAACTTAGCAAGTTATTGCTCTCGAATCTAAGTAATATTAACCAAAACCTGGAAAAACGGCCGTTTTTAAGGTTTAAACCATTTCCTAAAAATGATGGAAAAACGGGAGTTTTTTGGATGATGCAAATTTCTTCAAACCTATCCAATTAAGGTCTCTAATTATAAGTAATATTAGGCAAAAACATGCAAAAACGGCCATTTTTGAGATTCGAGCGATTTCTTAAAAAAAAGCTTGAAAAACGTCAGTTTTGAGAAAATAAACCGTTTTTCAAACTTAGCAAGTTATTGCTCTCGAATCTAAGTAATATTAACCAAAACCTAGGGAAAAAGGCCGTTTTTAAGGTTTGATCCATTTTCTAAAAAAAGATTGAAAAACGGGAGTTTTTTGGATGATGCAAATATCTTCAAACCTATCCAATTAAGGTCTCTACTTATAAGTAATATTAGGCAAAAACATGCAAAAACGGCCATTTTTGAGATTCGAGCGATTTCTTAAAAAAAGCTTGAAAAACGTCAGTTTTGAGAAAATAAACCGTTTTTCAAACTGAGCAAGTTATTGCTCTCGAATCTAAGTAATATTAACCAAAACCTAGGGAAAAAGGCCGTTTTTAAGGTTTGATCCATTTTCTAAAAAAAGATTGAAAAACGGGAGTTTTTTGGATGATGCAAATATCTTCAAACCTATCCAATTAAGGTCTCCGATTATAAGTTATATTAGGCAATAACATGCAAAAACGGCCAGTTTTGAGATTCGAGCGATTTCGTAAAAAAAGCTTGAAAAACGTCTGTTTTGAGAAAATAAACCGTTTTTCAAACTTAGCAAGTTATTGCTCTCGAATCTAAGTAATATTAACCAAAACCTAGGGAAAAAGGCCGTTTTTAAGGTTTGATCCATTTTCTAAAAAAAGATTGAAAAACGGGAGTTTTTTGGATGATGCAAATATCTTCAAACCTATCCAATTAAGGTCTCTACTTATAAGTAATATTAGGCAAAAACATGCAAAAACGGCCATTTTTGAGATTCGAGCGATTTCTTAAAAAAAGCTTGAAAAACGTCAGTTTTGAGAAAATAAACCGTTTTTCAAACTGAGCAAGTTATTGCTCTCGAATCTAAGTAATATTAACCAAAACCTAGGGAAAAAGGCCGTTTTTAAGGTTTGATCCATTTTCTAAAAAAAGATTGAAAAACGGGAGTTTTTTGGATGATGCAAATATCTTCAAACCTATCCAATTAAGGTCTCCGATTATAAGTTATATTAGGCAATAACATGCAAAAACGGCCAGTTTTGAGATTCAATCGATTTCTTAAAAAAGCTTGAAAAACGTCAGTTTTGGGAAAATAAACCATTTTTCAAACTTAGCAAGTTATTGCTCTCAAATCTAAGTAATATTAACCAAAACCTGGAAAAACGGCCGTTTTTAAGGTTTGATCCATTTTCTAAAAAAAGATTGAAAACACGAGAGTATTGTGGATTGTGCAAATATCTTCAATCTTATTTAATTAAGGTCTCCGATTATAAGTAATATTAGGCAAAAACATACAAAAACGGCCAGTTTTGAGATTCAATCGATTTCTTCAAAAATGCTCGAAAAACATCAGTTTTGGGGGAAAAAAGCTTTTTTCAAACTTAGCAAGTTACTGCTCTCGAATCTAAGTAATATTAACCAAAACCTGGAAAAACGGCCGTTTTTAAGGTTTAAACCATTCCCTACAAATGATGGAAAAACGGATGTTTTTTGTGTGATGCAAATATCTTCAAACTTATCCAATTAAGTTCTCCGATTATAAGTAATATTAGGCAAAAACATGCATAAGCGGCAAGATTTGAGATTCGAGCGATTTCTTCCAAAAAGCTTGAAATCGTCAGTTTTGGGAAAATAAACCGTTTTTCAAACTTAGCAAGTTATTGCTCTCGAATCTAAGTAATATTAACTAAAACCTAGGGAAAAAGGCCGTTTTTAAGGTTTGATCCATTTTCTAAAAAAAGATTGAAAAACGGGAGTTTTTTGGATGATGCAAATATCTTCAAACCTATCCAATTAAGGTCTCCGATTATAAGTTATATTAGGCAAAAACCTGCAAAAACGGCCAGTTTTGAGATTCGAGCGATTTCGTAAAAAAAGCTTGAAAAACGTCTGTTTTGAGAAAATAAACCGTTTTTCAAACTTAGCAAGTTATTGCTCTCGAATCTAAGTAATATTCACCAAAACCTAGGGAAAAAGGCCGTTTTTAAGGTTTGATCCATTTTCTAAAAAAAGATTGAAAAACGGGAGTTTTTTAGATGATGCAAATATCTTCAAACCTATCCAATTAAGGTCTCCGATTATAAGTTATATTAGGCCAAAACATGCAAAAACGGCCAGTTTTGAGATTCAATCGATTTCTTAAAAGAGCTTGAAAAACGTCTGTTTTGAGAAAATAAACCGTTTTTCAAACTTAGCAAGTTATTGCTCTCGAATCTAAGTAATATTAACCAAAACCTAGGGAAAAAGGCCGTTTTTAAGGTTTGATCCATTTTCTAAAAAAAGATTGAAAAACGGGAGTTTTTTGGATGATGCAAATATCTTCAAACCTATCCAATTAAGGTCTCTAATTATAAGTAATATTAGGCAAAAACATGCAAAAACGGCCATTTTTGAGATTCGAGCGATTTCTTAAAAAAAGCTTGAAAAACGTCAGTTTTGAGAAAATAAACCGTTTTTCAAACTGAGCAAGTTATTGCTCTCGAATCTAAGTAATATTAACCAAAACCTAGGGAAAAAGGCCGTTTTTAAGGTTTGATCCATTTTCTAAAAAAAGATTGAAAACACGAGAGTATTGTGGATTGTGCAAATATCTTCAATCTTATTTAATTAAGGTCTCCGATTATAAGTAATATTAGGCAAAAACATACAAAAACGGCCAGTTTTGAGATTCAATCGATTTCTTCAAAAATGCTCGAAAAACATCAGTTTTGGGGGAAAAAAGCTTTTTTCAAACTTAGCAAGTTACTGCTCTCGAATCTAAGTAATATTAACCAAAACCTGGAAAAACGGCCGTTTTTAAGGTTTAAACCATTCCCTACAAATGATGGAAAAACGGATGTTTTTTGTATGATGCAAATATCTTCAAACTTATCCAATTAAGTTCTCCGATTATAAGTAATATTAGGCAAAAACATGCATAAGCGGCAAGATTTGAGATTCAATCGATTTCTTCCAAAAAGCTTGAAATCGTCAGTTTTGGGAAAATAAACCGTTTTTCAAACTTAGCAAGTTATTGCTCTCGAATCTAAGTAATATTAACTAAAACCTAGGGAAAAAGGCCGTTTTTAAGGTTTGATCCATTTTCTAAAAAAAGATTGAAAAACGGGAGTTTTTTGGATGATGCAAATATCTTCAAACCTATCCAATTAAGGTCTCCGATTATAAGTTATATTAGGCAAAAACCTGCAAAAACGGCCAGTTTTGTGATTCAATCGATTTCTTAAAAGAGCTTGAAAAACGTCAGTTTTAAGAAAAATAAACCGTTTTTCAAACTTAGCAAGTTATTGCTCTAAGTAATATAAACCAAAACCTGGAAAAACGGCCGTTTTTAAGGTTTAAACCATTTCCTACAAATGATGGAAAAACGGGAGTTTTTTGTATGATGCAAATATCTTCAAACCTATCCAATTAAGGTCTCCGATTATAAGTAATATTAGGCAAAAACATGCAAAAACGGCCAGTTTTGAGATTCGAGCGATTTCGTAAAAAAAGCTTGAAAAACGTCTGTTTTGAGAAAATAAACCGTTTTTCAAACTTAGCAAGTTATTGCTCTCGAATCTAAGTAATATAAACCAAAACCTAGGGAAAAAGGCCGTTTTTAAGGTTTGATCCATTTTCTAAAAAAAGATTGAAAAACGGGAGTTTTTTGGATGATGCAAATATCTTCAAACCTATCCAATTAAGGTCTCTAATTATAAGTAATATTAGGCAAAAACATGCAAAAACGGCCAGTTTTGAGATTCGAGCGATTTCTTAAAAAAAGCTTGAAAAACGTCAGTTTTGAGAAAATAAACCGTTTTTCAAACTGAGCAAGTTATTGCTCTCGAATCTCAGTAATATTAACCAAAACCTGGAAAAACGGCCGTTTTTAAGGTTTGATCCATTTTATAAAAAAAGATTGAAAAAACGAGAGTATTGTGGATTGTGCAAATATCTTCAATCTTATTTAATTAAGGTCTCCGATTATAAGTAATATTAGGCAAAAACATACAAAAACGGCCAGTTTTGAGATTCAATCGATTCCTTCAAAAATGCTCGAAAAACATCAGTTTTGGGGGAAAAAAGCTTTTTTCAAACTTAGCAAGTTACTGCTCTCGAATCTAAGTAATATTAACCAAAACCTGGAAAAACGGCCGTTTTTAAGGTTTAAACCATTCCCTACAAATGATGGAAAAACGGATGTTTTTTGTATGATGCAAATATCTTCAAACTTATCCAATTAAGTTCTCCGATTATAAGTAATATTAGGCAAAAACATGCATAAGCGGCAAGATTTGAGATTCAATCGATTTCTTCCAAAAAGCTTGAAATCGTCAGTTTTGGGAAAATAAACCGTTTTTCAAACTTAGCAAGTTATTGCTCTCGAATCTAAGTAATATTAACTAAAACCTAGGGAAAAAGGCCGTTTTTAAGGTTTGATCCATTTTCTAAAAAAAGATTGAAAAACGGGAGTTTTTTGGATGATGCAAATATCTTCAAACCTATCCAATTAAGGTCTCCGATTATAAGTTATATTAGGCAAAAACCTGCAAAAACGGCCAGTTTTGAGATTCGAGCGATTTCGTAAAAAAAGCTTGAAAAACGTCTGTTTTGAGAAAATAAACCGTTTTTCAAACTTAGCAAGTTATTGCTCTCGAATCTAAGTAATATTAACCAAAACCTGGAAAAACCGCCGTTTTTGAGGTTTAAAACCATCTCCTAAAAATGATGGAAAAACGGGAGTTTTTTGAATGATGCAAATTTCTTCCAACCTATCCAATTAAGGTCTCTAATTATAAGTAATATTAGGCAAAAACATGCAAAAACGGCCGGTTTTGAGATTCGAGCGATTTCTTTAAAAAAGCTTGAAAAACGTCAGTTTTGAGAAAATAAACCGTTTTTCAAACTTAGCAAGTTATTGCTCTCGAATCTAAGTAAAATTAACCAAAACCTGGAAAAACGGCCGTTTTTAAGGTTTTGTCCTTTTTCAAAAAAAGATTAATAAACGAGAGTTTTTTATGTGATGCAAATATCTTCAAACCTATCTAATTAAGGTCTCCGATTATAAGTAATATTAGGCAAAAACATGGAAAAACGGCCGGTTTTGAGATTCTAGCGATTTCTTAAAAAAAGCTGGAAAAACGTCAGTTTTCGGAAAATAAACCGTTTTTCAAACATAGCAAGTTACTGCTCTCGAATCTAAGTAATATAAACCAAAACCTGGAAAAACGGCCGTTTTTAAGGTTTGATCCATTTCCTAAATAAGATTGAAAAACGGGAGTTTTTTGGATAATGCAAATATCTTCAAACTTATCCAATTAAGTTCTCCGAATATAAGTAATATTAGGCAAAAACATGCATAAGCGGCAAGATTTGAGATTCAATCGATTTCTTCCAAAAAGCTTGAAATCGTCAGTTTTGGGAAAATAAACCGTTTTTTAAACTTAGCAAGTTATTGCTCTCGAATCTAAGTAATATTAACCAAAACCTGGAAAAACGGCCGTTTTTAAGGTTTAAACCATTTCCTAAAAATGATGGAAAAACGGGAGTTTTTTGGATGATGCAAATTTCTTCAAACCTATCCAATTAAGGTCTCTAATTATAAGTAATATTAGGCAAAAACATGCAAAAACGGCCATTTTTGAGATTCGAACGATTTCTTAAAAAAAGCTTGAAAAACGTCAGTTTTGAGAAAATAAACCGTTTTTCAAACTGAGCAAGTTATTCCTCTCGAATCTAAGTAATATTAACCAAAACCTGGAAAAACGGCCATTTTTAAGGTTTAAACCATTTCCTACAAAGGATGGAAAAACGGGAGTTTTTTGTATGATGCAAATATCTTCAAACCTATCCAATTAAGGTCTCCGATTATAAGTAATATTAGGCAAAAACATGCAAAAACGGCCAGTTTTGAGATTCAAGCGATTTCGTAAAAAAAGCTTGAAAAACGTCTGTTTTGAGAAAATAAACCGTTTTTCAAACTTAGCAAGTTATTGCTCTCGAATCTAAGTAATATTAACCAAAACCTAGGGAAAAAGGCCGTTTTTAAGGTTTGATCCATTTTCTAAAAAAAGATTGAAAAACAGGAGTTTTTTGGATGATGCAAATATCTTCAAACCTATCCAATTAAGGTCTCCGATTATAAGTTATATTAGGCAAAAACATGCAAAAACGGCCAGTTTTGAGATTCAATCGATTTCTTAAAAGAGCTTGAAAAACGTCAGTTTTGAGAAAAATAAAACGTTTTTCAAACTTAGCAAGTTATTGCTATCGAATCTAAGTAATATAAACCAAAACCTGGAAAAACGGCCGTTTTTAAGGTTTGATCCATTTCCTAAATAAGATTGAAAAATGGGAGTTTTTTGGATAATGAAAATATTTTCAAACTTATCCAATTAAGTTCTCCGATTATAAGTAATATTAGGCAAAAACATGCATAAGCGGCAAGATTTGAGATTCAATCGATTTCTTCCAAAAAGCTTGAAAAACGTCAGTTTTGAGAAAATAAACCGTTTTTCAAACTTAGCAAGTTATTGCTCTCGAATCTAAGTAAATTTACCAAAACCTGGAAAAACGGCCGTTTTTAAGGTTTTGTCCATTTTCAAAAAAAGATTAAAAAACGAGAATTTTTATGTGATGCAAATATCTTCAAACCTATCCAATTAAGGTCTCCGATTATAAGTAATATTAGGCAAAAACATGGAAAAACGGTCGGTTTTGAGATTCTAGCGATTTCTTAAAAAAAGCTTGAAAAACGTCAGTTTTGGGAAAATAAACCGTTTTTCAAACATAGCAAGTTACTGCTCTCGAATCTAAGTAATATAAACCAAAACCTGGAAAAACGGCCGTTTTTAAGGTTTGATCCATTTTCTAAATAAGATTGAAAAACGGGAGTTTTTTGGATAATGCAAATATCTTCAAACTTATCCAATTAAGTTCTCCGATTATAAGTAATATTAGGCAAAAACATGCATAAGCGGCAAGATTTGAGATTCAATCGATTTCTTCCAAAAAGCTTGAAATCGTCAGTTTTGAGAAAATAAACCGTTTTTCAAACTTAGCAAGTTATTGCTCTCGAATCTAAGTAATATTAACCAAAACCTGGAAAAACGGCCGTTTTTAAGGTTTAAACCATTTCCTAAAAATGATGGAAAAACGGGAGTTTTTTGGATGATGCAAATTTCTTCAAACCTATCCAATTAAGGTCTCTAATTATAAGTAATATTAGGCAAAAACATGCAAAAACGGCCATTTTTGAGATTCGAGCGATTTCTTAAAAAAAGCTTGAAAAACGTCAGTTTTGAGAAAATAAACCGTTTTTCAAACTGAGCAAGTTATTGCTCTCGAATCTAAGTAATATTAACCAAAACCTGGAAAAACGGCCGTTTTTAGGGGTTAAACCATTTCCTAAAAATGATGGAAAAACGGGAGTTTTTTGGATGATGCAAATTTCTTCAAACCTATCCAATTAAGGTCTCTAATTATAAGTAATATTAGGCAAAAACATGCAAAAACGGCCGGTTTTGAGATTCGAGCGATTTCTTAAAAAAAGCTTGAAAAACGTCAGTTTTGAGAAAATAAACCGTTTTTTAAACTTAGCAAGTTATTGCTCTCGAATCTAAGTAAAATTAACCAAAACCTGGAAAAACGGACGTTTTTAAGGTTTTGTCCATTTTCAAAAAAAGATTAAAAAACGAGAGTTTTTATGTGATGCAAATATCTTCAAACCTATCCAATTAAGGTCTCCGATTATAAGTAATATTAGGCAAAAACATGGAAAAACGGCCGGTTTTGAGATTCTAGCGATTTCTTAAAAAAAGCTTGAAAAACGTCAGTTTTGGGAAAATAAACCGTTTTTCAAACATAGCAAGTTACTGCTCTCGAATCTAAGTAATATAAACCAAAACCTGGAAAAACGGCCGTTTTTAAGGTTTGATCCATTTCCTAAATAAGATTGAAAAACGGGAGTTTTTTGGATAATGCAAATATCTTCAAACTTATCCAATTAAGTTCTCCGATTATAAGTAATATTAGGCAAAAACATGCATAAGCGGCAAGATTTGAGATTCAATCGATTTCTTCCAAAAAGCTTGAAATCCTCAGTTTTGGGAAAATAAACCGTTTTTCAAATTTAGCAAGTTATTGCTCTCGAATCTGAGTAATATTAACCAAAACCTGGAAAAACGGCCGTTTTTAAGGTTTAAACCATTTCCTAAAAATGATGGAAAAACGGGAGTTTTTTGGATGATGCAAATTTCTTCCAACCTATCCAATTAAGGTCTCTAATTATAAGTAATATTAGGCAAAAACATGCAAAAACGGCCGGTTTTGAGATTCAAGCGATTTTTTAAAAAAGCTTGAAAAACGTCAGTTTTGAGAAAATAAACCGTTTTTCAAACTTAGCAAGTTATTGCTCTCGAATCTAAGTAAAATTAACCAAAACCTGGAAAAACGGCCGTTTTTAAGGTTTTGTCCATTTTCAAAAAAAGATTAATAAACGAGAGTTTTTTATGTGATGCAAATATCTTCAAACCTATCCAATTAAGGTCTCCGATTATAAGTAATATTAGGCAAAAACATGGAAAAATGGTCGGTTTTGAGATTCTAGCGATTTCTTAAAAAAAGCTTGAAAAACGTCAGTTTTGGGAAAATAAACCGTTTTTCAAACATAGCAAGTTACTGCTCTCGAATCTAAGTAATATAAACCAAAACCCGGAAAAACGGCCGTTTTTAAGGTTTAAACCATTTCCTAAAAATGATGGAAAAACGAGAGTTTTTTGAATGATGCAAATTTCTTCCCACCTTTATAATTAAGGTCTCTAATTATAAGTAATATTAGGCAAAAACATGCAAAAACGACCGGTTTTGAGATTCGAGCGATTTCTTTAAAAAAGCTTGAAAAACGTCAGTTTTGGGAAAATAAACCATTTTTCAAACTTAGCAAGTTATTGCTCTCGAATCTAAGTAATATTAACCAAAACCTGGAAAAACGGCCGTTTTTAAGGTTTGATCCATTTTCTAAAAAAAGATTGAAAAAACGAGAGTATTGTGGATTGTGCAAATATCTTCAATCTTATTTAATTAAGGTCTCCGATTATAAGTAATATTAGGCAAAAACATACAAAAACGGCCAGTTTTGAGATTCAATCGATTTCTTCAAAAATGCTCCAAAAACATCAGTTTTGGGGGAAAAAAGCTTTTTTCAAACTTAGCAAGTTACTGCTCTCGAATCTAAGTAATATTAACCAAAACCTGGAAAAACGGCCGTTTTTAAGGTTTAAACCATTTCCTACAAATGATGGAAAAACGGATGTTTTTTGTATGATGCAAATATCTTCAAACTTATCCAATTAAGTTCTCCGATTATAAGTAATATTAGGCAAAAACATGCATAAGCGGCAAGATTTGAGATTCGAGCGATTTCTTCCAAAAAGCTTGAAATCGTCAGTTTTGGGAAAATAAACCGTTTTTCAAACTTAGCAAGTTATTGCTCTCGAATCTAAGTAATATTAACTAAAACCTAGGGAAAAAGGCCGTTTTTAAGGTTTGATCCATTTTCTAAAAAAGATTGAAAAACGGGAGTTTTTTGGATGATGCAAATATCTTCAAACCTATCCAATTAAGGTCTCCGATTATAAGTTATATTAGGCAAAAACCTGCAAAAACGGCCGGTTTTGAGATTCAATCGATTTCTTAAAAGAGCTTGAAAAACGTCAGTTTTGAGAAAAATAAACCGTTTTTCAAACTTAGCAAGTTATTGCTATCGAATCTAAGTAATATAAACCAAAACCTGGAAAAACGGCCGTTTTTAAGGTTTAAACCATTTCCTAAAAATGATGGAAAAACGGGAGTTTTTTGAATGATGCAAATTTCTTCCAACCTATCCAATTAAGGTCTCTAATTATAAGTAATATTAGGCAAAAACATGCAAAAACGGCCGGTTTTGAGATTCAAGCGATTTCTTTAAAAAAGCTTGAAAAACGTCAGTTTTGAGAAAATAAACCGTTTTTCAAACTTAGCAAGTTATTGCTCTCGAATCTAAGTAAAATTAACCAAAACCTGGAAAAACGGCCGTTTTTAAGGTTTTGTCCATTTTCAAAAAAAGATTAATAAACGAGAGTTTTTTATGTGATGCAAATATCTTCAAACCTATCCAATTAAGGTCTCCGATTATAAGTAATATTAGGCAAAAACATGGAAAAACGGTCGGTTTTGAGATTCTAGCGATTTCTTAAAAAAAGCTTGAAAAACGTCAGTTTTGGGAAAATAAACCGTTTTTCAAACATAGCAAGTTACTGCTCTCGAATCTAAGTAATATAAACCAAAACCTGGAAAAACGGCCGTTTTTAAGGTTTGATCCATTTCCTAAATAAGATTGAAAAACGGGAGTTTTTTGGATAATGCAAATATCTTCAAACTTATCCAATTAAGTTCTCCGATTATAAGTAATATTAGGCAAAAACATGCATAAGCGGCAAGATTTGAGATTCAATCGATTTCTTCCAAAAAGCTTGAAATCGTCAGTTTTGGGAAAATAAACCGTTTTTCAAACTTAGCAAGTTATTGCTCTCGAATCTAAGTAATATTAACCAAAATCTGGAAAAACGGCCGTTTTTAAGGTTTAAACCATTTCCTAAAAATGATGGAAAAACGGGAGTTTTTTGAATGATGCAAATTTCTTCCAACCTATCCAATTAAGGTCTCTAATTATAAGTAATATTAGGCAAAAACATGCAAAAACGGCCGGTTTTGAGATTCAAGCGATTTCTTTAAAAAAGCTTGAAAAACGTCAGTTTTGAGAAAATAAACCGTTTTTCAAACTTAGCAAGTTATTGCTCTCGAATCTAAGTAAAATTAACCAAAACCTGGTAAAACGGCCGTTTTTAAGGTTTTGTCCATTTTCAAAAAAAGATTAATAAACGAGAGTTTTTTATGTGATGCAAATATCTTCAAACCTATCCAATTAAGGTCTCCGATTATAAGTAATATTAGGCAAAAACATGGAAAAATGGTCGGTTTTGAGATTCTAGCGATTTCTTAAAAAAAGCTTGAAAAACGTCAGTTTTGGGAAAATAAACCGTTTTTCAAACATAGCAAGTTACTGCTCTCGAATCTAAGTAATATAAACCAAAACCTGGAAAAACGGCCGTTTTTAAGGTTTAAACCATTTCCTAAAAATGATGGAAAAACGAGAGTTTTTTGAATGATGCAAATTTCTTCCAACCTATCCAATTAAGGTCTCTAATTATAAGTAATATTAGGCAAAAACATGCAAAAACGGCCGGTTTTGAGATTCGAACGATTTCTTTAAAAAAGCTTGAAAAACGTCAGTTTTGGGAAAATAAACCATTTTTCAAACTTAGCAAGTTATTGCTCTCGAATCTAAGTAATATTAACCAAAACCTGGAAAAACGGCCGTTTTTAAGGTTTGATCCATTTTCTAAAAAAAGATTGAAAAAACGAGAGTATTGTGGATTGTGCAAATATCTTCAATCTTATTTAATTAAGGTCTCCGATTATAAGTAATATTAGGCAAAAACATACAAAAACGGCCAATCTAGAGATTCAATCGATTTCTTCAAAAATGCTCCAAAAACATCAGTTTTGGGGGAAAAAAGCTTTTTTCAAACTTAGCAAGTTACTGCTCTCGAATCTAAGTAATATTAACCAAAACCTGGAAAAACGGCCGTTTTTAAGGTTTAAACCATTCCCTACAAATGATGGAAAAACGGATGTTTTTTGTATGATGCAAATATCTTCAAACTTATCCAATTAAGTTCTCCGATTATAAGTAATATTAGGCAAAAACATGCATAAGCGGCAAGATTTGAGATTCGAGCGATTTCTTCCAAAAAGCTTGAAATCGTCAGTTTTGGGAAAATAAACCGTTTTTCAAACTTAGCAAGTTATTGCTCTCGAATCTAAGTAATATTAACTAAAACCTAGGGAAAAAGGCCGTTTTTAAGGTTTGATCCATTTTCTAAAAAAAGATTGAAAAACGGGAGTTTTTTGGATGATGCAAATATCTTCAAACCTATCCAATTAAGGTCTCCGATTATAAGTTATATTAGGCAAAAACCTGCAAAAACGGCCGGTTTTAAGATTCAATCGATTTCTTAAAAGAGCTTGAAAAACGTCAGTTTTGAGAAAAATAAACCGTTTTTCAAACTTAGCAAGTTATTGCTATCGAATCTAAGTAATATAAACCAAAACCTGGAAAAACGGCCGTTTTTAAGGTTTAAACCATTTCCTAAAAATGATGGAAAAACGGGAGTTTTTTGAATGATGCAAATTTCTTCCAACCTATCCAATTAAGGTCTCTAATTATAAGTAATATTAGGCAAAAACATGCAAAAACGGCCGGTTTTGAGATTCAAGCGATTTCTTTAAAAAAGCTTGAAAAACGTCAGTTTTGAGAAAATAAACCGTTTTTCAAACTTAGCAAGTTATTGCTCTCGAATCTAAGTAAAATTAACCAAAACCTGGAAAAACGGCCGTTTTTAAGGTTTTGTCCATTTTCAAAAAAAGATTAATAAACGAGAGTTTTTTATGTGATGCAAATATCTTCAAACCTATCCAATTAAGGTCTCCGATTATAAGTAATATTAGGCAAAAACATTGAAAAACGGTCGGTTTTGAGATTCTAGCGATTTCTTAAAAAAAGCTTGAAAAACGTCAGTTTTGGGAAAATAAACCGTTTTTCAAACATAGCAAGTTACTGCTCTCGAATCTAAGTAATATAAACCAAAACCTGGAAAAACGGCCGTTTTTAAGGTTTGATCCATTTCCTAAATAAGATTGAAAAACGGGAGTTTTTTGGATAATGCAAATATCTTCAAACTTATCCAATTAAGTTCTCCGATTATAAGTAATATTAGGCAAAAACATGCATAAGCGGCAAGATTTGAGATTCAATCGATTTCTTCCAAAAAGCTTGAAATCGTCAGTTTTGGGAAAATAAACCGTTTTTCAAACTTAGCAAGTTATTGCTCTCGAATCTAAGTAATATTAACCAAAACCTGGAAAAACGGCCGTTTTTAAGGTTTAAACCATTTCCTAAAAATGATGGAAAAACGGGAGTTTTTTGAATAATGCAAATTTCTTCCAACCTATCCAATTAAGGTCTCTAATTATAAGTAATATTAGGCAAAAACATGCAAAAACGGCCGGTTTTGAGATTCAAGCGATTTCTTTAAAAAAGCTTGAAAAACGTCAGTTTTGAGAAAATAAACCGTTTTTCAAACTTAGCAAGTTATTGCCCTCGAATCTAAGTAAAATTAACCAAAACCTGGAAAAACGGCCGTTTTTAAGGTTTTGTCCATTTTCAAAAAAAGATTAATAAACGAGAGTTTTTTATGTGATGCAAATATCTTCAAACCTATCCAATTAAGGTCTCCGATTATAAGTAATATTAGGCAAAAACATGGAAAAATGGTCGGTTTTGAGATTCTAGCGATTTCTTAAAAAAAGCTTGAAAAACGTCAGTTTTGGGAAAATAAACCGTTTTTCAAACATAGCAAGTTACTGCTCTCGAATCTAAGTAATATAAACCAAAACCTGGAAAAACGGCCGTTTTTAAGGTTTGATCCATTTCCTAAATAAGATTGAAAAACGGGAGTTTTTTGGATAATGCAAATATCTTCAAACTTATCCAATTAAGTTCTCCGATTATAAGTAATATTAGGCAAAAACATGCATAAGCGGCAAGATTTGAGATTCAATCGATTTCTTCCAAAAAGCTTGAAATCGTCAGTTTTGGGAAAATAAACCGTTTTTCAAACTTAGCAAGTTATTGCTCTCGAATCTAAGTAATATTAACCAAAACCTGAAAAAACGGCCGTTTTTAAGGTTTAAACCATTTCCTAAAAATGATGGAAAAACGGGAGTTTTTTGGATGATGCAAATTTCTTCAAACCTATCCAATTAAGGTCTCTAATTATAAGTAATATTAGGCAAAAACATGCAAAAACGGCCATTTCTGAGATTCGAGCGATTTCTTAAAAAAAGCTTGAAAAACGTCAGTTTTGAGAAAATAAACCGTTTTTCAAACTGAGCAAGTTATTGCTCTCGAATCTAAGTAATATTAACCAAAACCTGGAAAAACGGCCGTTTTAAGGTTTAAACCATTTCCTACAAATGATGGAAAAACGGGAGTTTTTTGTATGATGCAAATATCTTCAAACCTATCCAATTAAGGTCTCCGATTATAAGTAATATTAGGCAAAAACATGCAAAAACGGCCAGTTTTGAGATTCGAGCGATTTCTTAAAAAAAGCTTGAAAAACGTCAGTTTTGAGAAAATAAACCGTTTTTCAAACTGAGCAAGTTATTGCTCTCGAATCTAAGTAATATTAACCAAAACCTAGGGAAAAAGGCCGTTTTTAAGGTTTGATCCATTTTCTAAAAAAAGATTGAAAAACGGGAGTTGTTTGGATGATGCAAATATCTTCAAACCTATCCAATTAAGGTCTCCGATTATAAGTTATATTAGGCAATAACATGCAAAAACGGTCGGTTTTGAGATTCAATCGATTTCTTAAAAAAGCTTGAAAAACGTCAGTTTTGGGAAAATAAACCATTTTTCAAACTTAGCAAGTTATTGCTCTCGAATCTAAGTAATATTAACCAAAACCTGGAAAAACGGCCGTTTTTAAGGTTTGATCCATTTTCTAAAAAAAGATTGAAAAAACGAGAGTATTGTGGATTGTGCAAATATCTTCAATCTTATTTAATTAAGGTCTCCGATTATAAGTAATATTAGGCAAAAACATACAAAAACGGCCAGTTTTGAGATTCAATCGATTTCTTCAAAAATGCTCGAAAAACATCAGTTTTGGGGGAAAAAAGCTTTTTTCAAACTTAGCAAGTTACTGCTCTCGAATCTAAGTAATATTAACCAAAACCTGGAAAAACGGCCGTTTTTAAGGTTTAAACCATTCCCTACAAATGATGGAAAAACGGATGTTTTTTGTATGATGCAAATATCTTCAAACTTATCCAATTAAGTTCTCCGATTATAAGTAATATTAGGCAAAAACATGCATAAGCGGCAAGATTTGAGATTCAATCGATTTCTTCCAAAAAGCTTGAAATCGTCAGTTTTGGAAAAATAAACCGTTTTTCAAACTTAGCAAGTTATTGCTCTCGAATCTTAGTAATATTAACTAAAACCTAGGGAAAAAGGCCGTTTTTAAGGTTTGATCCATTTTCTAAAAAAAGATTGAAAAACGGGAGTTTTTTGGATGATGCAAATATCTTCAAACCTATCCAATTAAGGTTTCCGATTATAATTTATATTAGGCAAAAACCTGCAAAAACGGCCAGTTTTGAGATTCAATCGATTTCTTAAAAGAGCTTGAAAAACGTCAGTTTTGAGAAAAATCAACCGTTTTTCAAACTTAGCAAGTTATTGCTATCGAATTTAAGTAATATTAACCAAAACCTGGAAAAACGGCCGTTTTTAAGGTTTGATCCATTTTCTAAAAAAAGATTGAAAAAACGAGAGTATTGTGGATTGTGCAAATATCTTCAATCTTATTTAATTAAGGTCTCCGATTATAAGTAATATTAGGCAAAAACATACAAAAACGGCCAGTTTTGAGATTCAATCGATTTCTTCAAAAATGCTCCAAAAACATCAGTTTTGGGGGAAAAAAGCTTTTTTCAAACTTAGCAAGTTACTGCTCTCGAATCTAAGTAATATTAACCAAAACCTGGAAAAACGGCCGTTTTTAAGGTTTTGTCCATTTTCAAAAAAAGATTAATAAACGAGAGTTTTTTATGTGATGCAAATATCTTCAAACCTATCCAATTAAGGTCTCCGATTATAAGTAATATTAGGCAAAAACATGGAAAAATGGTCGGTTTTGAGATTCTAGCGATTTCTTAAAAAAAGCTTGAAAAACGTCAGTTTTGGGAAAATAAACCGTTTTTCAAACATAGCAAGTTACTGCTCTCGAATCTGAGTAATATAAACCAAAACCCGGAAAAACGGCCGTTTTTAAGGTTTAAACCATTTCCTAAAAATGATGGAAAAACGAGAGTTTTTTGAATGATGCAAATTTCTTCCAACCTATCCAATTAAGGTCTCTAATTATAAGTAATATTAGGCAAAAACATGCAAAAACGACCGGTTTTGAGATTCGAGCGATTTCTTTAAAAAAGCTTGAAAAACGTCAGTTTTGGGAAAATAAACCATTTTTCAAACTTAGCAAGTTATTGCTCTCGAATCTAAGTAATATTAACCAAAACCTGGAAAAACGGCCGTTTTTAAGGTTTGATCCATTTTCTAAAAAAAGATTGAAAAAACGAGAGTATTGTGGATTGTGCAAATATCTTCAATCTTATTTAATTAAGGTCTCCGATTATAAGTAATATTAGGCAAAAACATACAAAAACGGCCAGTTTTGAGATTCAATCGATTTCTTCAAAAATGCTCCAAAAACATCAGTTTTGGGGGAAAAAAGCTTTTTTCAAACTTAGCAAGTTACTGCTCTCGAATCTAAGTAATATTAACCAAAACCTGGAAAAACGGCCGTTTTTAAGGTTTAAACCATTCCCTACAAATGATGGAAAAACGGATGTTTTTTGTATGATGCAAATATCTTCAAACTTATCCAATTAAGTTCTCCGATTATAAGTAATATTAGGCAAAAACATGCATAAGCGGCAAGATTTGAGATTCGAGCGATTTCTTCCAAAAAGCTTGAAATCGTCAGTTTTGGGAAAATAAACCGTTTTTCAAACTTAGCAAGTTATTGCTCTCGAATCTAAGTAATATTAACTAAAACCTAGGGAAAAAGGCCGTTTTTAAGGTTTGATCCATTTTCTAAAAAAAGATTGAAAAACGGGAGTTTTTTGGATGATGCAAATATCTTCAAACCTATCCAATTAAGGTCTCCGATTATAAGTTATATTAGGCAAAAACCTGCAAAAACGGCCGGTTTTGAGATTCAATCGATTTCTTAAAAGAGCTTGAAAAACGTCAGTTTTGAGAAAAATAAACCGTTTTTCAAACTTAGCAAGTTATTGCTATCGAATCTAAGTAATATAAACCAAAACCTGGAAAAACGGCCGTTTTTAAGGTTTAAACCATTTCCTAAAAATGATGGAAAAACGGGAGTTTTTTGAATGATGCAAATTTCTTCCAACCTATCCAATTAAGGTCTCTAATTATAAGTAATATTAGGCAAAAACATGCAAAAACGGCCGGTTTTGAGATTCAAGCGATTTCTTTAAAAAAGCTTGAAAAACGTCAGTTTTGAGAAAATAAACCGTTTTTCAAACTTAGCAAGTTATTGCTCTCGAATCTAAGTAAAATTAACCAAAACCTGGAAAAACGGCCGTTTTTAAGGTTTTGTCCATTTTCAAAAAAAGATTAATAAACGAGAGTTTTTTATGTGATGCAAATATCTTCAAACCTATCCAATTAAGGTCTCCGATTATAAGTAATATTAGGCAAAAACATGGAAAAACGGTCGGTTTTGAGATTCTAGCGATTTCTTAAAAAAAGCTTGAAAAACGTCAGTTTTGGGAAAATAAACCGTTTTTCAAACATAGCAAGTTACTGCTCTCGAATCTAAGTAATATAAACCAAAACCTGGAAAAACGGCCGTTTTTAAGGTTTGATCCATTTCCTAAATAAGATTGAAAAACGGGAGTTTTTTGGATAATGCAAATATCTTCAAACTTATCCAATTAAGTTCTCCGATTATAAGTAATATTAGGCAAAAACATGCATAAGCGGCAAGATTTGAGATTCAATCGATTTCTTCCAAAAAGCTTGAAATCGTCAGTTTTGGGAAAATAAACCGTTTTTCAAACTTAGCAAGTTATTGCTCTCGAATCTAAGTAATATTAACCAAAACCTGGAAAAACGGCCGTTTTTAAGGTTTAAACCATTTCCTAAAAATGATGGAAAAACGGGAGTTTTTTGAATGATGCAAATTTCTTCCAACCTATCCAATTAAGGTCTCTAATTATAAGTAATATTAGGCAAAAACATGCAAAAACGGCCGGTTTTGAGATTCAAGCGATTTCTTTAAAAAAGCTTGAAAAACGTCAGTTTTGAGAAAATAAACCGTTTTTCAAACTTAGCAAGTTATTGCTCTCGAATCTAAGTAAAATTAACCAAAACCTGGTAAAACGGCCGTTTTTAAGGTTTTGTCCATTTTCAAAAAAAGATTAATAAACGAGAGTTTTTTATGTGATGCAAATATCTTCAAACCTATCCAATTAAGGTCTCCGATTATAAGTAATATTAGGCAAAAACATGGAAAAATGGTCGGTTTTGAGATTCAGGCGATTTCTTAAAAAAAGCTTGAAAAACGTCAGTTTTGGGAAAATAAACCGTTTTTCAAACATAGCAAGTTACTGCTCTCGAATCTAAGTAATATAAACCAAAACCTGGAAAAACGGCCGTTTTTAAGGTTTAAACCATTTCCTAAAAATGATGGAAAAACGAGAGTTTTTTGAATGATGCAAATTTCTTCCAACCTATCCAATTAAGGTCTCTAATTATAAGTAATATTAGGCAAAAACATGCAAAAACGGCCGGTTTTGAGATTCGAACGATTTCTTTAAAAAAGCTTGAAAAACGTCAGTTTTGGGAAAATAAACCATTTTTCAAACTTAGCAAGTTATTGCTCTCGAATCTAAGTAATATTAACCAAAACCTGGAAAAACGGCCGTTTTTAAGGTTTGATCCATTTTCTAAAAAAAGATTGAAAAAACGAGAGTATTGTGGATTGTGCAAATATCTTCAATCTTATTTAATTAAGGTCTCCGATTATAAGTAATATTAGGCAAAAACATACAAAAACGGCCAATCTAGAGATTCAATCGATTTCTTCAAAAATGCTCCAAAAACATCAGTTTTGGGGGAAAAAAGCTTTTTTCAAACTTAGCAAGTTACTGCTCTCGAATCTAAGTAATATTAACCAAAACCTGGAAAAACGGCCGTTTTTAAGGTTTAAACCATTCCCTACAAATGATGGAAAAACGGATGTTTTTTGTATGATGCAAATATCTTCAAACTTATCCAATTAAGTTCTCCGATTATAAGTAATATTAGGCAAAAACATGCATAAGCGGCAAGATTTGAGATTCGAGCGATTTCTTCCAAAAAGCTTGAAATCGTCAGTTTTGGGAAAATATACCGTTTTTCAAACTTAGCAAGTTATTGCTCTCGAATCTAAGTAATATTAACTAAAACCTAGGGAAAAAGGCCGTTTTTAAGGTTTGATCCATTTTCTAAAAAAAGATTGAAAAACGGGAGTTTTTTGGATGATGCAAATATCTTCAAACCTATCCAATTAAGGTCTCCGATTATAAGTTATATTAGGCAAAAACCTGCAAAAACGGCCGGTTTTAAGATTCAATCGATTTCTTAAAAGAGCTTGAAAAACGTCAGTTTTGAGAAAAATAAACCGTTTTTCAAACTTAGCAAGTTATTGCTATCGAATCTAAGTAATATAAACCAAAACCTGGAAAAACGGCCGTTTTTAAGGTTTAAACCATTTCCTAAAAATGATGGAAAAACGGGAGTTTTTTGAATGATGCAAATTTCTTCCAACCTATCCAATTAAGGTCTCTAATTATAAGTAATATTAGGCAAAAACATGCAAAAACGGCCGGTTTTGAGATTCAAGCGATTTCTTTAAAAAAGCTTGAAAAACGTCAGTTTTGAGAAAATAAACCGTTTTTCAAACTTAGCAAGTTATTGCTCTCGAATCTAAGTAAAATTAACCAAAACCTGGAAAAACGGCCGTTTTTAAGGTTTTGTCCATTTTCAAAAAAAGATTAATAAACGAGAGTTTTTTATGTGATGCAAATATCTTCAAACCTATCCAATTAAGGTCTCCGATTATAAGTAATATTAGGCAAAAACATTGAAAAACGGTCGGTTTTGAGATTCTAGCGATTTCTTAAAAAAAGCTTGAAAAACGTCAGTTTTGGGAAAATAAACCGTTTTTCAAACATAGCAAGTTACTGCTCTCGAATCTAAGTAATATAAACCAAAACCTGGAAAAACGGCCGTTTTTAAGGTTTGATCCATTTCCTAAATAAGATTGAAAAACGGGAGTTTTTTGGATAATGCAAATATCTTCAAACTTATCCAATTAAGTTCTCCGATTATAAGTAATATTAGGCAAAAACATGCATAAGCGGCAAGATTTGAGATTCAATCGATTTCTTCCAAAAAGCTTGAAATCGTCAGTTTTGGGAAAATAAACCGTTTTTCAAACTTAGCAAGTTATTGCTCTCGAATCTAAGTAATATTAACCAAAACCTGGAAAAACGGCCGTTTTTAAGGTTTAAACCATTTCCTAAAAATGATGGAAAAACGGGAGTTTTTTGAATAATGCAAATTTCTTCCAACCTATCCAATTAAGGTCTCTAATTATAAGTAATATTAGGCAAAAACATGCAAAAACGGCCGGTTTTGAGATTCAAGCGATTTCTTTAAAAAAGCTTGAAAAACGTCAGTTTTGAGAAAATAAACCGTTTTTCAAACTTAGCAAGTTATTGCCCTCGAATCTAAGTAAAATTAACCAAAACCTGGAAAAACGGCCGTTTTTAAGGTTTTGTCCATTTTCAAAAAAAGATTAATAAACGAGAGTTTTTTATGTGATGCAAATATCTTCAAACCTATCCAATTAAGGTCTCCGATTATAAGTAATATTAGGCAAAAACATGGAAAAATGGTCGGTTTTGAGATTCTAGCGATTTCTTAAAAAAAGCTTGAAAAACGTCAGTTTTGGGAAAATAAACCGTTTTTCAAACATAGCAAGTTACTGCTCTCGAATCTAAGTAATATAAACCAAAACCTGGAAAAACGGCCGTTTTTAAGGTTTGATCCATTTCCTAAATAAGATTGAAAAACGGGAGTTTTTTGGATAATGCAAATATCTTCAAACTTATCCAATTAAGTTCTCCGATTATAAGTAATATTAGGCAAAAACATGCATAAGCGGCAAGATTTGAGATTCAATCGATTTCTTCCAAAAAGCTTGAAATCGTCAGTTTTGGGAAAATAAACCGTTTTTCAAACTTAGCAAGTTATTGCTCTCGAATCTAAGTAATATTAACCAAAACCTGAAAAAACGGCCGTTTTTAAGGTTTAAACCATTTCCTAAAAATGATGGAAAAACGGGAGTTTTTTGGATGATGCAAATTTCTTCAAACCTATCCAATTAAGGTCTCTAATTATAAGTAATATTAGGCAAAAACATGCAAAAACGGCCATTTCTGAGATTCGAGCGATTTCTTAAAAAAAGCTTGAAAAACGTCAGTTTTGAGAAAATAAACCGTTTTTCAAACTGAGCAAGTTATTGCTCTCGAATCTAAGTAATATTAACCAAAACCTGGAAAAACGGCCGTTTTAAAGGTTTAAACCATTTCCTACAAATGATGGAAAAACGGGAGTTTTTTGTATGATGCAAATATCTTCAAACCTATCCAATTAAGGTCTCCGATTATAAGTAATATTAGGCAAAAACATGCAAAAACGGCCAGTTTTGAGATTCGAGCGATTTCTTAAAAAAAGCTTGAAAAACGTCAGTTTTGAGAAAATAAACCGTTTTTCAAACTGAGCAAGTTATTGCTCTCGAATCTAAGTAATATTAACCAAAACCTAGGGAAAAAGGCCGTTTTTAAGGTTTGATCCATTTTCTAAAAAAAGATTGAAAAACGGGAGTTGTTTGGATGATGCAAATATCTTCAAACCTATCCAATTAAGGTCTCCGATTATAAGTTATATTAGGCAATAACATGCAAAAACGGTCGGTTTTGAGATTCAATCGATTTCTTAAAAAAGCTTGAAAAACGTCAGTTTTGGGAAAATAAACCATTTTTCAAACTTAGCAAGTTATTGCTCTCGAATCTAAGTAATATTAACCAAAACCTGGAAAACGGCCGTTTTTAAGGTTTGATCCATTTTCTAAAAAAAGATTGAAAAAACGAGAGTATTGTGGATTGTGCAAATATCTTCAATCTTATTTAATTAAGGTCTCCGATTATAAGTAATATTAGGCAAAAACATACAAAAACGGCCAGTTTTGAGATTCAATCGATTTCTTCAAAAATGCTCGAAAAACATCAGTTTTGGGGGAAAAAAGCTTTTTTCAAACTTAGCAAGTTACTGCTCTCGAATCTAAGTAATATTAACCAAAACCTGGAAAAACGGCCGTTTTTAAGGTTTAAACCATTCCCTACAAATGATGGAAAAACGGATGTTTTTTGTATGATGCAAATATCTTCAAACTTATCCAATTAAGTTCTCCGATTATAAGTAATATTAGGCAAAAACATGCATAAGCGGCAAGATTTGAGATTCAATCGATTTCTTCCAAAAAGCTTGAAATCGTCAGTTTTGGAAAAATAAACCGTTTTTCAAACTTAGCAAGTTATTGCTCTCGAATCTTAGTAATATTAACTAAAACCTAGGGAAAAAGGCCGTTTTTAAGGTTTGATCCATTTTCTAAAAAAAGATTGAAAAACGGGAGTTTTTTGGATGATGCAAATATCTTCAAACCTATCCAATTAAGGTTTCCGATTATAATTTATATTAGGCAAAAACCTGCAAAAACGGCCAGTTTTGAGATTCAATCGATTTCTTAAAAGAGCTTGAAAAACGTCAGTTTTGAGAAAAATAAACCGTTTTTCAAACTTAGCAAGTTATTGCTATCGAATCTAAGTAATATAAACCAAAACCTGGAAAAACGGCCGTTTTTAAGGTTTAAACCATTTCCTACAAATGATGGAAAAACGGGAGTTTTTTGTATGATGCAAATATCTTCAAACCTATCCAATAAAGGTCTCCGATTATAAGTAATATTAGGCAAAAAGATGCAAAAACGGCCGGTTTTGAGATTCGAGCGATTTCGTAAAAAAAAGCTTGAAAAACGTCTGTTTTGAGAAAATAAACCGTTTTTCAAACTTAGCAAGTTATTGCTCTCGAATCTAAGTAATATTAACCAAAACCTAGGGAAAAAGGCCGTTTTTAAGGTTTGATCCATTTTCTAAAAAAAGATTGAAAACGGGAGTTTTTTTGATGATGCAAATATCTTCAAACCTATCCAATTAAGGTCTCCGATTATAAGTTATATTAGGCAAAAACATGCAAAAACGGCCAGTTTTGAGATTCAATCGATTTCTTAAAAGAGCTTGAAAAACGTCGGTTTGAGAAAAATAAACCGTTTTCAAACTTAGCAAGTTATTGCTTTCGAATCTAAGTAATATTAACCAAAACCTGGAAAAAACGGCCGTTTTTAAGGTTTAAACCATTTCCTAAAAATGATGGAAAAACGGGAGTTTTTTGAATAATGCAAATTTCTTCCAACCTATCCAATTAAGGTCTCTAATTATAAGTAATATTAGGCAAAAACATGCAAAAACGGCCGGTTTTGAGATTCAAGCGATTTCTTTAAAAAAGCTTGAAAAACGTCAGTTTTGAGAAAATAAACCGTTTTTCAAACTTAGCAAGTTATTGCCCTCGAATCTAAGTAAAATTAACCAAAACCTGGAAAAAACGGCCGTTTTTAAGGTTTTGTCCATTTTCAAAAAAAGATTAATAAACGAGAGTTTTTTATGTGATGCAAATATCTTCAAACCTATCCAATTAAGGTCTCCGATTATAAGTAATATTAGGCAAAAACATGGAAAAATGGTCGGTTTTGAGATTCTAGCGATTTCTTAAAAAAAGCTTGAAAAACGTCAGTTTTGGGAAAATAAACCGTTTTTCAAACATAGCAAGTTACTGCTCTCGAATCTAAGTAATATAAACCAAAACCTGGAAAAACGGCCGTTTTTAAGGTTTGATCCATTTCTAAATAAGATTGAAAAACGGGAGTTTTTTGGATAATGCAAATATCTTCAAACTTATCCAATTAAGTTCTCCGATTATAAGTAATATTAGGCAAAAACATGCATAAGCGGCAAGATTTGAGATTCAATCGATTTCTTCCAAAAAGCTTGAAATCGTCAGTTTTGGGAAAATAAACCGTTTTTCAAACTTAGCAAGTTATTGCTCTCGAATCTAAGTAATATTAACCAAAACCTGGAAAAACGGCCGTTTTAAGGTTTAAACCATTTCCTAAAAATGATGGAAAAACGGGAGTTTTTTGGATGATGCAAATTTCTTCAAACCTATCCAATTAAGGTCTCTAATTATAAGTAATATTAGGCAAAAACATGCAAAAACGGCCATTTCTGAGATTCGAGCGATTTCTTAAAAAAAGCTTGAAAAACGTCAGTTTTGAGAAAATAAACCGTTTTTCAAACTGAGCAAGTTATTGCTCTCGAATCTAAGTAATATTAACCAAAACCTGGAAAAACGGCCGTTTTAAGGTTTAAACCATTTCCTACAAATGATGGAAAAACGGAAGTTTTTTGTATGATGCAAATATCTTCAAACCTATCCAATTAAGGTCTCCGATTATAAGTAATATTAGGCAAAAACATGCAAAAACGGCCAGTTTTGAGATTCGAGCGATTTCTTAAAAAAAGCTTGAAAAACGTCAGTTTTGAGAAAATAAACCGTTTTTCAAACTGAGCAAGTTATTGCTCTCGAATCTAAGTAATATTAACCAAAACCTAGGGAAAAAGGCCGTTTTTAAGGTTTGATCCATTTTCTAAAAAAGATTGAAAAACGGGAGTTGTTTGGATGATGCAAATATCTTCAAACCTATCCAATTAAGGTCTCCGATTATAAGTTATATTAGGCAATAACATGCAAAAACGGTCGGTTTTGAGATTCAATCGATTTCTTAAAAAAGCTTGAAAAACGTCAGTTTTGGGAAAATTAAACCATTTTTCAAACTTAGCAAGTTATTGCTCTCGAATCTAAGTAATATTAACCAAAACCTGGAAAAACGGCCGTTTTTAAGGTTTGATCCATTTTCTAAAAAAAGATTGAAAAAACGAGAGTATTGTGGATTGTGCAAATATCTTCAATCTTATTTAATTAAGGTCTCCGATTATAAGTAATATTAGGCAAAAACATACAAAAACGGCCAGTTTTGAGATTTTAATCGATTTCTTCAAAAATGCTCGAAAAACATCAGTTTTGGGGGAAAAAAGCTTTTTTCAAACTTAGCAAGTTACTGCTCTCGAATCTAAGTAATATTAACCAAAACCTGGAAAAACGGCCGTTTTTAAGGTTTAAACCATTCCCTACAAATGATGGAAAAACGGATGTTTTTTGTATGATGCAAATATCTTCAAACTTATCCAATTAAGTTCTCCGATTATAAGTAATATTAGGCAAAAACATGCATAAGCGGCAAGATTTGAGATTCAATCGATTTCTTCCAAAAAGCTTGAAATCGTCAGTTTTGGAAAAATAAACCGTTTTTCAAACTTAGCAAGTTATTGCTCTCGAATCTTAGTAATATTAACTAAAACCTAGGGAAAAAGGCCGTTTTTAAGGTTTGATCCATTTTCTAAAAAAAGATTGAAAAACGGGAGTTTTTGGATGATGCAAATATCTTCAAACCTATCCAATTAAGGTTTCCGATTATAAGTTATATTAGGCAAAAACCTGCAAAAACGGCCAGTTTTGAGATTCAATCGATTTCTTAAAAGAGCTTGAAAAACGTCAGTTTTGAGAAAAATAAACCGTTTTTCAAACTTAGCAAGTTATTGCTATCGAATCTAAGTAATATAAACCAAAACCTGGAAAAACGGCCGTTTTTAAGGTTTAAACCATTTCCTACAAATGATGGAAAAACGGGAGTTTTTTGTATGATGCAAATATCTTCAAACCTATCCAATAAAGGTCTCCGATTATAAGTAATATTAGGCAAAAAGATGCAAAAACGGCCGGTTTTGAGATTCGAGCGATTTCGTAAAAAAAAGCTTGAAAAACGTCTGTTTTGAGAAAATAAACCGTTTTTCAAACTTAGCAAGTTATTGCTCTCGAATCTAAGTAATATTAACCAAAACCTAGGGAAAAAGGCCGTTTTTAAGGTTTGATCCATTTTCTAAAAAAAGATTGAAAAACGGGAGTTTTTTGGATGATGCAAATATCTTCAAACCTATCCAATTAAGGTCTCCGATTATAAGTTATATTAGGCAAAAACATGCAAAAACGGCCAGTTTTGAGATTCAATCGATTTCTTAAAAGAGCTTGAAAAACGTCGGTTTGAGAAAAATAAACCGTTTTTCAAACTTAGCAAGTTATTGCTCTCGAATCTAAGTAATATTAACCAAAACCTGGAAAAACGGCCGTTTTTAAGGTTTAAACCATTTCCTAAAAATGATGGAAAAACGGGAGTTTTTTGAATGATGCAAATTTCTTCCAACCTATGCAATTAAGGTCTCTAATTATAAGTAATATTAGGCAAAAACATGCAAAAACGGCCGGTTTTGAGATTCAAGCGATTTCTTTAAAAAAGCTTGAAAAACGTCAGTTTTGAGAAAATAAACCGTTTTTCAAACTTAGCAAGTTATTGCTCTCGAATCTAAGTAAAATTAACCAAAACCTGGAAAAACGGCCGTTTTTAAGGTTTTGTCCATTTTCAAAAAAAGATTAATAAACGAGAGTTTTTTATGTGATGCAAATATCTTCAAACCTATCCAATTAAGGTCTCCGATTATAAGTAATATTAGGCAAAAACATGGAAAAATGGTCGGTATTGAGATTCTAGCGATTTCTTAAAAAAAGCTTGAAAAACGTCAGTTTTGGGAAAATAAACCGTTTTTCAAACATAGCAAGTTACTGCTCTCGAATCTAAGTAATATAAACCAAAACCTGGAAAAACGGCCGTTTTTAAGGTTTAAACCATTTCCTAAAAATGATGGAAAAACGAGAGTTTTTTGAATGATGCAAATTTCTTCCAACCTATCCAATTAAGGTCTCTAATTATAAGTAATATTAGGCAAAAACATGCAAAAACGGCCGGTTTTGAGATTCGAGCGATTTCTTTAAAAAAGCTTGAAAAACGTCAGTTTTGGGAAAATAAACCATTTTTCAAACTTAGCAAGTTATTGCTCTCGAATCTAAGTAATATTAACCAAAACCTGGAAAAACGGCCGTTTTTAAGGTTTGATCCATTTTCTAAAAAAAGATTGAAAAAACGAGAGTATTGTGGATTGTGCAAATATCTTCAATCTTATTTAATTAAGGTCTCCGATTATAAGTAATATTAGGCAAAAACATACAAAAACGGCCAGTTTTGAGATTCAATCGATTTCTTCAAAAATGCTCCAAAAACATCAGTTTGGGGGGAAAAAAGCTTTTTTCAAACTTAGCAAGTTACTGCTCTCGAATCTAAGTAATATTAACCAAAACCTGGAAAAACGGCCGTTTTTAAGGTTTAAACCATTCCCTACAAATGATGGAAAAACGGATGTTTTTTGTATGATGCAAATAACTTCAAACTTATCCAATTAAGTTCTCCGATTATAAGTAATATTAGGCAAAAACATGCATAAGGGCAAGATTTGAGATTCGAGCGATTTCTTCCAAAAAGCTTGAAATCGTCAGTTTTGGGAAAATAAACCGTTTTTCAAACTTAGCAAGTTATTGCTCTCGAATCTAAGTAATATTAACTAAAACCTAGGGAAAAAGGCCGTTTTTAAGGTTTGATCCATTTTCTAAAAAAAGATTGAAAAACGGGAGTTTTTTGGATGATGCAAATATCTTCAAACCTATCCAATTAAGGTCTCCGATTATAAGTTATATTAGGCAATAACATGCAAAAACGGTCGGTTTTGAGATTCAATCGATTTCTTAAAAAAGCTTGAAAAACGTCAGTTTTGGGAAAATAAACCATTTTTCAAACTTAGCAAGTTATTGCTCTCGAATCTAAGTAATATTAACCAAAACCTGGAAAAACGGCCGTTTTTAAGGTTTGATCCATTTTCTAAAAAAAGATTGAAAAAACGAGAGTATTGTGGATTGTGCAAATATCTTCAATCTTATTTAATTAAGGTCTCCGATTATAAGTAATATTAGGCAAAAACATACAAAAACGGCCAGTTTTGAGATTCAATCGATTTCTTCAAAAATGCTCCAAAAACATCAGTTTTGGGGGAAAAAAGCTTTTTTCAAACTTAGCAAGTTACTGCTCTCGAATCTAAGTAATATTAACCAAAACCTGGAAAAACGGCCGTTTTTAAGGTTTAAACCATTCCCTACAAATGATGGAAAAACGGATGTTTTTTGTATGATGCAAATATCTTCAAACCTATCCAATTAAGGTCTCCGATTAGTAGTAATATTAGGCAAAAACATGCATAAGCGGCAAGATTTGAGATTCAATCGATTTCTTCCAAAAAGCTTGAAATCGTCAGTTTTGGGAAAATAAACCGTTTTTCAAACTTAGCAAGTTATTGCTCTCGAATCTTAGTAATATTAACTAAAACCTAGGGAAAAAGGCCGTTTTTAAGGTTTGATCCATTTTCTAAAAAAAGATTGAAAAACGGGAGTTTTTTGGATGATGCAAATATCTTCAAACCTATCCAATTAAGGTTTCCGATTATAAGTTATATTAGGCAAAAACCTGCAAAAACGGCCAGTTTTGAGATTCAATCGATTTCTTAAAAGAGCTTGAAAAACGTCAGTTTTGAGAAAAATAAACCGTTTTTCAAACTTAGCAAGTTATTGCTATCGAATCTAAGTAATATAAACCAAAACCTGGAAAAACGGCCGTTTTTAAGGTTTAAACCATTTCCTACAAATGATGGAAAAACGGGAGTTTTTTGTATGATGCAAATATCTTCAAACCTATCCAATAAAGGTCTCCGATTATAAGTAATATTAGGCAAAAAGATGCAAAAACGGCCAGTTTTGAGATTCGAGCGATTTCGTAAAAAAAGCTTGAAAAACGTCTGTTTCGAGAAAATAAACCGTTTTTCAAACTTAGCAAGTTATTGCTCTCGAATCTAAGTAATATTAACCAAAACCTAGGAAAAAAGGCCGTTTTTAAGGTTTGATCCATTTTCTAAAAAAAGATTGAAAAACGGGAGTTTTTTGGATGATGCAAATATCTTCAAACCTATCCAATTAAGGTCTCCGATTATAAGTTATATTAGGCAAAAACATGCAAAAACGGCCAGTTTTGAGATTCAATCGATTTCTTAAAAGAGCTTGAAAAACGTCAGTTTTGAGAAAAATAAACCGTTTTTCAAACTTAGCAAGTTATTGCTCTCGAATCTAAGTAATATTAACCAAAACCTGGAAAAACGGCCGTTTTTAAGGTTTAAACCATTTCCTAAAAATGATGGAAAAACGAGAGTTTTTTGAATGATGCAAATTTCTTCCAACCTATCCAATTAAGGTCTCTAATTATAAGTAATATTAGGCAAAAACATGCAAAAACGGCCGGTTTTGAGATTCGAGCGATTTCTTTAAAAAAGCTTGAAAAACGTCAGTTTTGGGAAAATAAACCATTTTTCAAACTTAGCAAGTTATTGCTCTCGAATCTAAGTAATATTAACCAAAACCTGGAAAAACGGCCGTTTTTAAGGTTTGATCCATTTTCTAAAAAAAGATTGAAAAAACGAGAGTATTGTGGATTGTGCAAATATCTTCAATCTTATTTAATTAAGGTCTCCGATTATAAGTAATATTAGGCAAAAACATACAAAAACGGCCAGTTTTGAGATTCAATCGATTTCTTCAAAAATGCTCCAAAAACATCAGTTTTGGGGGAAAAAAGCTTTTTTCAAACTTAGCAAGTTACTGCTCTCGAATCTAAGTAATATTAACCAAAACCTAGAAAAACGGCCGTTTTTAAGGTTTAAACCATTCCCTACAAATGATGGAAAAACGGATGTTTTTTGTATGATGCAAATATCTTCAAACTTATCCAATTAAGTTCTCCGATTATAAGTAATATTAGGCAAAAACATGCATAAGCGGCAAGATTTGAGATTCGAGTGATTTCTTCCAAAAAGCTTGAAATCGTCAGTTTTGGGAAAATAAACCGTTTTTCAAACTTAGCAAGTTATTGCTCTCGAATCTAAGTAATATTAACTAAAACCTAGGGAAAAAGGCCGTTTTTAAGGTTTGATCCATTTTCTAAAAAAAGATTGAAAAACGGGAGTTTTTTGGATGATGCAAATATCTTCAAACCTATCCAATTAAGGTCTCCGATTATAAGTTATATTAGGCAAAAACCTGCAAAAACGGCCGGTTTTAAGATTCAATCGATTTCTTAAAAGAGCTTGAAAAACGTCAGTTTTGAGAAAAATAAACCGTTTTTCAAACTTAGCAAGTTATTGCTATCGAATCTAAGTAATATAAACCAAAACCTGGAAAAACGGCCGTTTTTAAGGTTTAAACCATTTCCTAAAAATGATGGAAAAACGGGAGTTTTTTGAATGATGCAAATTTCTTCCAACCTATCCAATTAAGGTCTCTAATTATAAGTAATATTAGGCAAAAACATGCAAAAACGGCCGGTTTTGAGATTCAAGCGATTTCTTTAAAAAAGCTTGAAAAACGTCAGTTTTGAGAAAATAAACCGTTTTTCAAACTTAGCAAGTTATTGCTCTCGAATCTAAGTAAAATTAACCAAAACCTGGAAAAACGGCCGTTTTTAAGGTTTTGTCCATTTTCAAAAAAAGATTAATAAACGAGAGTTTTTTATGTGATGCAAATATCTTCAAACCTATCCAATTAAGGTCTCCGATTATAAGTAATATTAGGCAAAAACATGGAAAAACGGTCGGTTTTGAGATTCTAGCGATTTCTTAAAAAAAGCTGGAAAAACGTCAGTTTTGGGAAAATAAACCGTTTTTCAAACATAGCAAGTTACTGCTCTCGAATCTAAGTAATATAAACCAAAACCTGGAAAAACGGCCGTTTTTAAGGTTTGATCCATTTCCTAAATAAGATTGAAAAACGGGAGTTTTTTGGATAATGCAAATATCTTCAAACTTATCCAATTAAGTTCTCCGATTATAAGTAATATTAGGCAAAAACATGCATAAGCGGCAAGATTTGAGATTCAATCGATTTCTTCCAAAAAGCTTGAAATCATCAGTTTTGGGAAAATAAACCGTTTTTCAAACTTAGCAAGTTATTGCTCTCGAATCTAAGTAATATTAACCAAAACCTGGAAAAACGGCCGTTTTTAAGGTTTAAACCATTTCCTAAAAATGATGGAAAAACGGGAGTTTTTTGAATGATGCAAATTTCTTCCAACCTATCCAATTAAGGTCTCTAATTATAAGTAATATTAGGCAAAAACATGCAAAAACGGCCGGTTTTGAGATTCAAGCGATTTCTTTAAAAAAGCTTGAAAAACGTCAGTTTTGAGAAAATAAACCGTTTTTCAAACTTAGCAAGTTATTGCTCTCGAATCTAAGTAAAATTTACCAAAACCTGGAAAAACGGCCGTTTTTAAGGTTTTGTCCATTTTCAAAAAAAGATTAATAAACGAGAGTTTTTTATGTGATGCAAATATCTTCAAACCTATCCAATAAAGGTCTCCGATTATAAGTAATATTAGGCAAAAACATGGAAAAATGGTCGGTTTTGAGATTCTAGCGATTTCTTAAAAAAAGCTTGAAAAACGTGAGTTTTGGGAAAATAAACAGTTTTTCAAACATAGCAAGTTACTGCTCTCGAATCTAAGTAATATAAACCAAAACCTGGAAAAACGGCCGTTTTTAAGGTTTAAACCATTTCCTAAAAATGATGGAAAAACGAGAGTTTTTTGAATGATGCAAATTTCTTCCAACCTATCCAATTAAGGTCTCTAATTATAAGTAATATTAGGCAAAAACATGCAAAAACGGCCGGTTTTGAGATTCGAGCGATTTCTTTAAAAAAGCTTGAAAAACGTCAGTTTTGCGAAAATATAACATTTTTCAAACTTAGCAAGTTATTGCTCTCGAATCTAAGTAATATTAACCAAAACCTGGAAAAACGGCCGTTTTTAAGGTTTGATCCATTTTCTAAAAAAAGATTGAAAAAACGAGAGTATTGTGGATTGTGCAAATATCTTCAATCTTATTTAATTAAGGTCTCCGATTATAAGTAATATTAGGCAAAAACATACAAAAACGGCCAGTTTTGAGATTCAATCGATTTCTTCAAAAATGCTCCAAAAACATCAGTTTTGGGGGAAAAAAGCTTTTTTCAAACTTAGCAAGTTACTGCTCTCGAATCTAAGTAATATTAACCAAAACCTGGAAAAACGGCCGTTTTTAAGGTTTAAACCATTCCCTACAAATGATGGAAAAACGGATGTTTTTTTTATGATGCAAATATCTTCAAACTTATCCAATTAAGTTCTCCGATTATAAGTAATATTAGGCAAAAACATGCATAAGCGGCAAGATTTGAGATTCGAGCGATTTCTTCCAAAAAGCTTGAAATCGTCAGTTTTGGGAAAATAAACCGTTTTTCAAACTTAGCAAGTTATTGCTCTCGAATCTAAGTAATATTAACTAAAACCTAGGGAAAAAGGCCGTTTTTAAGGTTTGATCCATTTTCTAAAAAAAGATTGAAAAACGGGAGTTTTTTGGATGATGCAAATATCTTCAAACCTATCCAATTAAGGTCTCCGATTATAAGTTAAATTAGGCAAAAACATGCAAAAACGGCCAGTTTCGAGATTTAATCGATTTCTTAAAAAAAGCTTGATAAACGTCAGTTTTGGGAAAATAAACCGTTTTTCAAACTTAGCAAGTTATTGCTATCGAAACCAAGTAATATCAACCAAAACCTGGAAAAACGGCCTTTTTTAAGGTTTGATCTATTTTCTAAAAAATGATTGAAAAACGAGAGTTTTTTGGATAATGCAAATATCTTCAAACCTATCCAATTTAGGTCTCCTATTATAACTAATATTAGGCAAAAACATGCCAAAATGGCCAGTTTTGAGATTCAATCGATATCTTCAAAATGTTCGAAAAACGTTAGTTTGGGGAAAATAAACCGTTTTTTCAAACATAGCAAGTTATTTCTCTCGAATCTAAGTAATATTGACCAAAACCTGGAAAAACGGCCGTTTTTAAGGTTTGATCCATTTCCTAAAAAAGATTGAAAAACGGGAGTTTTTTTGGATAATGCAAATATCTTCAAACCTATCCAATTTAGGTCTCCTATTATAAGTAATATTATGCAAAAACATGCCAAAACGGCCAGTTTTGAGATTCAATCGATATCTTCAAATGGTGCTTGAAAAACGTTAGTTTGGGGAAAATAACCCTTTTTTCAAACATAGCAAGTTATTGCTCTCGAATCTAAGTAATATTAACCAAAACCTGGAAAAACGGCCGTTTTTAAGGTTTTGTCCATTTCCAAAAAAAGAGTGAAAAGCGGGAGTTTTTTGGATGGTGCAAATATCTTCAAACTTATCTAATTAAGGTCTCCGATTATAAGTAATATTAGGCAAAAACATGCAAAATGGCCAGTTTTGAGATTCAAGCGATTTCTTGAAAAATGCTTGAAAAACGTCAGTTTTGAGAAAATAAACCTTTTTTCAAACTTAGAAAATTATTGCTCTCGAATCTAAGTAATATTAACCAAAACCTAGAAAAACGGCCGTTTTTAAGGTTTGATCTATTTTTTAAAAAAAGATTGAAAAACGAGAGTTTTTTGGATGATGCAAATATCTTCAAATCTATCCAATTAAGGTCTCCGATTATAAGTAATATTAGGCAAAAACATGCAAAATGGCCAGTTTTGAGATTCAAGCGATTTCTTGAAAAATGCTTGAAAAACGTCAGTTTTGAGAAAATAAACCTTTTTTCAAACTTAGAAAATTATTGCTCTCGAATCTAAGTAATATTAACCAAAACCTAGAAAAACGGCCGTTTTAAGGTTTGATCTATTTTTTAAAAAAAGATTGAAAAACGAGAGTTTTTTGGATGATGCAAATATCTTCAAATCTATCCAATTAAGGTCTCCGATTATAAGTTATATTAGGCAAAAACATGCAAAAATGGCCAGTTTTGAGATTCAATCGATTTCTTCAAAAAAGCTTGAAAAACGTCGGTTTTGGGAAAATTACCCGTTTTTCAAACTTAGCAAGTTACTGCTCTCGAATCTAAGTAATATTAACCAAAACCTGGAAAAACGGCCGTTTTTAAGGTTTGATCCATTTCATAAAAAAGATTGAAAAAACGGGAGTTTTTTGGATGATGCAAATATCTTCAAACCTATCCAATTAAGTTCTCCGATTATAAGTTATATTAGGCAAAAACATGCAAAAACGGCCAGTTTCGAGATTCAATCGATTTCTTAAAAAAAGCTTGAAAAACATCAGTTTTGGGAAAATAAACCGTATTTCAAACTTAGCAAGTTATTGCTATCGAATCTAAGTAATATAAACTAAAACCTGGAAAAACAGCCGTTTTTAAGGTTTTGTCCATTTCCAAAAAAAGAGTGAAAAACGGGAGTTTTTTGGATGGTGCAAATATCTTCAAACTTATCTAATTAAGGTCTCCGATTATAAGTAATATTAGGCAAAAACATGCAAAATGGCCAGTTTTGAGATTCAAGCGATTTCTTGAAAAATGCTTGAAAAACGTCAGTTTTGAGAAAATAAACCTTTTTTCAAACTTAGAAAATTATTGCTCTCGAATCTAAGTAATATTAACCAAAACCTAGAAAAACGGCCGTTTTTAAGGTTTGATCTATTTTTTAAAAAAAGATTGAAAAACGAGAGTTTTTTGGATGATGCAAATATCTTCAAATCTATCCAATTAAGGTCTCCGATTATAAGTTATATTAGGCAAAAACATGCAAAAACGGCCAGTTTTGAGATTCAATCGATTTCTTCAAAAAAGCTTGAAAAACGTCGGTTTTGGGAAAATTACCCGTTTTTCAAACTTAGCAAGTTACTGCTCTCGAATCTAAGTAATATTAACCAAAACCTGGAAAAACGGCCGTTTTTAAGGTTTGATCCATTTCCTAAAAAAGATTGAAAAACGGGACTTTTTTTGGATAATGCAATTATCTTCAAACCTATCCAATTAAGGTCTCCGATTATAAGTAATATTAGGCAAAAACATACAAAAACGGCCAGTTTTTAGATTCGAGCGATATCTTAAAAAAAGCTTGAAAAACGTCAGTTCTGAGGAAATAAACCGTTTTTTAAACTTAGCGAGTTACTGCTCTCGAATCTAAGTAATATTAACCAAAACCTGGAAAAACGGACATTTTTAAGGTTTGATCCATTTTCTAAAAAAAGATTGAAAAACGGGAGTTTTTTGGATGCTGCAAATATCTTCAAACCTATCCAATTAAGGTCTCCGATTATAAATTATATTAGGCAAAAACATGCAAAAACGGCTAGATTCGAGATTCAATTGATTTCTTAAAAAAAGCTTGAAAAACATCAGTTTTGGGAAAATAAACCGTATTTCAAACTTAGCAAGTTATTGCTATCGAATCTAAGTAATATAAACTAAAACCTGGAAAAACGGCCGTTTTTAAGGTTTTGTCCATTTCCAAAAAAAGAGTGAAAAGCGGGAGTTTTTTGGATGGTGCAAATATCTTCAATCTTATCTAATTAAGGTCTCCGATTATAAGTAATATTAGGCAAAAACATGCAAAATGGCCTGTTTTGAGATTCAAGCGATTTCTTGAAAAATGCTTGAAAAACGTCAGTTTTGAGAAAATAAACCGTTTTTCAAACTTAGCAAGTTATTGCTCTCGAATCTAAGTAAAATTAACCAAAACCTGGAAAAACGGCCGTTTTTAAGGTTTTGTCCATTTTCAAAAAAAGATTAATAAACGAGAGTTTTTTATGTGATGCAAATATCTTCAAACCTATCCAATTAAGGTCTCCGATTATAAGTAATATTAGGCAAAAACATGGAAAAATGGTCGGTTTTGAGATTCTAGCGATTTCTTAAAAAAAGCTTGAAAAACGTCAGTTTTGGGAAAATAAACCGTTTTTCAAACATAGCAAGTTACTGCTCTCGAATCTAAGTAATATAAACCAAAACCTGGAAAAACGGCCGTTTTTAAGGTTTAAACCATTTCCTAAAAATGATGGAAAAACGAGAGTTTTTTGAATGATGCAAATTTCTTCCAACCTATCCAATTAAGGTCTCTAATTATAAGTAATATTAGGCAAAAACATGCAAAAACGGCCAGTTTCGAGATTCAATCGATTTCTTAAAAAAAGCTTGAAAAACATCAGTTTTGGGAAAATAAACCGTATTTCAAACTTAGCAAGTTATTGCTATCGAATCTAAGTAATATAAACTAAAACCTGGAAAAACGGCCGTTTTTAAGGTTTTGTCCATTTTCAAAAAAAGAGTGAAAGCGGGAGTTTTTTGGATGGTGCAAATATCTTCAAACTTATCTAATTGAGGTCTCCGATTATAAGTAATATTAGGCAAAAACATGCCAAAATGGCCAGTTTTGAGATCCAATCGATTTCTTCAAAAAAGCTTGAAAAACGTCGGTTTTGGGAAAATAAACCGTTTTTCAAACTTAGCAAGTTACTGCTCTCGAATCTAAGTAATATTAACCAAAACCTGGAAAAACGGCCGTTTTTAAGTTTTGATCTATTTCCTAAAAAAGATTGAAAAACGGGAGTTTTTAGGATAATGCAAATATCTTCAAACCTATCCAATTTAGGTCTCCTATTATAAGTAATATTATGCAAAAACATGCCAAAACGGCCAGTTTTGAGATTCAATCGATATCTTCAAAATGCTCGAAAAACGTTAGTTTGGGGAAAAAAACCCGTTTTTCAAACATAGCAAGTTATTTCTCTCGAATCTAAGTAATATTGACCAAAACCTGGAAAAACGGCCGTTTTTAAGGTTTGATCCATTTCCTAAAAAAGATTGGAAAACGGGAGTTTTTTTGGATAATGCAAATATCTTCAAACCTATCCAATTAAGGTCTCCGATTATAAGTTATATTAGGCAAAAACATACAAAAACGGCCAGTTTTCAGATTCGAGCGATATCTTAAAAAAAGCTTGAAAAACGTCAGTTCTGAGGAAATAAACCGTTTTTTAAACTTAGCGAGTTACTGCTCTCGAATCTAAGTAATATTAACCAAAACCTGGAAAAACGGACATTTTTAAGGTTTGATCCATTTTCTAAAAAAAGATTGAAAAACGGGAGTTTTTTGGATGCTGCAAATATCTTCAAACCTATCCAATTAAGGTCTCCGATTATAAATTATATTAGGCAAAAACATGCAAAAACGGCTAGATTCGAGATTCAATTGATTTCTTAAAAAAAGCTTGAAAAACATCAGTTTTGGGAAAATAAACCGTATTTCAAACTTAGCAAGTTATTGCTATCGAATCTAAGTAATATAAACTAAAACCTGGAAAAACGGCCGTTTTTAAGGTTTTGTCCATTTCCAAAAAAAGAGTGAAAAGCGGGAGTTTTTTGGATAGTGCAAATATCTTCAATCTTATCTAATTAAGGTCTCCGATTATAAGTAATATTAGGCAAAAACATGCAAAATGGCCTGTTTTGAGATTCAAGCGATTTCTTGAAAAATGCTTGAAAAACGTCAGTTTTGAGAAAATAAACCGTTTTTCAAACTTAGCAAGTTATTGCTCTCGAATCTAAGTAAAATTAACCAAAACCTGGAAAAACGGCCGTTTTTAAGGTTTTGTCCATTTTCAAAAAAAGATTAATAAACGAGAGTTTTTTATGTGATGCAAATATCTTCAAACCTATCCAATTAAGGTCTCCGATTATAAGTAATATTAGGCAAAAACATGGAAAAATGGTCGGTTTTGAGATTCTAGCGATTTCTTAAAAAAAGCTTGAAAAACGTCAGTTTTGGGAAAATAAACCGTTTTTCAAACATAGCAAGTTACTGCTCTCGAATCTAAGTAATATAAACCAAAACCTGGAAAAACGGCCGTTTTTAAGGTTTAAACCATTTCCTAAAAATGATGGAAAAACGAGAGTTTTTTGAATGATGCAAATTTCTTCCAACCTATCCAATTAAGGTCTCTAATTATAAGTAATATTAGGCAAAAACATGCAAAAACGGCCGGTTTTGAGATTCGAGCGATTTCTTTAAAAAAGCTTGAAAAACGTCAGTTTTGGGAAAATAAACCATTTTTCAAACTTAGCAAGTTATTGCTCTCGAATCTAAGTAATATTAACCAAAACCTGGAAAAACGGCCGTTTTTAAGGTTTGATCCATTTTCTAAAAAAAGATTGAAAAAACGAGAGTATTGTGGATTGTGCAAATATCTTCAATCTTATTTAATTAAGGTCTCCGATTATAAGTAATATTAGGCAAAAACATACCAAAACGGCCAGTTTTGAGATTCAATCGATTTCTTCCAAAATGCTCCAAAAACATCAGTTTTGGGGGAAAAAAGCTTTTTTCAAACTTAGCAAGTTACTGCTCTCGAATCTAAGTAATATTAACCAAAACCTGGAAAAACGGCCGTTTTTAAGGTTTAAACCATTCCCTACAAATGATGGAAAAACGGATGTTTTTTTTATGATGCAAATATCTTCAAACTTATCCAATTAAGTTCTCCGATTATAAGTAATATTAGGCAAAAACATGCATAAGCGGCAAGATTTGAGATTCGAGCGATTTCTTCCAAAAAGCTTGAAATCGTCAGTTTTGGGAAAATAAACCGTTTTTCAAACTTAGCAAGTTATTGCTCTCGAATCTAAGTAATATTAACTAAAACCTAGGGAAAAAGGCCGTTTTTAAGGTTTGATCCATTTTCTAAAAAAAGATTGAAAAACGGGAGTTTTTTGGATGATGCAAATATCTTCAAACCTATCCAATTAAGGTCTCCGATTATAAGTTAAATTAGGCAAAAACATGCAAAAACGGCCAGTTTCGAGATTTAATCGATTTCTTAAAAAAAGCTTGATAAACGTCAGTTTTGGGAAAATAAACCGTTTTTCAAACTTAGCAAGTTATTGCTATCGAAACCAAGTAATATCAACCAAAACCTGGAAAAACGGCCTTTTTTAAGGTTTGATCTATTTTCTAAAAAATGATTGAAAAACGAGAGTTTTTTGGATAATGCAAATATCTTCAAACCTATCCAATTTAGGTCTCCTATTATAAGTAATATTAGGCAAAAACATGCCAAAATGGCCAGTTTTGAGATTCAATCGATATCTTCAAAATGTTCGAAAAACGTTAGTTTGGGGAAAATAAACCGTTTTTTCAAACATAGCAAGTTATTTCTCTCGAATCTAAGTAATATTGACCAAAACCTGGAAAAACGGCCGTTTTTAAGGTTTGATCCATTTCCTAAAAAAGATTGAAAAACGGGAGTTTTTTTGGATAATGCAAATATCTTCAAACCTATCCAATTTAGGTCTCCTATTATAAGTAATATTATGCAAAAACATGCCAAAACGGCCAGTTTTGAGATTCAATCGATATCTTCAAATGGTGCTTGAAAAACGTTAGTTTGGGGAAAATAACCCTTTTTTCAAACATAGCAAGTTATTGCTCTCGAATCTAAGTAATATTAACCAAAACCTGGAAAAACGGCCGTTTTTAAGGTTTTGTCCATTTCCAAAAAAAGAGTGAAAAGCGGGAGTTTTTTGGATGGTGCAAATATCTTCAAACTTATCTAATTAAGGTCTCCGATTATAAGTAATATTAGGCAAAAACATGCAAAATGGCCAGTTTTGAGATTCAAGCGATTTCTTGAAAAATGCTTGAAAAACGTCAGTTTTGAGAAAATAAACCTTTTTTCAAACTTAGAAAATTATTGCTCTCGAATCTAAGTAATATTAACCAAAACCTAGAAAAACGGCCGTTTTTAAGGTTTGATCTATTTTTTAAAAAAAGATTGAAAAACGAGAGTTTTTTGGATGATGCAAATATCTTCAAATCTATCCAATTAAGGTCTCCGATTATAAGTTATATTAGGCAAAAACATGCAAAAACGGCCAGTTTTGAGATTCAATCGATTTCTTAAAAAAAGCTTGAAAAACGTCGGTTTTGGGAAAATTACCCGTTTTTCAAACTTAGCAAGTTACTGCTCTCGAATCTAAGTAATATTAACCAAAACCTGGAAAAACGGCCGTTTTTAAGGTTTGATCCATTTCCTAAAAAAGATTGAAAAACGGGACTTTTTTTGGATAATGCAATTATCTTCAAACCTATCCAATTAAGGTCTCCGATTATAAGTAATATTAGGCAAAAACATACAAAAACGGCCAGTTTTTAGATTCGAGCGATATCTTAAAAAAAGCTTGAAAAACGTCAGTTTTGAGAAAATAAACCGTTTTTTAAACTTAGCGAGTTATTGCTCTCGAATCTAAGTAATATTAACCAAAACCTAGAAAAACGACCGTTTTTAAGGTTTGATCCATTTTCTAAAAAAAGATTGAAAAACGGTAGTTTTTTGGATGATGCAAATATCTTCAAACCTATCGAATTAAGGTCTCCGATTATAAGTTAGATTAGGCAAAAACATGCAAAAACGGCCAGTTTCGAGATTCAATCGATTTTTTAAAAAAAGCTTGAAAAACGTCAGTTTGGGGAAAATAAACCGTTTTTCAAACTTAGCAAGTTATTGCTATCACATCTAAGTAATATAAACTAAAACCTGGAAAAACGGCCGTTTTTAAGGTTTTGTCCATTTTCAAAAAAAGAGTGAAAGCGGGAGTTTTTTGGATGGTGCAAATATCTTCAAACTTATCTAATTGAGGTCTCCGATTATAAGTAATATTAGGCAAAAACATGCAAAATGGCCTGTTTTGAGATTCAAGCGATTTCTTGAAAAATGCTTGAAAAACGTCAGTTTTGAGAAAATAAACCGTTTTTCAAACTTAGCAAGTTATTGCTCTCGAATCTAAGTAAAATTAACCAAAACCTGGAAAAACGGCCGTTTTTAAGGTTTTGTCCATTTTCAAAAAAAGATTAATAAACGAGAGTTTTTTATGTGATGCAAATATCTTCAAACCTATCCAATTAAGGTCTCCGATTATAAGTAATATTAGGCAAAAACATGGAAAAATGGTCGGTTTTGAGATTCTAGCGATTTCTTAAAAAAAGCTTGAAAAACGTCAGTTTTGGGAAAATAAACCGTTTTTCAAACATAGCAAGTTACTGCTCTCGAATCTAAGTAATATAAACCAAAACCTGGAAAAACGGCCGTTTTTAAGGTTTAAACCATTTCCTAAAAATGATGGAAAAACGAGAGTTTTTTGAATGATGCAAATTTCTTCCAACCTATCCAATTAAGGGCTCTAATTATAAGTAATATTAGGCAAAAACATGCAAAAACGGCCAGTTTCGAGATTCAATCGATTTCTTAAAAAAAGCTTGAAAAACATCAGTTTTGGGAAAATAAACCGTATTTCAAACTTAGCAAGTTATTGCTATCGAATCTAAGTAATATAAACTAAAACCTGGAAAAACGGCCGTTTTTAAGGTTTTGTCCATTTTCAAAAAAAGAGTGAAAGCGGGAGTTTTTTGGATGGTGCAAATATCTTCAAACTTATCTAATTGAGGTCTCCGATTATAAGTAATATTAGGCAAAAACATGCCAAAATGGCCAGTTTTGAGATCCAATCGATTTCTTCAAAAAAGCTTGAAAAACGTCGGTTTTGGGAAAATAAACCGTTTTTCAAACTTAGCAAGTTACTGCTCTCGAATCTAAGTAATATTAACCAAAACCTGGAAAAACGGCCGTTTTTAAGTTTTGATCTATTTCCTAAAAAAGATTGAAAAACGGGAGTTTTTAGGATAATGCAAATATCTTCAAACCTATCCAATTTAGGTCTCCTATTATAAGTAATATTATGCAAAAACATGCCAAAACGGCCAGTTTTGAGATTCAATCGATATCTTCAAAATGCTCGAAAAACGTTAGTTTGGGGAAAAAAACCCGTTTTTCAAACATAGCAAGTTATTTCTCTCGAATCTAAGTAATATTGACCAAAACCTGGAAAAACGGCCGTTTTTAAGGTTTGATCCATTTCCTAAAAAAGATTGGAAAACGGGAGTTTTTTTTGGATAATGCAAATATCTTCAAACCTATCCAATTAAGGTCTCCGATTATAAGTTATATTAGGCAAAAACATACAAAAACGGCCAGTTTTCAGATTCGAGCGATATCTTAAAAAAAGCTTGAAAAACGTCAGTTCTGAGGAAATAAACCGTTTTTTAAACTTAGCGAGTTACTGCTCTCGAATCTAAGTAATATTAACCAAAACCTGGAAAAACGGACATTTTTAAGGTTTGATCCATTTTCTAAAAAAAGATTGAAAAACGGGAGTTTTTTGGATGCTGCAAATATCTTCAAACCTATCCAATTAAGGTCTCCGATTATAAATTATATTAGGCAAAAACATGCAAAAACGGCTAGATTCGAGATTCAATTGATTTCTTAAAAAAAGCTTGAAAAACATCAGTTTTGGGAAAATAAACCGTATTTCAAACTTAGCAAGTTATTGCTATCGAATCTAAGTATTATAAACTAAAACCTGGAAAAACGGCCGTTTTTAAGGTTTTGTCCATTTCCAAAAAAAGAGTGAAAAGCGGGAGTTTTTTGGATGGTGCAAATATCTTCAATCTTATCTAATTAAGGTCTCCGATTATAAGTAATATTAGGCAAAAACATGCAAAATGGCCTGTTTTGAGATTCAAGCGATTTCTTGAAAAATGCTTGAAAAACGTCAGTTTTGAGAAAATAAACCGTTTTTCAAACTTAGCAAGTTATTGCTCTCGAATCTAAGTAAAATTAACCAAAACCTGGAAAAACGGCCGTTTTTAAGGTTTTGTCCATTTTCAAAAAAAGATTAATAAACGAGAGTTTTTTATGTGATGCAAATATCTTCAAACCTATCCAATTAAGGTCTCCGATTATAAGTAATATTAGGCAAAAACATGGAAAATTGTCGGTTTTGAGATTCTAGCGATTTCTTAAAAAAAGCTTGAAAAACGTCAGTTTTGGGAAAATAAACCGTTTTTCAAACATAGCAAGTTACTGCTCTCGAATCTAAGTAATATAAACCAAAACCTGGAAAAACGGCCGTTTTTAAGGTTTAAACCATTTCCTAAAAATGATGGAAAAACGAGAGTTTTTTGAATGATGCAAATTTCTTCCAACCTATCCAATTAAGGTCTCTAATTATAAGTAATATTAGGCAAAAACATGCAAAAACGGCCGGTTTTGAGATTCGAGCGATTTCTTTAAAAAAGCTTGAAAAACGTCAGTTTTGGGAAAATAAACCATTTTTCAAACTTAGCAAGTTATTGCTCTCGAATCTAAGTAATATTAACCAAAACCTGGAAAAACGGCCGTTTTTAAGGTTTGATCCATTTTCTAAAAAAAGATTGAAAAAACGAGAGTATTGTGGATTGTGCAAATATCTTCAATCTTATTTAATTAAGGTCCCTGATTATAAGTAATATTAGGCAAAAACATACAAAAACGGCCAGTTTTGAGATTCAATCGATTTCTTCAAAAATGCTCCAAAAACATCAGTTTTGGGGGAAAAAAGCTTTTTTCAAACTTAGCAAGTTACTGCTCTCGAATCTAAGTAATATTAACCAAAACCTGGAAAAACGGCCGTTTTTAAGGTTTAAACCATTCCCTACAAATGATGGAAAAACGGATGTTTTTTTTATGATGCAAATATCTTCAAACTTATCCAATTAAGTTCTCCGATTATAAGTAATATTAGGCAAAAACATGCATAAGCGGCAAGATTTGAGATTCGAGCGATTTCTTCCAAAAAGCTTGAAATCGTCAGTTTTGGGAAAATAAACCGTTTTTCAAACTTAGCAAGTTATTGCTCTCGAATCTAAGTAATATTAACTAAAACCTAGGGAAAAAGGCCGTTTTTAAGGTTTGATCCATTTTCTAAAAAAAGATTGAAAAACGGGAGTTTTTTGGATGATGCAAATATCTTCAAACCTATCCAATTAAGGTCTCCGATTATAAGTTAAATTAGGCAAAAACATGCAAAAACGGCCAGTTTCGAGATTTAATCGATTTCTTAAAAAAAGATGATAAACGTCAGTTTTGGGAAAATAAACCGTTTTTCAAACTTAGCAAGTTATTGCTATCGAAACCAAGTAATATCAACCAAAACCTGGAAAAACGGCCTTTTTTAAGGTTTGATCTATTTTCTAAAAAATGATTGAAAAACGAGAGTTTTTTGGATAATGCAAATATCTTCAAACCTATCCAATTTAGGTCTCCTATTATAAGTAATATTAGGCAAAAACATGCCAAAATGGCCAGTTTTGAGATTCAATCGATATCTTCAAAATGTTCGAAAAACGTTAGTTTGGGGAAAATAAACCGTTTTTTCAAACATAGCAAGTTATTTCTCTCGAATCTAAGTAATATTGACCAAAACCTGGAAAAACGGCCGTTTTTAAGGTTTGATCCATTTCCTAAAAAAGATTGAAAAACGGGAGTTTTTTTGGATAATGCAAATATCTTCAAACCTATCCAATTTAGGTCTCCTATTATAAGTAATATTATGCAAAAACATGCCAAAACGGCCAGTTTTGAGATTCAATCGATATCTTCAAATGGTGCTTGAAAAACGTTAGTTTGGGGAAAATAACCCTTTTTTCAAACATAGCAAGTTATTGCTCTCGAATCTAAGTAATATTAACCAAAACCTGGAAAAACGGCCGTTTTTAAGGTTTTGTCCATTTCCAAAAAAAGAGTGAAAAGCGGGAGTTTTTTGGATGGTGCAAATATCTTCAAACTTATCTAATTAAGGTCTCCGATTATAAGTAATATTAGGCAAAAACATGCAAAATGGCCAGTTTTGAGATTCAAGCGATTTCTTGAAAAATGCTTGAAAAACGTCAGTTTTGAGAAAATAAACCTTTTTTCAAACTTAGAAAATTATTGCTCTCGAATCTAAGTAATATTAACCAAAACCTAGAAAAACGGCCGTTTTTAAGGTTTGATCTATTTTTTAAAAAAAGATTGAAAAACAAGAGTTTTTTGGATGATGCAAATATCTTCAAATCTATCCAATTAAGGTCTCCGATTATAAGTTATATTAGGCAAAAACATGCAAAAACGGCCAGTTTTGAGATTCAATCGATTTCTTAAAAAAAGCTTGAAAAACGTCGGTTTTGGGAAAATTACCCGTTTTTCAAACTTAGCAAGTTACTGCTCTCGAATCTAAGTAATATTAACCAAAACCTGGAAAAACGGCCGTTTTTAAGGTTTGATCCATTTCCTAAAAAAGATTGAAAAACGGGACTTTTTTTGGATAATGCAATTATCTTCAAACCTATCCAATTAAGGTCTCCGATTATAAGTAATATTAGGCAAAAACATACAAAAACGGCCAGTTTTTAGATTCGAGCGATATCTTAAAAAAAGCTTGAAAAACGTCAGTTTTGAGAAAATAAACCGTTTTTTTAAACTTAGCGAGTTATTGCTCTCGAATCTAAGTAATATTAACCAAAACCTAGAAAAACGACCGTTTTTAAGGTTTGATCCATTTTCTAAAAAAAGATTGAAAAACGGTAGTTTTTTGGATGATGCAAATATCTTCAAACCTATCGAATTAAGGTCTCCGATTATAAGTTAGATTAGGCAAAAACATGCAAAAACGGCCAGTTTCGAGATTCAATCGATTTTTTAAAAAAAGCTTGAAAAACGTCAGTTTGGGGAAAATAAACCGTTTTTCAAACTTAGCAAGTTATTGCTATCACATCTAAGTAATATAAACTAAAACCTGGAAAAACGGCCGTTTTTAAGGTTTTGTCCATTTTCAAAAAAAGAGTGAAAGCGGGAGTTTTTTGGATGGTGCAAATATCTTCAAACTTATCTAATTGAGGTCTCCGATTATAAGTAATATTAGGCAAAAACATGCCAAAATGGCCAGTTTTGAGATCCAATCGATTTCTTCAAAAAAGCTTGAAAAACGTCGGTTTTGGGAAAATAAACCGTTTTTCAAACTTAGCAAGTTACTGCTCTCGAATCTAAGTAATATTAACCAAAACCTGGAAAAACGGCCGTTTTTAAGGTTTGATCTATTTCCTAAAAAAGATTGAAAAACGGGAGTTTTTAGGATAATGCAAATATCTTCAAACCTATCCAATTTAGGTCTCCTATTATAAGTAATATTATGCAAAAACATGCCAAAACGGCCAGTTTTGAGATTCAATCGATATCTTCAAAATGCTCGAAAAACGTTAGTTTGGGGAAAAAAACCCGTTTTTCAAACATAGCAAGTTATTTCTCTCGAATCTAAGTAATATTGACCAAAACCTGGAAAAACGGCCGTTTTTAAGGTTTGATCCATTTCCTAAAAAAGATTGGAAAACGGGAGTTTTTTTGGATAATGCAAATATCTTCAAACCTATCCAATTAAGGTCTCCGATTATAAGTTATATTAGGCAAAAACATACAAAAACGGCCAGTTTTCAGATTCGAGCGATATCTTAAAAAAAGCTTGAAAAACGTCAGTTCTGAGGAAATAAACCGTTTTTTAAACTTAGCGAGTTACTGCTCTCGAATCTAAGTAATATTAACCAAAACCTGGAAAAACGGACATTTTTAAGGTTTGATCCATTTTCTAAAAAAAGATTGAAAAACGGGAGTTTTTTGGATGCTGCAAATATCTTCAAACCTATCCAATTAAGGTCTCCGATTATAAATTATATTAGGCAAAAACATGCAAAAACGGCTAGATTCGAGATTCAATTGATTTCTTAAAAAAAGCTTGAAAAACATCAGTTTTGGGAAAATAAACCGTATTTCAAACTTAGCAAGTTATTGCTATCGAATCTAAGTAAAATAAACTAAAACCTGGAAAAACGGCCGTTTTTAAGGTTTTGTCCATTTCCAAAAAAAGAGTGAAAAGCGGGAGTTTTTTGGATGGTGCAAATATCTTCAATCTTATCTAATTAAGGTCTCCGATTATAAGTAATATTAGGCAAAAACATGCAAAATGGCCTGTTTTGAGATTCAAGCGATTTCTTGAAAAATGCTTGAAAAACGTCAGTTTTGAGAAAATAAACCTTTTTTCAAACTTAGAAAATTATTGCTATCGAAACCAAGTAATATTAACCAAAACCTGGAAAAACGGCCTTTTTTAAGGTTTGATCCCTTTTCTAAAAAAAGATTGAAAAAACGAGAGTTTTGTGGATGGTGCAAATATCTTCAAACCTATCCAATTAAGGTCTCCGATTATAAGTTATATTAGGCAAAAACATGCAAAAACGGCCAGTTTCGAGATTCAATCGATTTCTTTAAAAAAGCTTGAAAAACGTCAGTTTTGGGAAAATAAACCGTTTTTCAAACTTAGCGAGTTATTGCTATCGAATCTAAGTAATATAAACTAAAACCTGGAAAAACGGCCGTTTTTAAGGTTTTGGCCATTTCCCAAAAAAGAGTGAAAAGCGGGAGTTTTTTGGATGGTGCAAATATCTTCAAACTTATCTAATTAAGGTCTCCGATTATAAGTAATATTAGGCAAAAAAATGCCAAAACGGCCAGTTTTGAGATCCAATCGATTTCTTCAAAAAAGCTTGAAAAACGTCGGTTTTGGGAAAATAAACCATTTTTCAAACTTCCTAAGTTATTGCTCTCGAATCTAAGTAATATTAACCAAAACCTGGAAAAACAGCCGTTTTTAAGGTTTGATCCATTTCCTAAAAAAGATTGAAAAACGGGAGTTTTTTGGATAATGCAAATATCTTCAAACCTATCCAATTTAGGTCTCCTATTATAAGTAATATTAGGCAAAAACATGCCAAAACGCCAGTTTTGAGATTCAATCGATTTCTTAAAAAAAGCTTGAAAAACGTCAGTTTTGGGAAAATAAACCGTTTTTCAAACTTAGCAATTTATTGCTATCGAATCTAAGTAATATTGACCAAAACCTGGAAAAACGGCCGTTTTTAAGGTTTGATCCATTTCATAAAAAAGATTGAAAAACGGGAGTTTTTTGGATGATGCAAATATCTTCAAACCTATCCAATTAAGTTCTCCGATTATAAGTTATATTAGGCAAAAACATGCAAAAACGGCCAGTTTCGAGATTCAATCGATTTCTTAAAAAAAGCTTGAAAAACATCAGTTTTGGGAAAATAAACCGTATTTCAAACTTAGCAAGTTATTGCTATCGAATCTAAGTAATATAAACTAAAACCTGGAAAAACAGCCGTTTTTAAGGTTTTGTCCATTTCCAAAAAAAGAGTGAAAAACGGGAGTTTTTTGGATGGTGCAAATATCTTCAAACTTATCTAATTAAGGTCTCCGATTATAAGTAATATTAGGCAAAAACATGCAAAATGGCCAGTTTTGAGATTCAAGCGATTTCTTGAAAAATGCTTGAAAAACGTCAGTTTTGAGAAAATAAACCTTTTTTCAAACTTAGAAAATTATTGCTCTCGAATCTAAGTAATATTAACCAAAACCTAGAAAAACGGCCGTTTTAAGGTTTGATCTATTTTTTAAAAAAAGATTGAAAAACGAGAGTTTTTTGGATGATGCAAATATCTTCAAATCTATCCAATTAAGGTCTCCGATTATAAGTTATATTAGGCAAAAACATGCAAAAACGGCCAGTTTTGAGATTCAATCGATTTCTTCAAAAAAGCTTGAAAAACGTCGGTTTTGGGAAAATTACCCGTTTTTCAAACTTAGCAAGTTACTGCTCTCGAATCTAAGTAATATTAACCAAAACCTGGAAAAACGGCCGTTTTTAAGGTTTGATCCATTTCCTAAAAAAGATTGAAAAACGGGAGTTTTTTGGATGATGCAAATATCTTCAAACCTATCCAATTAAGTTCTCCGATTATAAGTTATATTAGGCAAAAACATGCAAAAACGGCCAGTTTCGAGATTCAATCGATTTCTTAAAAAAAGCTTGAAAAACATCAGTTTTGGGAAAATAAACCGTATTTCAAACTTAGCAAGTTATTGCTATCGAATCTAAGTAATATAAACTAAAACCTGGAAAAACAGCCGTTTTTAAGGTTTTGTCCATTTCCAAAAAAAGAGTGAAAAACGGGAGTTTTTTGGATGGTGCAAATATCTTCAAACTTATCTAATTAAGGTCTCCGATTATAAGTAATATTAGGCAAAAACATGCAAAATGGCCAGTTTTGAGATTCAAGCGATTTCTTGAAAAATGCTTGAAAAACGTCAGTTTTGAGAAAATAAACCTTTTTTCAAACTTAGAAAATTATTGCTCTCGAATCTAAGTAATATTAACCAAAACCTAGAAAAACGGCCGTTTTTAAGGTTTGATCTATTTTTTAAAAAAAGATTGAAAAACGAGAGTTTTTTGGATGATGCAAATATCTTCAAATCTATCCAATTAAGGTCTCCGATTATAAGTTATATTAGGCAAAAACATGCAAAAACGGCCAGTTTTGAGATTCAATCGATTTCTTCAAAAAAGCTTGAAAAACGTCGGTTTTGGGAAAATTACCCGTTTTTCAAACTTAGCAAGTTACTGCTCTCGAATCTAAGTAATATTAACCAAAACCTGAAAAAACGGCCGTTTTTAAGGTTTGATCCATTTCCTAAAAAAGATTGAAAAACGTGACTTTTTTTGGATAATGCAATTATCTTCAAACCTATCCAATTAAGGTCTCCGATTATAAGTAATATTAGGCAAAAACATACAAAAACGGCCAGTTTTTAGATTCGAGCGATATCTTAAAAAAAGCTTGAAAAACGTCAGTTTTGAGAAAATAAACCGTTTTTTAAACTTAGCGAGTTATTGCTCTCGAATCTAAGTAATATTAACCAAAACCTAGAAAAACGACCGTTTTTAAGGTTTGATCCATTTTCTAAAAAAAGATTGAAAAACGGGAGTTTTTTGGATGATGCAAATATCTTCAAACCTATCGAATTAAGGTCTCCGATTATAAGTTAGATTAGGCAAAAACATGCAAAAACGGCCAGTTTCGAGATTCAATCGATTTCTTAAAAAAAGCTTGAAAAACGTCAGTTTGGGGAAAATAAACCGTTTTTCAAACTTAGCAAGTTATTGCTATCGCATCTGAGTAATATAAACTAAAACCTGGAAAAACGGCCGTTTTTAAGGTTTTGTCCATTTTCAAAAAAAGAGTGAAAGCGGGAGTTTTTTGGATGGTGCAAATATCTTCAAACTTATCTAATTGAGGTCTCCGATTATAAGTAATATTAGGCAAAAACATGCCAAAATGGCCAGTTTTGAGATCCAATCGATTTCTTCAAAAAAGCTTGAAAAACGTCGGTTTTGGGAAAATAAACCGTTTTTCAAACTTAGCAAGTTACTGCTCTCGAATCTAAGTAATATTAACCAAAACCTGGAAAAACGGCCGTTTTTAGGGTTTGATCTATTTCCTAAAAAAGATTGAAAAACGGGAGTTTTTTGGATAATGCAAATATCTTCAAACCTATCCAATTTAGGTCTCCTATTATAAGTAATATTATGCAAAAACATGCCAAAACGGCCAGTTTTGAGATTCAATCGATATCTTCAAAATGCTCGAAAAACGTTAGTTTGGGGAAAAAAACCCGTTTTTCAAACATAGCAAGTTATTTCTCTCGAATCTAAGTAATATTGACCAAAACCTGGAAAAACGGCCGTTTTTAAGGTTTGATCCATTTCCTAAAAAAGATTGGAAAACGGGAGTTTTTTGGATAATGCAAATATTTTCAAACCTATCCAATTAAGGTCTCCGATTATAAGTAATATTAGGCAAAAACATACAAAAACGGCCAGTTTTCAGATTCGAGCGATATCTTTAAAAAAGCTTGAAAAACGTCAGTTCTGAGGAAATAAACCGTTTTTTAAACTTAGCGAGTTACTGCTCTCGAATCTAAGTAATATTAACCAAAACCTGGAAAAACGGACGTTTTTAAGGTTTGATCCATTTTCTAAAAAAAGATTAAAAAACGGGAGTTTTTTGGATGCTGCAAATATCTTCAAACCTATCCAATTAAGGTCTCCGATTATAAATTATATTAGGCAAAAACATGCAAAAACGGCTAGATTCGAGATTCAATTGATTTCTTTAAAAAAGCTTGAAAAACATCAGTTTGGGGAAAATAAACCGTATTTCAAACTTAGCAAGTTATTGCTATCGAATCTAAGTAATATAAACTAAAACCTGGAAAAACGGCCGTTTTTAAGGTTTGATCCCTTTTCTAAAAAAAGATTGAAAAAACGAGAGTTTTGTGGATGGTGCAAATATCTTCAAACCTATCCAATTAAGGTCTCCGATTATAAGTAATATTAGGCAAAAACATGCAAAATGGCCAGTTTTGAGATTCAAGCGATTTCTTGAAAAATGCTTGAAAAACGTCGGTTTGAGAAAATAAACCTTTTTTCAAACTTAGAAAATTATTGCTCTCGAATCTAAGTAATATTAACCAAAACCTAGAAAAACGGCCGTTTTTAAGGTTTGATCTATTTTTTAAAAAAAGATTGAAAAACGAGAGTTTTTTGGATGATGCAAATATCTTCAAATCTATCCAATTAAGGTCTCCGATTATAAGTTATATTAGGCAAAAACATGCAAAAACGGCCAGTTTTGAGATTCAATCGATTTCTTCAAAAAAGCTTGAAAAACGTCGGTTTTGGGAAAATTACCCGTTTTTCAAACTTAGCAAGTTACTGCTCTCGAATCTAAGTAATATTAACCAAAACCTGGAAAAACGGCCGTTTTTAAGGTTTGATCCATTTCCTAAAAAAGATTGAAAAACGGGACTTTTTTTGGATAATGCAATTATCTTCAAACCTATCCAATTAAGGTCTCCGATTATAAGTAATATTAGGCAAAAACATACAAAAACGGCCAGTTTTTAGATTCGAGCGATATCTTAAAAAAAGCTTGAAAAACGTCAGTTTTGAGAAAATAAACCGCGTTTTAAACTTAGCGAGTTATTGCTCTCGAATCTAAGTAATATTAACCAAAACCTAGAAAAACGACCGTTTTTAAGGTTTGATCCATTTTCTAAAAAAAGATTGAAAAACCGGAGTTTTTTGGATGATGCAAATATCTTCAAACCTATCGAATTAAGGTCTCCGATTATAAGTAATATTATGCAAAAACATGCAAAACGGGCAGTTTTGAGATTCAATCGATATCTTCAAAAAAGCTTGAAAAACGTCAGTTCTGAGGAAATAAACCGTTTTTTAAACTTAGCGAGTTACTGCTCTCGAATCTAAGTAATATTAACCAAAACCTGGAAAAACGGACATTTTTAAGGTTTGATCCATTTTCTAAAAAAAGATTGAAAAACGGGAGTTTTTTGGATGCTGCAAATATCTTCAAACCTATCCAATTAAGGTCTCCGATTATAAATTATATAAGGCAAAAAGATGCAAAAACGGCTAGATTCGAGATTCAATTGATTTCTTAAAAAAAGCTTGAAAAACATCAGTTTTGGGAAAATAAACCGTATTTCAAACTTAGCAAGTTATTGCTATCGAATCTAAGTAATATAAACTAAAACCTGGAAAAACGGCCGTTTTTAAGGTTTTGTCCATTTCCAAAAAAAGAGTGAAAAGCGGGAGTTTTTTGGATGGTGCAAATATCTTCAATCTTATCTAATTAAGGTCTCCGATTATAAGTAATATTAGGCAAAAACATGCAAAATGGCCAGTTTTGAGATTCAAGCGATTTCTTGAAAAATGCTTGAAAAACGTCAGTTTTGAGAAAATAAACCTTTTTTCAAACTTAGAAAATTATTGCTATCGAAACCAAGTAATATTAACCAAAACCTGGAAAAACGGCCTTTTTTAAGGTTTGATCCCTTTTCTAAAAAAAGATTGAAAAAACGAGAGTTTTGTGGATGGTGCAAATATCTTCAAACCTATCCAATTAAGGTCTCCGATTATAAGTTATATTAGGCAAAAACATACAAAAACGGCCAGTTTCGAGATTCAATCGATTTCTTAAAAAAAGCTTGAAAAACGTCAGTTTTGGGAAAATAAACCGTTTTTCAAACTTAGCGAGTTATTGCTATCGAATCTAAGTAATATAAACTAAAACCTGAAAAAACGGCCGTTTTTAAGGTTTTGGCCATTTCCCAAAAAAGAGTGAAAAGCGGGAGTTTTTTGGATGGTGCAAATATCTTCAAACTTATCTAATTAAGGTCTCCGATTATAAGTAATATTAGGCAAAAAAATGCCAAAACGGCCAGTTTTGAGATCCAATCGATTTCTTCAAAAAAGCTTGAAAAACGTCGGTTTTGGGAAAATAAACCATTTTTCAAACTTCCTAAGTTACTGCTCTCGAATCTAAGTAATATTAACCAAAACCTGGAAAAACAGCCGTTTTTAAGGTTTGATCCATTTCCTAAAAAAGATTGAAAAACGGGAGTTTTTTGGATAATGCAAATATCTTCAAACCTATCCAATTTAGGTCTCCTATTATAAGTAATATTAGGCAAAAACATGCCAAAACGCCAGTTTTGAGATTCAATCGATTTCTTAAAAAAAGCTTGAAAAACGTCGGTTTGGGAAAATAAACCGTTTTTCAAACTTAGCAATTTATTGCTATCGAATCTAAGTAATATTGACCAAAACCTGGAAAAACGGCCGTTTTTAAGGTTTGATCCATTTCATAAAAAAGATTGAAAAACGGGAGTTTTTTGGATGATGCAAATATCTTCAAACCTATCCAATTAAGTTCTCCGATTATAAGTTATATTAGGCAAAAACATGCAAAAACGGCCAGTTTCGAGATTCAATCGATTTCTTAAAAAAAGCTTGAAAAACATCAGTTTTGGGAAAATAAACCGTATTTCAAACTTAGCAAGTTATTGCTATCGAATCTAAGTAATATAAACTAAAACCTGGAAAAACAGCCGTTTTTAAGGTTTTGTCCATTTCCAAAAAAAGAGTGAAAAACGGGAGTTTTTTGGATGGTGCAAATATCTTCAAACTTATCTAATTAAGGTCTCCGATTATAAGTAATATTAGGCAAAAACATGCAAAATGGCCAGTTTTGAGATTCAAGCGATTTCTTGAAAAATGCTTGAAAAACGTCAGTTTTGAGAAAATAAACCTTTTTTCAAACTTAGAAAATTATTGCTATCGAAACCAAGTAATATTAACCAAAACCTGGAAAAACGGCCTTTTTTAAGGTTTGATCCCTTTTCTAAAAAAAGATTGAAAAAACGAGAGTTTTGTGGATGGTGCAAATATCTTCAAACCTATCCAATTAAGGTCTCCGATTATAAGTTATATTAGGCAAAAACATACAAAAACGGCCAGTTTCGAGATTCAATCGATTTCTTAAAAAAAGCTTGAAAAACGTCAGTTTTGGGAAAATAAACCGTTTTTCAAACTTAGCGAGTTATTGCTATCGAATCTAAGTAATATAAACTAAAACCTGGAAAAACGGCCGTTTTTAAGGTTTTGGCCATTTCCCAAAAAAGAGTGAAAAGCGGGAGTTTTTTGGATGGTGCAAATATCTTCAAACTTATCTAATTAAGGTCTCCGATTATAAGTAATATTAGGCAAAAAAATGCCAAAACGGCCAGTTTTGAGATCCAATCGATTTCTTCAAAAAAGCTTGAAAAACGTCGGTTTTGGGAAAATAAACCATTTTTCAAACTTCCTAAGTTACTGCTCTCGAATCTAAGTAATATTAACCAAAACCTGGAAAAACAGCCGTTTTTAAGGTTTGATCCATTTCCTAAAAAAGATTGAAAAACGGGAGTTTTTTGGATAATGCAAATATCTTCAAACCTATCCAATTTAGGTCTCCTATTATAAGTAATATTAGGCAAAAACATGCCAAAACGCCAGTTTTGAGATTCAATCGATTTCTTAAAAAAAGCTTGAAAAACGTCAGTTTTGGGAAAATAAACCGTTTTTCAAACTTAGCAATTTATTGCTATCGAATCTAAGTAATATTGACCAAAACCTGGAAAAACGGCCGTTTTTAAGGTTTGATCCATTTCATAAAAAAGATTGAAAAACGGGAGTTTTTTGGATGATGCAAATATCTTCAAACCTATCCAATTAAGTTCTCCGATTATAAGTTATATTAGGCAAAAACATGCAAAAACGGCCAGTTTCGAGATTCAATCGATTTCTTAAAAAAAGCTTGAAAAACATCAGTTTTGGGAAAATAAACCGTATTTCAAACTTAGCAAGTTATTGCTATCGAATCTAAGTAATATAAACTAAAACCTGGAAAAACAGCCGTTTTTAAGGTTTTGTCCATTTCCAAAAAAAGAGTGAAAAACGGGAGTTTTTTGGATGGTGCAAATATCTTCAAACTTATCTAATTAAGGTCTCCGATTATAAGTAATATTAGGCAAAAACATGCAAAATGGCCAGTTTTGAGATTCAAGCGATTTCTTGAAAAATGCTTGAAAAACGTCAGTTTTGAGAAAATAAACCTTTTTTCAAACTTAGAAAATTATTGCTCTCGAATCTAAGTAATATTAACCAAAACCTAGAAAAACGGCCGTTTTTAAGGTTTGATCTATTTTTTAAAAAAAGATTGAAAAACGATAGTTTTTTGGATGATGCAAATATCTTCAAATCTATCCAATTAAGGTCTCCGATGATAAGTTATATTAGGCAAAAACATGCAAAAACGGCCAGTTTTGAGATTCAATCGATTTCTTCAAAAAAGCTTGAAAAACGTCGGTTTTGGGAAAATTACCCGTTTTTCAAACTTAGCAAGTTACTGCTCTCGAATCTAAGTAATATTAACCAAAACCTGAAAAAACGGCCGTTTTTAAGGTTTGATCCATTTCCTAAAAAAGATTGAAAAACGTGACTTTTTTTGGATAATGCAATTATCTTCAAACCTATCCAATTAAGGTCTCCGATTATAAGTAATATTAGGCAAAAACATACAAAAATGGCCAGTTTTTAGATTCGAGCGATATCTTAAAAAAAGCTTGAAAAACGTCAGTTCTGAGGAAATAAACCGTTTTTTAAACTTAGCGAGTTACTGCTCTCGAATCTAAGTAATATTAACCAAAACCTGGAAAAACGGACGTTTTTAAGGTTTGATCCATTTTCTAAAAAAAGATTGAAAAACGGGAGTTTTTTGGATGCTGCAAATATCTTCAAATCTATCCAATTAAGGTCTCCGATTATAAATTATATTAGGCAAAAACATGCAAAAAGGGCTAGATTCGAGATTCAATTGATTTCTTAAAAAAAGCTTGAAAAACATCAGTTTGGGGAAAATAAACCGTATTTCAAACTTAGCAAGTTATTGCTATCGAATCTAAGTAATATAAACTAAAACCTGGAAAAACGGCCGTTTTTAAGGTTTGATCCCTTTTCTAAAAAAAGATTGAAAAAACGAGAGTTTTGTGGATGGTGCAAATATCTTCAAACCTATCCAATTAAGGTCTCCGATTATAAGTAATATTAGGCAAAAACATGCAAAATGGCCAGTTTTGAGATTCAAGCGATTTCTTGAAAAATGCTTGAAAAACGTCAGTTTTGAGAAAATAAACCTTTTTTCAAACTTAGAAAATTATTGCTCTCGAATCTAAGTAATATTAACCAAAACCTAGAAAAACGGCCGTTTTTAAGGTTTGATCTATTTTTTAAAAAAAGATTGAAAAACGAGAGTTTTTTGGATGATGCAAATATCTTCAAATCTATCCAATTAAGGTCTCCGATTATAAGTTATATTAGGCAAAAACATGCAAAAACCGCCAGTTTTGAGATTCAATCGATTTCTTCAAAAAAGCTTGAAAAACGTCGGTTTTGGGAAAATTACCCGTTTTTCAAACTTAGCAAGTTACTGCTCTCGAATCTAAGTAATATTAACCAAAACCTGGAAAAACAGCCGTTTTTAAGGTTTCATCCATTTCCTAAAAAAGATTGAAAAACGGGACTTTTTTTGGATAATGCAATTATCTTCAAACCTATCCAATTAAGGTCTCCGATTATAAGTAATATTAGGCAAAAACATACAAAAACGGCCAGTTTTTAGATTCGAGCGATATCTTAAAAAAAGCTTGAAAAACGTCAGTTTTGAGAAAATAAACCGCTTTTTAAACTTAGCGAGTTATTGCTCTCGAATCTAAGTAATATTAACCAAAACCTAGAAAAACGACCGTTTTTAAGGTTTGATCCATTTTCTAAAAAAAGATTGAAAAACCGGAGTTTTTTGGATGATGCAAATATCTTCAAACCTATCGAATTAAGGTCTCCGATTATAAGTTAGATTAGGCAAAAACATGCAAAAACGGCCAGTTTCGAGATTCAATCGATTTCTTAAAAAAAGCTTGAAAAACGTCAGTTTGGGGAAAATAAACCGTTTTTCAAACTTAGCAAGTTATTGCTATCGCATCTAAGTAATATTAACCAAAACCTAGAAAAACGGCCGTTTTTAAGGTTTGATCTATTTTTTAAAAAAAGATTGAAAAAGGAGAGTTTTTTGGATGATGCTAATATCTTCAAATCTATCCAATTAAGGTCTCCGATTATAAGTTATATTAGGCAAAAACATGCAAAAACGGCCAGTTTTGAGATTCAATCGATTTCTTCAAAAAAGCTTGAAAAACGTCGGTTTTGGGAAAATTACCCGTTTTTCAAACTTAGCAAGTTACTGCTCTCGAATCTAAGTAATATTAACCAAAACCTGGAAAAACGGCCGTTTTTAAGGTTTGATCCATTTCCTAAAAAAGATTGAAAAACGGGACTTTTTTTGGATAATGCAATTATCTTCAAACCTATCCAATTAAGGTCTCCGATTATAAGTAATATTAGGCAAAAACATACAAAAACGGCCAGTTTTTAGATTCGAGCGATATCTTAAAAAAAGCTTAAAAAACGTCAGTTTTGAGAAAATAAACCGTTTTTTAAACTTAGCGAGTTATTGCTCTCGAATCTAAGTAATATTAACCAAAACCTAGAAAAACGACCGTTTTTAAGGTTTGATCCATTTTCTAAAAAAAGATTGAAAAACCGGAGTTTTTTGGATGATGCAAATATCATCAAACCTATCGAATTAAGGTCTCCGATTATAAGTTAGATTAGGCAAAAACATGCAAAAACGGCCAGTTTCGAGATTCAATCGATTTCTTAAAAAAAGCTTGAAAAACGTCAGTTTGGGGAAAATAAACCGTTTTTCAAACTTAGCAAGTTATTGCTATCGCATCTAAGTAATATAAACTAAAACCTGGAAAAACGGCCGTTTTTAAGGTTTTGGCCATTTCTTTAAAAAAGAGTGAAAAGCGGGAGTTTTTTGGATGGTGCAAATATCTTCAAACTTATCTAATTAAGGTCTCCGATTATAAGTAATATTAGGCAAAAAAATGCCAAAACGGCCAGTTTTGAGATCCAATCGATTTCTTCAAAAAAGCTTGAAAAACGTCGGTTTTGGGAAAATAAACCGTTTTTCAAACTTCCTATGTTACTGCTCTCGAATCTAAGTAATATTAACCAAAACCTGGAAAAACAGCCGTTTTTAAGGTTTGATCCATTTCCTAAAAAAGATTGAAAAACGGGAGTTTTTTGGATAATGCAAATATCTTCAAACCTATCCAATTTAGGTCTCCTATTATAAGTAATATTAGGCAAAAACATGCCAAAACGCCAGTTTTGAGATTCAATCGATTTCTTAAAAAAAGCTTGAAAAACATCAGTTTTGGGAAAATAAACCGTATTTCAAACTTAGCAAGTTATTGCTATCGAATCTAAGTAATATAAACTAAAACCTGGAAAAACAGCCGTTTTTAAGGTTTTGTCCATTTCCAAAAAAAGAGTGAAAAGCGGGAGTTTTTTGGATGGTGCAAATATCTTCAAACTTATCTAATTAAGGTCTCCGATTATAAGTAATATTAGGCAAAAACATGCAAAATGGCCAGTTTTGAGATTCAAGCGATTTCTTGAAAAATGCTTGAAAAACGTCAGTTTTGAGAAAATAAACCTTTTTTCAAACTTAGAAAATTATTGCTCTCGAATCTAAGTAATATTAACCAAAACCTAGAAAAACGGCCGTTTTTAAGGTTTGATCTATTTTTTAAAAAAAGATTGAAAAACGAGAGTTTTTTGGATGATGCAAATATCTTCAAATCTATCCAATTAAGGTCTCCGATTATAAGTTATATTAGGCAAAAACATGCAAAAACGGCCAGTTTTGAGATTCAATCGATTTCTTCAAAAAAGCTTGAAAAACGTCGGTTTTGGGAAAATAAACCGTTTTTCAATTTAGCAAGTTACTGCTCTCGAATCTAAGTAATATAAACTAAAACCTGAAAAAACGGCCGTTTTTAAGGTTTGATCCATTTCCTAAAAAAGATTGAAAAACGGGACTTTTTTGGATAATGCAATTATCTTCAAACCTATCCAATTAAGGTCTCCGATTATAAGTAATATTAGGCAAAAATATACAAAAACGGCCAGTTTTTAGATTCGAGCGATATCTTAAAAAAAGCTTGAAAAACGTCAGTTTTGAGAAAATAAACCGTTTTTTAAACTTAGCGAGTTATTGCTCTCGAATCTAAGTAATATTAACCAAAACCTAGAAAAACGACCGTTTTTAAGGTTTGATCCATTTTCTAAAAAAAGATTGAAAAACGGGAGTTTTTTGGATGATGCAAATATCTTCAAACCTATCGAATTAAGGTCTCCGATTATAAGTTAGATTAGGCAAAAACATGCAAAAACGGCCAGTTTCGAGATTCAATCGATTTCTTAAAAAAAGCTTGAAAAACGTCAGTTTGGGGAAAATAAACCGTTTTTCAAACTTAGCAAGTTATTGCTATCGCATCTGAGTAATATAAACTAAAACACGGAAAAACGGCCGTTTTTAAGGTTTTGTCCATTTTCAAAAAAAGAGTGAAAGCGGGAGTTTTTTGGATGGTGCAAATATCTTCAAACTTATCTAATTGAGGTCTCCGATTATAAGTAATATTAGGCAAAAACATGCCAAAATGGCCAGTTTTGAGATCCTAATCGATTTCTTCAAAAAAGCTTGAAAAAAGTCGGTTTTGGGAAAATAAACCGTTTTTCAAACTTAGCAAGTTACTGCTCTCGAATCTAAGTAATATTAACCAAAACCTGGAAAAACGGCCGTTTTTAAGGTTTGATCTATTTCCTAAAAAAGATTGAAAAACGGGAGTTTTTTGGATAATGCAAATATCTTCAAACCTATCCAATTTAGGTCTCCTATTATAAGTAATATTATGCAAAAACATGCCAAAACGGCCAGTTTTGAGATTCAATCGATATCTTCAAAATGCTCGAAAAACGTTAGTTTGGGGAAAAAAAACCGTTTTTCAAACATAGCAAGTTATTTCTCTCGAATCTAAGTAATATTGACCAAAACCTGGAAAAACGGCCGTTTTTAAGGTTTGATCCATTTCCTAAAAAAGATTGGAAAACGGGAGTTTTTTGGATAATGCAAATATTTTCAAACCTATCCAATTAAGGTCTCCGATTATAAGTAATATTAGGCAAAAACATACAAAAACGGCCAGTTTTTAGATTCGAGCGATATCTTAAAAAAAGCTTGAAAAACGTCAGTTCTGAGGAAATAAACCGTTTTTTAAACTTAGCGAGTTACTGCTCTCAAATCTAAGTAATATTAACCAAAACCTGGAAAAACGGACGTTTTTAAGGTTTGATCCATTTTCTAAAAAAAGATTGAAAAACGGGAGTTTTTTGGATGCTGCAAATATCTTCAAACCTATCCAATTAAGGTCTCCGATTATAAATTATATTAGGCAAAAACATGCAAAAACGGCCAGTTTTGAGATTCAATCGATTTCTTAAAAAAAGCTTGAAAAACGTCAGTTTTGGGAAAATAAACCGTTTTTCAAACTTAGCAAGTTATTGCTATCGAATCCAAGTAATATTGACCAAAACCTGGAAAAACAGCCGTTTTTAAGGTTTGATCCATTTCCTAAAAAAGATTGAAAAACGGGAGTTTTTTGGATAATGCAAATATCTTCAAACCTATCCAATTAAGGTCTCCGATTATAAGTAATATTAGGCAAAAACATACAAAAACGGCCAGTTTTCAGATTCGAGCGATATCTTAAAAAAAGCTTGAAAAACGTCAGTTCTGAGGAAATAAACCGTTTTTTAAACTTAGCGAGTTACTGCTCTCGAATCTAAGTAATATTAACCAAAACTTGGAAAAACGGACGTTTTTAAGGTTTGATACATTTTCTAAAAAAAGATTGAAAAACGGGAGTTTTTTGGATGATGCAAATATCTTCAAACCTATCCAATTAAGGGCTCCGATTATAAGTTATATTAGGCAAAAACATGCAAAAACGGCCAGTTTTGAGATCCAATCGATTTCTTCGAAAAAGCTTGAAAAACGTCGGTTTTGGGAAAATAAACCGTTTTTCAAACTTAGCAAGTTACTGCTCTCGAATCTAAGTAATATTGACCAAAATCTGGAAAAACAGCCGTTTTTAAGGTTTGATCCATTTCCTAAAAAAGATTGAAAAACGGGAGTTTTTTGGATAATGCAAATATCTTCAAACCTATCCAATTTAGGTCTCCTATTATAAGTAATATTAGGCAAAAACATGCCAAAACAGCCAGTTTTGAGATTCAATCGATATCTTCAAAAAAGCTTGAAAAACGTTAGTTTGGGGAAAATAACCCGTTTTTCAAACATAGCAAGTTATTGCTCTCGAATCTAAGTAACATTAACCAAAACCTGGAAAAACGGCCGTTTTTAAGGTTTTGTCCATTTCCAAAAAAAGAGTGAAAAGCGGGAGTTTTTTGGATGGTGCAAATATCTTCAAACCTATGCAAAATAGCCAGTTTTGAGATTCAAGCGATTTCTTGAAAAATGCTTGAAAAACGTCAGTTCTGAGAAAATAAACCTTTTTTCAAACTTAGCAAGTTATTGCTCTCAAATCTAAGTAATATTAACCAAAACCTAGAAAAACGGCCGTTTTTAAGGTTTGATCCATTTTCTAAAAAAAGATTGAAAAACGAAAGTTTTTTGGATGATGCAAATATCTTCAAACCTATCCAATTAAGGTCTCCGATTATAAGTTATATTAGGCAAAAACATGCAAAAACGGCCAGTTTTGAGATTCAATCGATTTCTGAAAAAAAGCTTGATAAACGTCAGTTTTGGGAAAATAAACCGTTTTTCAAACTTAGCAAGTTATTGCTATCGAATCTAAGTAATATTGACCAAAACCTGGAAAAACGGCCGTTTTTAAGGTTTGATCCATTTCCTAAAAAAGATTGAAAAACGGGACTTTTTTGGATAATGCAATTATCTTCAAACCTATCCAATTAAGGTCTCCGATTATAAGTAATATTAGGCAAAAATATACAAAAACGGCCAGTTTTTAGATTCGAGCGATATCTTAAAAAAAGCTTGAAAAACGTCAGTTTTGAGAAAATAAACCGTTTTTTAAACTTAGCGAGTTATTGCTCTCGAATCTAAGTAATATTAACCAAAACCTAGAAAAACGACCGTTTTTAAGGTTTGATCCATTTTCTAAAAAAAGATTGAAAAACGGGAGTTTTTTGGATGCTGCAAATATCTTCAAATCTATCCAATTAAGGTCTCCGATTATAAATTATATTAGGCAAAAACATGCAAAAAGGGCTAGATTCGAGATTCAATTGATTTCTTAAAAAAAGCTTGAAAAACATCAGTTTGGGGAAAATAAACCGTATTTCAAACTTAGCAAGTTATTGCTATCGAATCTAAGTAATATAAACTAAAACCTGGAAAAACGGCCGTTTTTAAGGTTTGATCCCTTTTCTAAAAAAAGATTGAAAAAACGAGAGTTTTGTGGATGGTGCAAATATCTTCAAACCTATCCAATTAAGGTCTCCGATTATAAGTAATATTAGGCAAAAACATGCAAAATGGCCAGTTTTGAGATTCAAGCGATTTCTTGAAAAATGCTTGAAAAACGTCAGTTTTGAGAAAATAAACCTTTTTTCAAACTTAGAAAATTATTGCTCTCGAATCTAAGTAATATTAACCAAAACCTAGAAAAACGGCCGTTTTTAAGGTTTGATCTATTTTTTAAAAAAAGATTGAAAAACGAGAGTTTTTTGGATGATGCAAATATCTTCAAATCTATCTAATTAAGGTCTCCGATTATAAGTTATATTAGGCAAAAACATGCAAAAACCGCCAGTTTTGAGATTCAATCGATTTCTTAAAAAAAGCTTGAAAAACGTCGGTTTTGGGAAAATTACCCGTTTTTCAAACTTAGCAAGTTACTGCTCTCGAATCTAAGTAATATTAACCAAAACCTGGAAAAACAGCCGTTTTTAAGGTTTCATCCATTTCCTAAAAAAGATTGAAAAACGGGACTTTTTTTGGATAATGCAATTATCTTCAAACCTATCCAATTAAGGTCTCCGATTATAAGTAATATTAGGCAAAAACATACAAAAACGGCCAGTTTTTAGATTCGAGCGATATCTTAAAAAAAGCTTGAAAAACGTCAGTTTTGAGAAAATAAACCGCTTTTTAAACTTAGCGAGTTATTGCTCTCGAATCTAAGTAATATTAACCAAAACCTAGAAAAACGACCGTTTTTAAGGTTTGATCCATTTTCTAAAAAAAGATTGAAAAACCGGAGTTTTTTGGATGATGCAAATATCTTCAAACCTATCGAATTAAGGTCTCCGATTATAAGTTAGATTAGGCAAAAACATGCAAAAACGGCCAGTTTCGAGATTCAATCGATTTCTTAAAAAAAGCTTGAAAAACGTCAGTTTGGGGAAAATAAACCGTTTTTCAAACTTAGCAAGTTATTGCTATCGCATCTAAGTAATATTAACCAAAACCTAGAAAAACGGCCGTTTTTAAGGTTTGATCTATTTTTTAAAAAAAGATTGAAAAAGGAGAGTTTTTTGGATGCTGCAAATATCTTCAAACCTATCCAATTAAGGTCTCCGATTATAAATTATATTAGGCAAAAACATGCAAAAACGGCCAGTTTTGAGATTCAATCGATTTCTTAAAAAAAGCTTGAAAAACGTCAGTTTTGGGAAAATAAACCGTTTTTCAAACTTAGCAAGTTATTGCTATCGAATCCAAGTAATATTGACCAAAACCTGGAAAAACAGCCGTTTTTAAGGTTTGATCCATTTCCTAAAAAAGATTGAAAAACGGGAGTTTTTTGGATAATGCAAATATCTTCAAACCTATCCAATTAAGGTCTCCGATTATAAGTAATATTAGGCAAAAACATACAAAAACGGCCAGTTTTCAGATTCGAGCGATATCTTAAAAAAAGCTTGAAAAACGTCAGTTCTGAGGAAATAAACCGTTTTTTAAACTTAGCGAGTTACTGCTCTCGAATCTAAGTAATATTAACCAAAACTTGGAAAAACGGACGTTTTTAAGGTTTGATACATTTTCTAAAAAAAGATTGAAAAACGGGAGTTTTTTGGATGATGCAAATATCTTCAAACCTATCCAATTAAGGGCTCCGATTATAAGTTATATTAGGCAAAAACATGCAAAAACGGCCAGTTTTGAGATCCAATCGATTTCTTCGAAAAAGCTTGAAAAACGTCGGTTTTGGGAAAATAAACCGTTTTTCAAACTTAGCAAGTTACTGCTCTCGAATCTAAGTAATATTGACCAAAATCTGGAAAAACAGCCGTTTTTAAGGTTTGATCCATTTCCTAAAAAAGATTGAAAAACGGGAGTTTTTTGGATAATGCAAATATCTTCAAACCTATCCAATTTAGGTCTCCTATTATAAGTAATATTAGGCAAAAACATGCCAAAACAGCCAGTTTTGAGATTCAATCGATATCTTCAAAAAAGCTTGAAAAACGTTAGTTTGGGGAAAATAACCCGTTTTTCAAACATAGCAAGTTATTGCTCTCGAATCTAAGTAACATTAACCAAAACCTGGAAAAACGGCCGTTTTTAAGGTTTTGTCCATTTCCAAAAAAAGAGTGAAAAGCGGGAGTTTTTTGGATGGTGCAAATATCTTCAAACCTATGCAAAATAGCCAGTTTTGAGATTCAAGCGATTTCTTGAAAAATGCTTGAAAAACGTCAGTTCTGAGAAAATAAACCTTTTTTCAAACTTAGCAAGTTATTGCTCTCAAATCTAAGTAATATTAACCAAAACCTAGAAAAACGGCCGTTTTTAAGGTTTGATCCATTTTCTAAAAAAAGATTGAAAAACGAAAGTTTTTTGGATGATGCAAATATCTTCAAACCTATCCAATTAAGGTCTCCGATTATAAGTTATATTAGGCAAAAACATGCAAAAACGGCCAGTTTTGAGATTCAATCGATTTCTGAAAAAAAGCTTGATAAACGTCAGTTTTGGGAAAATAAACCGTTTTTCAAACTTAGCAAGTTATTGCTATCGAATCTAAGTAATATTGACCAAAACCTGGAAAAACGGCCGTTTTTAAGGTTTGATCCATTTCCTAAAAAAGATTGAAAAACGGGACTTTTTTGGATAATGCAATTATCTTCAAACCTATCCAATTAAGGTCTCCGATTATAAGTAATATTAGGCAAAAATATACAAAAACGGCCAGTTTTTAGATTCGAGCGATATCTTAAAAAAAGCTTGAAAAACGTCAGTTTTGAGAAAATAAACCGTTTTTTAAACTTAGCGAGTTATTGCTCTCGAATCTAAGTAATATTAACCAAAACCTAGAAAAACGACCGTTTTTAAGGTTTGATCCATTTTCTAAAAAAAGATTGAAAAACGGGAGTTTTTTGGATGCTGCAAATATCTTCAAATCTATCCAATTAAGGTCTCCGATTATAAATTATATTAGGCAAAAACATGCAAAAAGGGCTAGATTCGAGATTCAATTGATTTCTTAAAAAAAGCTTGAAAAACATCAGTTTGGGGAAAATAAACCGTATTTCAAACTTAGCAAGTTATTGCTATCGAATCTAAGTAATATAAACTAAAACCTGTAAAACGGCCGTTTTTAAGGTTTGATCCCTTTTCTAAAAAAAGATTGAAAAAACGAGAGTTTTGTGGATGGTGCAAATATCTTCAAACCTATCCAATTAAGGTCTCCGATTATAAGTAATATTAGGCAAAAACATGCAAAATGGCCAGTTTTGAGATTCAAGCGATTTCTTGAAAAATGCTTGAAAAACGTCAGTTTTGAGAAAATAAACCTTTTTTCAAACTTAGAAAATTATTGCTCTCGAATCTAAGTAATATTAACCAAAACCTAGAAAAACGGCCGTTTTTAAGGTTTGATCTATTTTTTAAAAAAAGATTGAAAAACGAGAGTTTTTTGGATGATGCAAATATCTTCAAATCTATCTAATTAAGGTCTCCGATTATAAGTTATATTAGGCAAAAACATGCAAAAACCGCCAGTTTTGAGATTCAATCGATTTCTTAAAAAAAGCTTGAAAAACGTCGGTTTTGGGAAAATTACCCGTTTTTCAAACTTAGCAAGTTACTGCTCTCTGAATCTAAGTAATATTAACCAAAACCTGGAAAAACAGCCGTTTTTAAGGTTTCATCCATTTCCTAAAAAAGATTGAAAAACGGGACTTTTTTTGGATAATGCAATTATCTTCAAACCTATCCAATTAAGGTCTCCGATTATAAGTAATATTAGGCAAAAACATACAAAAACGGCCAGTTTTTAGATTCGAGCGATATCTTAAAAAAAGCTTGAAAAACGTCAGTTTTGAGAAAATAAACCGCTTTTTAAACTTAGCGAGTTATTGCTCTCGAATCTAAGTAATATTAACCAAAACCTAGAAAAACGACCGTTTTTAAGGTTTGATCCATTTTCTAAAAAAAGATTGAAAAACCGGAGTTTTTTGGATGATGCAAATATCTTCAAACCTATCGAATTAAGGTCTCCGATTATAAGTTAGATTAGGCAAAAACATGCAAAAACGGCCAGTTTCGAGATTCAATCGATTTCTTAAAAAAAGCTTGAAAAACGTCAGTTTGGGGAAAATAAACCGTTTTTCAAACTTAGCAAGTTATTGCTATCGCATCTAAGTAATATTAACCAAAACCTAGAAAAACGGCCGTTTTTAAGGTTTGATCTATTTTTTAAAAAAAGATTGAAAAAGGAGAGTTTTTTGGATGATGCAAATATCTTCAAACTATCCAATTAAGGTCTCCGATTATAAGTTATATTAGGCAAAAACATGCAAAAACGGCCAGTTTTGAGATTCAATCGATTTCTTCAAAAAAGCTTGAAAAACGTCGGTTTTGGGAAAATTACCCGTTTTTCAAACTTAGCAAGTTACTGCTTTCGAATCTAAGTAATATTAACCAAAACCTGGAAAAACGGCCGTTTTTAAGGTTTGATCCATTTCCTAAAAAAGATTGAAAAACGGGACTTTTTTTGGATAATGCAATTATCTTCAAACCTATCCAATTAATGTCTCCGATTATAAGTAATATTAGGCAAAAACATACAAAAACGGCCAGTTTTTAGATTCGAGCGATATCTTAAAAAAAGCTTGAAAAACGTCAGTTTTGAGAAAATAAAACGTTTTTTAAACTTAGCGAGTTATTGCTCTCGAATCTAAGTAATATTAACCAAAACCTAGAAAAACGACCGTTTTTAAGGTTTGATCCATTTTCTAAAAAAAGATTGAAAAACAAGAGTTTTTTGGATGCTGCAAATATCTTCAAATCTATCCAATTAAGGTCTCCGATTATAAATTATATTAGGCAAAAACATGCAAAAAGGGCTAGATTCGAGATTCAATTGATTTCTTAAAAAAAGCTTGAAAAACATCAGTTTGGGGAAAATAAACCGTATTTCAAACTTAGCAAGTTATTGCTATCGAATCTAAGTAATATAAACTAAAACCTGGAAAAACGGCCGTTTTTAAGGTTTGATCCCTTTTCTAAAAAAAGATTGAAAAAACGAGAGTTTTGTGGATGGTGCAAATATCTTCAAACCTATCCAATTAAGGTCTCCGATTATAAGTAATATTAGGCAAAAACATGCAAAATGGCCAGTTTTGAGATTCAAGCGATTTCTTGAAAAATGCTTGAAAAACGTCAGTTTTGAGAAAATAAACCTTTTTTCAAACTTAGAAAATTATTGCTCTCGAATCTAAGTAATATTAACCAAAACCTAGAAAAACGGCCGTTTTTAAGGTTTGATCTATTTTTTAAAAAAGATTGAAAAACGAGAGTTTTTTGGATGATGCAAATATCTTCAAATCTATCCAATTAAGGTCTCCGATTATAAGTTATATTAGGCAAAAACATGCAAAAACCGCCAGTTTTGAGATTCAATCGATTTCTTCAAAAAGCTTGAAAACGTCGGTTTTGGGAAAATTACCCGTTTTTCAAACTTAGCAAGTTACTGCTCTCGAATCTAAGTAATATTAACCAAAACCTGGAAAAACAGCCGTTTTTAAGGTTTCATCCATTTCCTAAAAAAGATTGAAAAAACGGGACTTTTTTTGGATAATGCAATTATCTTCAAACCTATCCAATTAAGGTCTCCGATTATAAGTAATATTAGGCAAAAACATACAAAAACGGCCAGTTTTTAGATTCGAGCGATATCTTAAAAAAAGCTTGAAAAACGTCAGTTTTGAGAAAATAAACCGCTTTTTAAACTTAGCGAGTTATTGCTCTCGAATCTAAGTAATATTAACCAAAACCTAGAAAAACGACCCGTTTTTAAGGTTTGATCCATTTTCTAAAAAAAGATTGAAAAACCGGAGTTTTTTGGATGATGCAAATATCTTCAAACCTATCGAATTAAGGTCTCCGATTATAAGTCAGATTAGGCAAAAACATGCAAAAACGGCCAGTTTCGAGATTCAATCGATTTCTTAAAAAAAGCTTGAAAAACGTCAGTTTGGGGAAAATAAACCGTTTTTCAAACTTAGCAAGTTATTGCTATCGCATCTAAGTAATATTAACCAAAACCTAGAAAAACGGCCGTTTTTAAGGTTTGATCCATTTTCTAAAAAAAGATTGAAAAAGGAGAGTTTTTTGGATGATGCAAATATCTTCAAATCTATCCAATTAAGGTCTCCGATTATAAGTTATATTAGGCAAAAACATGCAAAAACGGCCAGTTTTGAGATTCAATCGATTTCTTCAAAAAAGCTTGAAAAACGTCGGTTTTGGGAAAATTACCCGTTTTTCAAACTTAGCAAGTTACTGCTCTCGAATCTAAGTAATATTAACCAAAACCTGGAAAAACGGCCGTTTTTAAGGTTTGATCCATTTCCTAAAAAAGATTGAAAAACGGGACTTTTTTTGGATAATGCAATTATCTTCAAACCTATCCAATTAAGGTCTCCGATTATAAGTAATATTAGGCAAAAACATACAAAAACGGCCAGTTTTTAGATTCGAGCGATATCTTAAAAAAAGCTTGAAAAACGTCAGTTTTGAGAAAATAAACCGTTTTTTAAACTTAGCGAGTTATTGCTCTCGAATCTAAGTAATATTAACCAAAACCTAGAAAAACGACCGTTTTTAAGGTTTGATCCATTTTCTAAAAAAAGATTGAAAAACCGGAGTTTTTTGGATGATGCAAATATCATCAAACCTATCGAATTAAGGTCTCCGATTATAAGTTAGATTAGGCAAAAACATGCAAAAACGGCCAGTTTCGAGATTCAATCGATTTCTTAAAAAAAGCTTGAAAAACGTCAGTTTGGGGAAAATAAACCGTTTTTCAAACTTAGCAAGTTATTGCTATCGCATCTAAGTAATATAAACTAAAACCTGGAAAAACGGCCGTTTTTAAGGTTTTGGCCATTTCTTTAAAAAAGAGTGAAAAGCGGGAGTTTTTTGGATGGTGCAAATATCTTCAAACTTATCTAATTAAGGTCTCCGATTATAAGTAATATTAGGCAAAAAAAATGCCAAAACGGCAGTTTTGAGATCCAATCGATTTCTTCAAAAAAGCTTGAAAAACGTCGGTTTTGGGAAAATAAACCGTTTTTCAAACTTCCTATGTTACTGCTCTCGAATCTAAGTAATATTAACCAAAACCTGGAAAAACAGCCGTTTTTAAGGTTTGATCCATTTCCTAAAAAAGATTGAAAAACGGGAGTTTTTTGGATAATGCAAATATCTTCAAACCTATCCAATTTAGGTCTCCTATTATAAGTAATATTAGGCAAAAACATGCCAAAACGCCAGTTTTGAGATTCAATCGATTTCTTAAAAAAAGCTTGAAAAACATCAGTTTTGGGAAAATAAACCGTATTTCAAACTTAGCAAGTTATTGCTATCGAATCTAAGTAATATAAACTAAAACCTGGAAAAACAGCCGTTTTTAAGGTTTTGTCCATTTCCAAAAAAAGAGTGAAAAGCGGGAGTTTTTTGGATGGTGCAAATATCTTCAAACTTATCTAATTAAGGTCTCCGATTATAAGTAATATTAGGCAAAAACATGCAAAATGGCCAGTTTTGAGATTTCAAGCGATTTCTTGAAAAATGCTTGAAAAACGTCAGTTTTGAGAAAATAAACCTTTTTTCAAACTTAGAAAATTATTGCTCTCGAATCTAAGTAATATTAACCAAAACCTAGAAAAACGGCCGTTTTTAAGGTTTGATCTATTTTTTAAAAAAAAGATTGAAAAACGAGAGTTTTTTGGATGATGCAAATATCTTCAAATCTATCCAATTAAGGTCTCCGATTATAAGTTATATTAGGCAAAAACATGCAAAAACGGCCAGTTTTGAGATTCAATCGATTTCTTCAAAAAAGCTTGAAAAACGTCGGTTTTGGGAAAATAAACCGTTTTTCAATTTAGCAAGTTACTGCTCTCGAATCTAAGTAATATAAACTAAAACCTGAAAAAACGGCCGTTTTTTAAGGTTTGATCCATTTCCTAAAAAAGATTGAAAAACGGGACTTTTTTGGATAATGCAATTATCTTCAAACCTATCCAATTAAGGTCTCCGATTATAAGTAATATTAGGCAAAAATATACAAAAACGGCCAGTTTTTAGATTCGAGCGATATCTTAAAAAAAGCTTGAAAAACGTCAGTTTTGAGAAAATAAACCGTTTTTTAAACTTAGCGAGTTATTTTTAAGGTTTGATCCATTTTCTAAAAAAAGATTGAAAAACGGGAGTTTTTTGGATGATGCAAATATCTTCAAACCTATCGAATTAAGGTCTCCGATTATAAGTTAGATTAGGCAAAAACATGCAAAAACGGCCAGTTTCGAGATTCAATCGATTTCTTAAAAAAAGCTTGAAAAACGTCAGTTTGGGGAAAATAAACCGTTTTTCAAACTTAGCAAGTTATTGCTATCGCATCTGAGTAATATAAACTAAAACCTGGAAAAACGGCCGTTTTTAAGGTTTTGTCCATTTTCAAAAAAAGAGTGAAAGCGGGAGTTTTTTGGATGGTGCGAATATCTTCAAACTTATCTAATTGAGGTCTCCGATTATAAGTAATATTAGGCAAAAAACATGCCAAAATGGCCAGTTTTGAGATCCTAATCGATTTCTTCAAAAAAGCTTGAAAAAAGTCGGTTTTGGGAAAATAAACCGTTTTTCAAACTTAGCAAGTTACTGCTCTCGAATCTAAGTAATATTAACCAAAACCTGGAAAAACGGCCGTTTTTAAGTGTTTGATCTATTTCCTAAAAAAGATTGAAAAACGGGAGTTTTTTGGATAATGCAAATATCTTCAAACCTATCCAATTTAGGTCTCCTATTATAAGTAATATTATGCAAAAACATGCCAAAACGGCCAGTTTTGAGATTCAATCGATATCTTCAAAATGCTCGAAAAACGTTAGTTTGGGGAAAAAAAACCGTTTTTCAAACATAGCAAGTTATTTCTCTCGAATCTAAGTAATATTGACCAAAACCTGGAAAAACGGCCGTTTTTAAGGTTTGATCCATTTCCTAAAAAAGATTGGAAAACGGGAGTTTTTTGGATAATGCAAATATTTTCAAACCTATCCAATTAAGGTCTCCGATTATAAGTAATATTAGGCAAAAACATACAAAAACGGCCAGTTTTTAGATTCGAGCGATATCTTAAAAAAAGCTTGAAAAACGTCAGTTCTGAGGAAATAAACCGTTTTTTAAACTTAGCGAGTTACTGCTCTCAAATCTAAGTAATATTAACCAAAACCTGGAAAAACGGACGTTTTTAAGGTTTGATCCATTTTCTAAAAAAAGATTGAAAAAACGGGAGTTTTTTGGATGCTGCAAATATCTTCAAACCTATCCAATTAAGGTCTCCGATTATAAATTATATTAGGCAAAAACATGCAAAAACGGCCAGTTTTGAGATTCAATCGATTTCTTAAAAAAAGCTTGAAAAACGTCAGTTTTGGGAAAATAAACCGTTTTTCAAACTTAGCAAGTTATTGCTATCGAATCCAAGTAATATTGACCAAAACCTGGAAAAACAGCCGTTTTTAAGGTTTGATCCATTTCCTAAAAAAGATTGAAAAACGGGAGTTTTTTGGATAATGCAAATATCTTCAAACCTATCCAATTAAGGTCTCCGATTATAAGTAATATTAGGCAAAAACATACAAAAACGGCCAGTTTTCAGATTCGAGCGATATCTTAAAAAAAGCTTGAAAAACGTCAGTTCTGAGGAAATAAACCGTTTTTCAAACTTAGCGAGTTACTGCTCTCGAATCTAAGTAATATTAACCAAAACTTGGAAAAACGGACGTTTTTAAGGTTTGATACATTTTCTAAAAAAAGATTGAAAAACGGGAGTTTTTTGGATGATGCAAATATCTTCAAACCTATCCAATTAAGGGCTCCGATTATAAGTTATATTAGGCAAAAACATGCAAAAACGGCCAGTTTTGAGATCCAATCGATTTCTTCGAAAAAGCTTGAAAAACGTCGGTTTTGGGAAAATAAACCGTTTTTCAAACTTAGCAAGTTACTGCTCTCGAATCTAAGTAATATTGACCAAAATCTGGAAAAACAGCCGTTTTTAAGGTTTGATCCATTTCCTAAAAAAGATTGAAAAACGGGAGTTTTTTGGATAATGCAAATATCTTCAAACCTATCCAATTTAGGTCTCCTATTATAAGTAATATTAGGCAAAAACATGCCAAAACAGCCAGTTTTGAGATTCAATCGATATCTTCAAAAAAGCTTGAAAAACGTTAGTTTGGGGAAAATAACCCGTTTTTCAAACATAGCAAGTTATTGCTCTCGAATCTAAGTAACATTAACCAAAACCTGGAAAAACGGCCGTTTTTAAGGTTTTGTCCATTTCCAAAAAAAGAGTGAAAAGCGGGAGTTTTTTGGGATGGTGCAAATATCTTCAAACCTATGCAAAATAGCCAGTTTTGAGATTCAAGCGATTTCTTGAAAAATGCTTGAAAAACGTCAGTTCTGAGAAAATAAACCTTTTTTCAAACTTAGCAAGTTATTGCTCTCAAATCTAAGTAATATTAACCAAAACCTAGAAAAACGGCCGTTTTTAAGGTTTGATCCATTTTCTAAAAAAAGATTGAAAAACGAAAGTTTTTTGGATGATGCAAATATCTTCAAACCTATCCAATTAAGGTCTCCGATTATAAGTTATATTAGGCAAAAACATGCAAAAACGGCCAGTTTTGAGATTCAATCGATTTCTGAAAAAAAGCTTGATAAACGTCAGTTTTGGGAAAATAAACCGTTTTTCAAACTTAGCAAGTTATTGCTATCGAATCTAAGTAATATTGACCAAAACCTGGAAAAACGGCCGTTTTTAAGGTTTGATCCATTTCCTAAAAAAGATTGAAAAACGGGACTTTTTTGGATAATGCAATTATCTTCAAACCTATCCAATTAAGGTCTCCGATTATAAGTAATATTAGGCAAAAATATACAAAAACGGCCAGTTTTTAGATTCGAGCGATATCTTAAAAAAAGCTTGAAAAACGTCAGTTTTGAGAAAATAAACCGTTTTTTAAACTTAGCGAGTTATTGCTCTCGAATCTAAGTAATATTAACCAAAACCTAGAAAAACGACCGTTTTTAAGGTTTGATCCATTTTCTAAAAAAAGATTGAAAAACGGGAGTTTTTTGGATGCTGCAAATATCTTCAAATCTATCCAATTAAGGTCTCCGATTATAAATTATATTAGGCAAATACATGCAAAAAGGGCTAGATTCGAGATTCAATTGATTTCTTAAAAAAAGCTTGAAAAACATCAGTTTGGGGAAAATAAACCGTATTTCAAACTTAGCAAGTTATTGCTATCGAATCTAAGTAATATAAACTAAAACCTGGAAAAACGGCCGTTTTTAAGGTTTGATCCCTTTTCTAAAAAAAGATTGAAAAAACGAGAGTTTTGTGGATGGTGCAAATATCTTCAAACCTATCCAATTAAGGTCTCCGATTATAAGTAATATTAGGCAAAAACATGCAAAATGGCCAGTTTTGAGATTCAAGCGATTTCTTGAAAAATGCTTGAAAAACGTCAGTTTTGAGAAAATAAACCTTTTTTCAAACTTAGAAAATTATTGCTCTCGAATCTAAGTAATATTAACCAAAACCTAGAAAAACGGCCGTTTTTAAGGTTTGATCTATTTTTTAAAAAAAGATTGAAAAACGAGAGTTTTTTGGATGATGCAAATATCTTCAAATCTATCCAATTAAGGTCTCCGATTATAAGTTATATTAGGCAAAAACATGCAAAAACCGCCAGTTTTGAGATTCAATCGATTTCTTCAAAAAAGCTTGAAAAACGTCGGTTTTGGGAAAATTACCCGTTTTTCAAACTTAGCAAGTTACTGCTCTCGAATCTAAGTAATATTAACCAAAACCTGGAAAAACAGCCGTTTTTAAGGTTTGATCCATTTCCTAAAAAAGATTGAAAAACGGGACTTTTTTTGGATAATGCAATTATCTTAAAACCTATCCAATTAAGGTCTCCGATTATAAGTAATATTAGGCAAAAACATACAAAAACGGCCAGTTTTTAGATTCGAGCGATATCTTAAAAAAAAGCTTGAAAAACGTCAGTTTTGAGAAAATAAACCGCTTTTTAAACTTAGCGAGTTATTGCTCTCGAATCTAAGTAATATTAACCAAAACCTAGAAAAACGACCGTTTTTAAGGTTTGATCCATTTTCTAAAAAAAGATTGAAAAACCGGAGTTTTTTGGATGATGCAAATATCTTCAAACCTATCGAATTAAGGTCTCCGATTATTAGTTAGATTAGGCAAAAACATGCAAAAACGGCCAGTTTCGAGATTCAATCGATTTCTTAAAAAAAGCTTGAAAAACGTCAGTTTGGGGAAAATAAACCGTTTTTCAAACTTAGCAAGTTATTGCTATCGCATCTAAGTAATATTAACCAAAACCTAGAAAAACGGCCGTTTTTAAGGTTTGATCTATTTTTTAAAAAAAGATTGAAAAAGGAGAGTTTTTTGGATGATGCAAATATCTTCAAATCTATCCAATTAAGGTCTCCGATTATAAGTTATATTAGGCAAAAACATGCAAAAACGGCCAGTTTTGAGATTCAATCGATTTCTTCAAAAAGCTTGAAAAACGTCGGTTTTGGGAAAATTACCCGTTTTTCAAACTTAGCAAGTTACTGCTCTCGAATCTAAGTAATATTAACCAAAACCTGGAAAAACGGCCGTTTTTAAGGTTTGATCCATTTCCTAAAAAAGATTGAAAAACGGGACTTTTTTTGGATAATGCAATTATCTTCAAACCTATCCAATTAAGGTCTCCGATTATAAGTAATATTAGGCAAAAACATACAAAAACGGCCAGTTTTTAGATTCGAGCGATATCTTAAAAAAAGCTTGAAAAACGTCAGTTTTGAGAAAATAAACCGTTTTTTAAACTTAGCGAGTTATTGCTCTCGAATCTAAGTAATATTAACCAAAACCTAGAAAAACGACCGTTTTTAAGGTTTGATCCATTTTCTAAAAAAAGATTGAAAAACCGGAGTTTTTTGGATGATGCAAATATCATCAAACCTATCGAATTAAGGTCTACGATTATAAGTTAGATTAGGCAAAAACATGCAAAAACGGCCAGTTTCGAGATTCAATCGATTTCTTAAAAAAAGCTTGAAAAACGTCAGTTTGGGGAAAATAAACCGTTTTTCAAACTTAGCAAGTTATTGCTATCGCATCTAAGTAATATAAACTAAAACCTGGAAAAACGGCCGTTTTTAAGGTTTTGGCCATTTCTTTAAAAAAGAGTGAAAAGCGGGAGTTTTTTGGATGGTGCAAATATCTTCAAACTTATCTAATTAAGGTCTCCGATTATAAGTAATATTAGGCAAAAAAATGCCAAAACGGCCAGTTTTGAGATCCAATCGATTTCTTCAAAAAAGCTTGAAAAACGTCGGTTTTGGGAAAATAAACCGTTTTTCAAACTTCCTATGTTACTGCTCTCGAATCTAAGTAATATTAACCAAAACCTGGAAAAACAGCCGTTTTTAAGGTTTGATCCATTTCCTAAAAAAGATTGAAAAACGGGAGTTTTTTGGATAATGCAAATATCTTCAAACCTATCCAATTTAGGTCTCCTATTATAAGTAATATTAGGCAAAAACATGCCAAAACGCCAGTTTTGAGATTCAATCGATTTCTTAAAAAAAGCTTGAAAAACGTCAGTTTTGGGAAAATAAACCGTTTTTCAAACTTAGCAATTTATTGCTATCGAATCTAAGTAATATTGACCAAAACCTGGAAAAACGGCCGTTTTTAAGGTTTGATCCATTTCCTAAAAAAGATTGAAAAACGGGAGTTTTTTGGATGATGCAAATATCTTCAAACCTATCCAATTAAGTTCTCCGATTATAAGTTATATTAGGCAAAAACATGCAAAAACGGCCAGTTTCGAGATTCAATCGATTTCTTAAAAAAAGCTTGAAAAACATCAGTTTTGGGAAAATAAACCGTATTTCAAACTTAGCAAGTTATTGCTATCGAATCTAAGTAATATAAACTAAAACCTGGAAAAACAGCCGTTTTTAAGGTTTTGTCCATTTCCAAAAAAAGAGTGAAAAGCGGGAGTTTTTTGGATGGTGCAAATATCTTCAAACTTATCTAATTAAGGTCTCCGATTATAAGTAATATTAGGCAAAAACATGCAAAATGGCCAGTTTTGAGATTCAAGCGATTTCTTGAAAAATGCTTGAAAAACGTCAGTTTTGAGAAAATAAACCTTTTTTCAAACTTAGAAAATTATTGCTCTCGAATCTAAGTAATATTAACCAAAACCTAGAAAAACGGCCGTTTTTAAGGTTTGATCTATTTTTTAAAAAAAGATTGAAAAACGAGAGTTTTTTGGATGATGCAAATATCTTCAAATCTATCCAATTAAGGTCTCCGATTATAAGTTATATTAGGCAAAAACATGCAAAAACGGCCAGTTTTGAGATTCAATCGATTTCTTCAAAAAAGCTTGAAAAACGTCGGTTTTGGGAAAATAAACCGTTTTTCAATTTAGCAAGTTACTGCTCTCGAATCTAAGTAATATAAACTAAAACCTGAAAAAACGGCCGTTTTTAAGGTTTGATCCATTTCCTAAAAAAGATTGAAAAACGGGACTTTTTTGGATAATGCAATTATCTTCAAACCTATCCAATTAAGGTCTCCGATTATAAGTAATATTAGGCAAAAATATACAAAAACGGCCAGTTTTTAGATTCGAGCGATATCTTAAAAAAAGCTTGAAAAACGTCAGTTTTGAGAAAATAAACCGTTTTTTAAACTTAGCGAGTTATTGCTCTCGAATCTAAGTAATATTAACCAAAACCTAGAAAAACGACCGTTTTTAAGGTTTGATCCATTTTCTAAAAAAAGATTGAAAAACGGGAGTTTTTTGGATGATGCAAATATCTTCAAACCTATCGAATTAAGGTCTCCGATTATAAGTTAGATTAGGCAAAAACATGCAAAAACGGCCAGTTTCGAGATTCAATCGATTTCTTAAAAAAAGCTTGAAAAACGTCAGTTTGGGGAAAATAAACCGTTTTTCAAACTTAGCAAGTTATTGCTATCGCATCTGAGTAATATAAACTAAAACCTGGAAAAACGGCCGTTTTTAAGGTTTTGTCCATTTTCAAAAAAAGAGTGAAAGCGGGAGTTTTTTGGATGGTGCAAATATCTTCAAACTTATCTAATTGAGGTCTCCGATTATAAGTAATATTAGGCAAAAACATGCCAAAATGGCCAGTTTTGAGATCCTAATCGATTTCTTCAAAAAAGCTTGAAAAAGGTCGGTTTTGGGAAAATAAACCGTTTTTCAAACTTAGCAAGTTACTGCTCTCGAATCTAACTAATATTAACCAAAACCTGGAAAAACGGCCGTTTTTAAGGTTTGATCTATTTCCTAAAAAAGATTGAAAAACGGGAGTTTTTTGGATAATGCAAATATCTTCAAACCTATCCAATTTAGGTCTCCTATTATAAGTAATATTATGCAAAAACATGCCAAAACGGCCAGTTTTGAGATTCAATCGATATCTTCAAAATGCTCGAAAAACGTTAGTTTGGGGAAAAAAAACCGTTTTTCAAACATAGCAAGTTATTTCTCTCGAATCTAAGTAATATTGACCAAAACCTGGAAAAACGGCCGTTTTTAAGGTTTGATCCATTTCCTAAAAAAGATTGGAAAACGGGAGTTTTTTGGATAATGCAAATATTTTCAAACCTATCCAATTAAGGTCTCCGATTATAAGTAATATTAGGCAAAAACATACAAAAACGGCCAGTTTTTAGATTCGAGCGATATCTTAAAAAAAGCTTGAAAAACGTCAGTTCTGAGGAAATAAACCGTTTTTTAAACTTAGCGAGTTACTGCTCTCAAATCTAAGTAATATTAACCAAAACCTGGAAAAACGGACGTTTTTAAGGTTTGATCCATTTTCTAAAAAAAGATTGAAAAACGGGAGTTTTTTGGATGCTGCAAATATCTTCAAACCTATCCAATTAAGGTCTCCGATTATAAATTATATTAGGCAAAAACATGCAAAAACGGCCAGTTTTGAGATTCAATCGATTTCTTAAAAAAAGCTTGAAAAACGTCAGTTTTGGGAAAATAAACCGTTTTTCAAACTTAGCAAGTTATTGCTATCGAATCCAAGTAATATTGACCAAAACCTGGAAAAACAGCCGTTTTTAAGGTTTGATCCATTTCCTAAAAAAGATTGAAAAACGGGAGTTTTTTGGATAATGCAAATATCTTCAAACCTATCCAATTAAGGTCTCCGATTATAAGTAATATTAGGCAAAAACATACAAAAACGGCCAGTTTTCAGATTCGAGCGATATCTTAAAAAAAGCTTGAAAAACGTCAGTTCTGAGGAAATAAACCGTTTTTTAAACTTAGCGAGTTACTGCTCTCGAATCTAAGTAATATTAACCAAAACTTGGAAAAACGGACGTTTTTAAGGTTTGATACATTTTCTAAAAAAAGATTGAAAAACGGGAGTTTTTTGGATGATGCAAATATCTTCAAACCTATCCAATTAAGGGCTCCGATTATAAGTTATATTAGGCAAAAACATGCAAAAACGGCCAGTTTTGAGATCCAATCGATTTCTTCGAAAAAGCTTGAAAAACGTCGGTTTTGGGAAAATAAACCGTTTTTCAAACTTAGCAAGTTACTGCTCTCGAATCTAAGTAATATTGACCAAAATCTGGAAAAACAGCCGTTTTTAAGGTTTGATCCATTTCCTAAAAAAGATTGAAAAACGGGAGTTTTTTGGATAATGCAAATATCTTCAAACCTATCCAATTTAGGTCTCCTATTATAAGTAATATTAGGCAAAAACATGCCAAAACAGCCAGTTTTGAGATTCAATCGATATCTTCAAAAAAGCTTGAAAAACGTTAGTTTGGGGAAAATAACCCGTTTTTCAAACATAGCAAGTTATTGCTCTCGAATCTAAGTAACATTAACCAAAACCTGGAAAAACGGCTGTTTTTAAGGTTTTGTCCATTTCCAAAAAAAGAGTGAAAAGCGGGAGTTTTTTGGATGGTGCAAATATCTTCAAACCTATGCAAAATAGCCAGTTTTGAGATTCAAGCGATTTCTTGAAAAATGCTTGAAAAACGTCAGTTCTGAGAAAATAAACCTTTTTTCAAACTTAGCAAGTTATTGCTCTCAAATCTAAGTAATATTAACCAAAACCTAGAAAAACGGCCGTTTTTAAGGTTTGATCCATTTTCTAAAAAAAGATTGAAAAACGAAAGTTTTTTGGATGATGCAAATATCTTCAAACCTATCCAATTAAGGTCTCCGATTATAAGTTATATTAGGCAAAAACATGCAAAAACGGCCAGTTTTGAGATTCAATCGATTTCTGAAAAAAAGCTTGATAAACGTCAGTTTTGGGAAAATAAACCGTTTTTCAAACTTAGCAAGTTATTGCTATCGAATCTAAGTAATATTGACCAAAACCTGGAAAAACGGCCGTTTTTAAGGTTTGATCCATTTCGTATAAAAGATTGAAAAACGGGAGTTTTTTGGATGATGCAAATATCTTCAAACCTATCCAATTAAGGTCTCCGATTATAAGTTAAATTAGGCAAAAACATGCAAAAACGGCCAGTTTCGAGATTCAATCGATTTCTTAAAAAAAGCTTGATAAACGTCAGTTTTGGGAAAATAAACCGTTTTTCAAACTTAGCAAGTTATTGCTATCGAAACCAAGTAATATCAACCAAAACCTGGAAAAACGGCCTTTTTTAAGGTTTGATCTATTTTCTAAAAAAAGATTGAAAAACGAGAGTTTTTTGGATAATGCAAATATCTTCAAACCTATCCAATTTAGGTCTCCTATTATAAGTAATATTAGGCAAAAACATGCCAAAATGGCCAGTTTTGAGATTCAATCGATATCTTCAAAATGTTCGAAAAACGTTAGTTTGGGGAAAATAAACCGTTTTTTCAAACATAGCAAGTTATTTCTCTCGAATCTAAGTAATATTGACCAAAACCTAGAAAAACGGCCGTTTTTAAGGTTTGATCCATTTCCTAAAAAAGATTGAAAAACGGGAGTTTTTTGGATAATGCAAATATCTTCAAACCTATCCAATTTAGGTCTCCTATTATAAGTAATATTATGCAAAAACATGCCAAAACGGCCAGTTTTGAGATTCAATCGATATCTTCAAATGGTGCTTGAAAAACGTTAGTTTGGGGAAAATAACCCTTTTTTCAAACATAGCAAGTTATTGCTCTCGAATCTAAGTAATATTAACCAAAACCTGGAAAAACGGCCGTTTTTAAGGTTTTGTCCATTTCCAAAAAAAGAGTGAAAAGCGGGAGTTTTTTGGATGGTGCAAATATCTTCAAACCTATGCAAAATAGCCAGTTTTGAGATTTAAGCGATTTCTTGAAAAATGCTTGAAAAACGTCAGTTTTGAGAAAATAAACGTTTTTTCAAACTTAGCAAGTTATTGCTCTCGAATCTAAGTAATATTAACCAAAACCTAGAAAAACGGCCGTTTTTAAGGTTTGATCCATTTTCTAAAAAAAGATTGAAAAACGAGAGTTTTTTGGATGATGCAAATATCTTCAAACCTATCCAATTAAGGTCTCCGATTATAAGTTATATTAGGCAAAAACATGCAAAAACGGCCAGTTTTGAGATCCAATCGATTTCTTAAAAAAAGCTTGAAAAACGTCAGTTTTGGGAAAATAAACCGTTTTTCAAACTTAGCAAGTTATTACTATCGAATCCAAGTAATATTGACCAAAACCTGGAAAAACAGCCGTTTTTAAGGTTTGATCCATTTCCTAAAAAAGATTGAAAAACGGGAGTTTTTTGGATAATGCAAATATCTTCAAAACTATCCAATTAAGGTCTCCGATTATAAGTTATATTAGGCAAAAACATGCAAAAACGGCCAGTTTTGAGATTCAATCGATTTCTTAAAAAAAGCTTGAAAAACGTCAGTTTTGGGAAAATAAACCGTTTTTCAAACTTAGCAAGTTATTGCTATCGAATCCAAATAATATTGACCAAAACTTGGAAAAACGGACGTTTTTAAGGTTTGATCCATTTTCTAAAAAAAGATTGAAAAACGGGAGTTTTTTGGATGATGCAAATATCTTCAAACCTATCGAATTAAGGTCTCCGATTATAAGTTAGATTAGGCAAAAACATGCAAAAACGGCCAGTTTCGAGATTCAATCGATTTCTTAAAAAAAGCTTAAAAAACGTCAGTTTGGGGAAAATAAACCGTTTTTCAAACTTAGCAAGTTATTGCTATCGCATCTGAGTAATATAAACTAAAACCTGGAAAAACGGCCGTTTTTAAGGTTTTGTCCATTTTCAAAAAAAGAGTGAAAGCGGGAGTTTTTTGGATGGTGCAAATATCTTCAAACTTATCTAATTGAGGTCTCCGATTATAAGTAATATTAGGCAAAAACATGCCAAAATGGCCAGTTTTGAGATCCAATCGATTTCTTCAAAAAAGCTTGAAAAACGTCGGTTTTGGGAAAATAAACCGTTTTTCAAACTTAGCAAGTTACTGCTCTCGAATCTAAGTAATATTAACCAAAACCTGGAAAAACGGCCGTTTTTAAGGTTTGATCTATTTCCTAAAAAAGATTGAAAAACGGGAGTTTTTTGGATAATGCAAATATCTTCAAACCTATCCAATTTAGGTCTCCTATTATAAGTAATATTATGCAAAAACATGCCAAAACGGCCAGTTTTGAGATTCAATCGATATCTTCAAAATGCTCGAAAAACGTTAGTTTGGGGAAAAAAAACCGTTTTTCAAACATAGCAAGTTATTTCTCTCGAATCTAAGTAATATTGACCAAAACCTGGAAAAACGGCCGTTTTTAAGGTTTGATCCATTTCCTAAAAAAGATTGGAAAACGGGAGTTTTTTGGATAATGCAAATATTTTCAAACCTATCCAATTAAGGTCTCCGATTATAAGTAATATTAGGCAAAAACATACAAAAACGGCCAGTTTTCAGATTCGAGCGATATCTTAAAAAAAGCTTGAAAAACGTCAGTTCTGAGGAAATAAACCGTTTTTTAAACTTAGCGAGTTACTGCTCTCGAATCTAAGTAATATTAACCAAAACTTGGAAAAACGGACGTTTTTTAAGGTTTGATCCATTTTCTAAAAAAAGATTGAAAAACGGGAGTTTTTTGGATGCTGCAAATATCTTCAAACCTATCCAATTAAGGTCTCCGATTATAAATTATATTAGGCAAAAACATGCAAAAACGGCTAGATTCGAGATTCAATTGATTTCTTAAAAAAAGCTTGAAAAACATCAGTTTGGGGAAAATAAACCGTATTTCAAACTTAGCAAGTTATTGCTATCGAATCTAAGTAATATAAACTAAAACCTGGAAAAACGGCCGTTTTTAAGGTTTGATCCCTTTTCTAAAAAAAGATTGAAAAAACGAGAGTTTTGTGGATGGTGCAAATATCTTCAAACCTATCCAATTAAGGTCTCCGATTATAAGTAATATTAGGCAAAAACATGCAAAATGGCCAGTTTTGAGATTCAAGCGATTTCTTGAAAAATGCTTGAAAAACGTCAGTTTTGAGAAAATAAACCTTTTTTCAAACTTAGAAAATTATTGCTCTCGAATCTAAGTAATATTAACCAAAACCTAGAAAAACGGCCGTTTTTAAGGTTTGATCTATTTTTTTAAAAAAAGATTGAAAAACGAGAGTTTTTTGGATGATGCAAATATCTTCAAATCTATCCAATTAAGGTCTCCGATTATAAGTTATATTAGGCAAAAACATGCAAAAACGGCCAGTTTTGAGATTCAATCGATTTCTTCAAAAAAGCTTGAAAAACGTCGGTTTTGGGAAAATTACCCGTTTTTCAAACTTAGCAAGTTACTGCTCTCGAATCTAAGTAATATTAACCAAAACCTGGAAAAACGGCCGTTTTTAAGGTTTGATCCATTTCGTATAAAAGATTGAAAAACGGGAGTTTTTTGGATGATGCAAATATCTTCAAACCTATCCAATTAAGGTCTCCGATTATAAGTTAAATTAGGCAAAAACATGCAAAAACGGCCAGTTTCGAGATTCAATCGATTTCTTAAAAAAAGCTTGATAAACGTCAGTTTTGGGAAAATAAACCGTTTTTCAAACTTAGCAAGTTATTGCTATCGAAACCAAGTAATATCAACCAAAACCTGGAAAAAACGGCCTTTTTTAAGGTTTGATCTATTTTCTAAAAAAAGATTGAAAAACGGGAGTTTTTTGGATGATGCAAATATCTTCAAACCTATCCAATTAAGGTCTCCGATTATAAGTTATATTAGGCAAAAACATGCAAAAACGGCCAGTTTCGAGATTCAATCGATTTCTTAAAAAAAGCTTGAAAAACGTCAGTTTTGATAAAAATAAACCGTTTTTCAAACTTAGCGAGTTATTGCTATCGAATCTAAGTAATATAAACTAAAACCTGGAAAAACGGCCGTTTTTAAGGTTTTGGCCATTTCCCAAAAAAGAGTGAAAAGCGGGAGTTTTTTGGATGGTGCAAATATCTTCAAACCTATCTAATTAAGGTCTCCGATTATAAGTAATATTAGGCAAAAAAATGCCAAAACGGCCAGTTTTGAGATCCAATCGATTTCTTCAAAAAAGCTTGAAAAACGTCGGTTTTGGGAAAATAAACCGTTTTTCAAACTTACCAAGTTACTGCTCTCGAATCTAAGTAATATTAACCAAAACCTGGAAAAACAGCCGTTTTTAAGGTTTGATCCATTTCCTAAAAAAGATTGAAAAACGGGAGTTTTTTGGATAATGCAAATATCTTCAAACCCATCCAATTTAGGTCTCCTATTATAAGTAATATTAGGCAAAAACATGCCAAAACGCCAGTTTTGAGATTCAATCGAATTTCTTTAAAAAAGCTTGAAAAACGTCAGTTTTGGGAAAATAAACCGTTTTTCAAACTTAGCAATTTATTGCTATCGAATCTAAGTAATATTGACCAAAACCTGGAAAAACGGCCGTTTTTAAGGTTTGATCCATTTCCTAAAAAAGATTGAAAAACGGGAGTTTTTTGGATGATGCAAATATCTTCAAACCTATCCAATTAAGTTCTCCGATTATAAGTTATATTAGGCAAAAACATGCAAAAACGGCCAGTTTCGAGATTCAATCGATTTCTTAAAAAAAGCTTGAAAAACATCAGTTTTGGGAAAATAAACCGTATTTCAAACTTAGCAAGTTATTGCTATCGAATCTAAGTAATATAAACTAAAACCTGGAAAAACAGCCGTTTTTAAGGTTTTGTCCATTTCCAAAAAAAGAGTGAAAAGCGGGAGTTTTTTGGATGGTGCAAATATCTTCAAACTTATCTAATTAAGGTCTCCGATTATAAGTAATATTAGGCAAAAACATGCAAAATGGCCAGTTTTGAGATTCAAGCGATTTCTTGAAAAATGCTTGAAAAACGTCAGTTTTGAGAAAATAAACCTTTTTTCAAACTTAGAAAACTATTGCTCTCGAATAAAAGTAATATTAACCAAAACCTAGAAAAACGGCCGTTTTTAAGGTTTGATCTATTTTTTAAAAAAAGATTGAAAAACGAGAGTTTTTTGGATGATGCAAATATCTTCAAATCTATCCAATTAAAGTCTCCGATTATAAGTTATATTAGGCAAAAACATGCAAAAACGGCCAGTTTTGAGATTCAATCGATTTCTTCAAAAAAAGCTTGAAAAACGTCGGTTTTGGGAAAATTACCCGTTTTTTTAAACTTAGCAAGTTACTACTCTCGAAACTAAGTAATACTAACCAAAACATGCCAAAATGGCCAGTTTTGAGATCCAATCGATTTCTTCAAAAAAGCTTGAAAAACGTCGGTTTTGGGAAAATAAACCGTTTTTCAAACTTAGCAAGTTACTGCTCTCGAATCTAAGTAATATTAACCAAAACCTGGAAAAACGGCCGTTTTTAAGGTTTGATCTATTTCCTAAAAAAGATTGAAAAACGGGAGTTTTTTGGATAATGCAAATATTTTCAAACCTATCCAATTAAGGTCTCCGATTATAAGTAATATTAGGCAAAAACATACAAAAACGGCCAGTTTTCAGATTCGAGCGATATCTTAAAAAAAGCTTGAAAAACGTCAGTTCTGAGGAAATAAACCGTTTTTTAAACTTAGCGAGTTACTGCTCTCGAATCTAAGTAATATTAACCAAAACTTGGAAAAACGGACGTTTTTAAGGTTTGATCCATTTTCTAAAAAAAGATTGAAAAACGGGAGTTTTTTGGATGCTGCAAATATCTTCAAACCTATCCAATTAAGGTCTCCGATTATAAATTATATTAGGCAAAAACATGCAAAAACGGCTAGATTCGAGATTCAATTGATTTCTTAAAAAAAGCTTGAAAAACATCAGTTTGGGGAAAATAAACCGTATTTCAAACTTAGCAAGTTATTGCTATCGAATCTAAGTAATATAAACTAAAACCTGGAAAAACGGCCGTTTTTAAGGTTTGATCCCTTTTCTAAAAAAAGATTGAAAAAACGAGAGTTTTGTGGATGGTGCAAATATCTTCAAACCTATCCAATTAAGGTCTCCGATTATAAGTAATATTAGGCAAAAACATGCAAAATGGCCAGTTTTGAGATTCAAGCGATTTCTTGAAAAATGCTTGAAAAACGTCAGTTTTGAGAAAATAAACCTTTTTTCAAACTTAGAAAATTATTGCTCTCGAATCTAAGTAATATTAACCAAAACCTAGAAAAACGGCCGTTTTTAAGGTTTGATCTATTTTTTTAAAAAAAGATTGAAAAACGAGAGTTTTTTGGATGATGCAAATATCTTCAAATCTATCCAATTAAGGTCTCCGATTATAAGTTATATTAGGCAAAAACATGCAAAAACGGCCAGTTTTGAGATTCAATCGATTTCTTCAAAAAAGCTTGAAAAACGTCGGTTTTGGGAAAATTACCCGTTTTTCAAACTTAGCAAGTTACTGCTCTCGAATCTAAGTAATATTAACCAAAACCTGGAAAAACGGCCGTTTTTAAGGTTTGATCCATTTCGTATAAAAGATTGAAAAACGGGAGTTTTTTGGATGATGCAAATATCTTCAAACCTATCCAATTAAGGTCTCCGATTATAAGTTAAATTAGGCAAAAACATGCAAAAACGGCCAGTTTCGAGATTCAATCGATTTCTTAAAAAAAGCTTGATAAACGTCAGTTTTGGGAAAATAAACCGTTTTTCAAACTTAGCAAGTTATTGCTATCGAAACCAAGTAATATCAACCAAAACCTGGAAAAACGGCCTTTTTTAAGGTTTGATCTATTTTCTAAAAAAAGATTGAAAAACGGGAGTTTTTTGGATGATGCAAATATCTTCATACCTATCCAATTAAGGTCTCCGATTATAAGTTATATTAGGCAAAAACATGCAAAAACGGCCAGTTTCGAGATTCAATCGATTTCTTAAAAAAAGCTTGAAAAACGTCAGTTTTGATAAAAATAAACCGTTTTTCAAACTTAGCGAGTTATTGCTATCGAATCTAAGTAATATAAACTAAAACCTGGAAAAACGGCCGTTTTTAAGGTTTTGTCCATTTTCAAAAAAAGAGTGAAAGCGGGAGTTTTTTGGATGGTGCAAATATCTTCAAACTTATCTAATTGAGGTCTCCGATTATAAGTAATATTAGGCAAAAACATGCCAAAATGGCCAGTTTTGAGATCCAATCGATTTCTTCAAAAAAGCTTGAAAAACGTCGGTTTTGGGAAAATAAACCGTTTTTCAAACTTAGCAAGTTACTGCTCTCGAATCTAAGTAATATTAACCAAAACCTGGAAAAACGGCCGTTTTTAAGGTTTGATCTATTTCCTAAAAAAGATTGAAAAACGGGAGTTTTTTGGATAATGCAAATATCTTCAAACCTATCCAATTTAGGTCTCCTATTATAAGTAATATTATGCAAAAACATGCCAAAACGGCCAGTTTTGAGATTCAATCGATATCTTCAAAATGCTCGAAAAACGTTAGTTTGGGGAAAAAAAAACGTTTTTCAAACATAGCAAGTTATTTCTCTCGAATCTAAGTAATATTGACCAAAACCTGGAAAAACGGCCGTTTTTAAGGTTTGATCCATTTCCTAAAAAAGATTGGAAAACGGGAGTTTTTTGGATAATGCAAATATTTTCAAACCTATCCAATTAAGGTCTCCGATTATAAGTAATATTAGGCAAAAACATACAAAAACGGCCAGTTTTCAGATTCGAGCGATATCTTAAAAAAAGCTTGAAAAACGTCAGTTCTGAGGAAATAAACCGTTTTTTAAACTTAGCGAGTTACTGCTCTCGAATCTAAGTAATATTAACCAAAACTTGGAAAAACGGACGTTTTTAAGGTTTGATCCATTTTCTAAAAAAAGATTGAAAAACGGGAGTTTTTTGGATGCTGCAAATATCTTCAAACCTATCCAATTAAGGTCTCCGATTATAAATTATATTAGGCAAAAACATGCAAAAACGGCTAGATTCGAGATTCAATTGATTTCTTAAAAAAAGCTTGAAAAACATCAGTTTGGGGAAAATAAACCGTATTTCAAACTTAGCAAGTTATTGCTATCGAATCTAAGTAATATAAACTAAAACCTGGAAAAACGGCCGTTTTTAAGGTTTGATCCCTTTTCTAAAAAAAGATTGAAAAAACGAGAGTTTTGTGGATGGTGCAAATATCTTCAAACCTATCCAATTAAGGTCTCCGATTATAAGTAATATTAGGCAAAAACATGCAAAATGGCCAGTTTTGAGATTCAAGCGATTTCTTGAAAAATGCTTGAAAAACGTCAGTTTTGAGAAAATAAACCTTTTTTCAAACTTAGAAAATTATTGCTCTCGAATCTAAGTAATATTAACCAAAACCTAGAAAAACGGCCGTTTTTAAGGTTTGATCTATTTTTTTAAAAAAAGATTGAAAAACGAGAGTTTTTTGGATGATGCAAATATCTTCAAATCTATCCAATTAAGGTCTCCGATTATAAGTTATATTAGGCAAAAACATGCAAAACGGCCAGTTTTGAGATTCAATCGATTTCTTCAAAAAGCTTGAAAAACGTCGGTTTTGGGAAAATTACCCGTTTTTCAAACTTAGCAAGTTACTGCTCTCGAATCTAAGTAATATTAACCAAAACCTGGAAAAACGGCCGTTTTTAAGGTTTGATCCATTTCGTATAAAAGATTGAAAAACGGGAGTTTTTTGGATGATGCAAATATCTTCAAACCTATCCAATTAAGGTCTCCGATTATAAGTTAAATTAGGCAAAAACATGCAAAAACGGCCAGTTTCGAGATTCAATCGATTTCTTAAAAAAAGCTTGATAAACGTCAGTTTTGGGAAAATAAACCGTTTTTCAAACTTAGCAAGTTATTGCTATCGAAACCAAGTAATATCAACCAAAACCTGGAAAAACGGCCTTTTTTAAGGTTTGATCTATTTTCTAAAAAAAGATTGAAAAACGGGAGTTTTTTGGATGATGCAAATATCTTCAAACCTATCCAATTAAGGTCTCCGATTATAAGTTATATTAGGCAAAAACATGCAAAAACGGCCAGTTTCGAGATTCAATCGATTTCTTAAAAAAAGCTTGAAAAACGTCAGTTTTGATAAAAATAAACCGTTTTTCAAACTTAGCGAGTTATTGCTATCGAATCTAAGTAATATAAACTAAAACCTGGAAAAACGGCCGTTTTTAAGGTTTTGGCCATTTCCCAAAAAAGAGTGAAAAGCGGGAGTTTTTTGGATGGTGCAAATATCTTCAAACTTATCTAATTAAGGTCTCCGATTATAAGTAATATTAGGCAAAAAAATGCCAAAACGGCCAGTTTTGAGATCCAATCGATTTCTTCAAAAAAGCTTGAAAAACGTCGGTTTTGGGAAAATAAACCGTTTTTCAAACTTACCAAGTTACTGCTCTCGAATCTAAGTAATATTAACCAAAACCTGGAAAAACAGCCGTTTTTAAGGTTTGATCCATTTCCTAAAAAAGATTGAAAAACGGGAGTTTTTTGGATAATGCAAATATCTTCAAACCCATCCAATTTAGGTCTTCTATTATAAGTAATATTAGGCAAAAACATGCCAAAACGCCAGTTTTGAGATTCAATCGAATTTCTTTAAAAAAGCTTGAAAAACGTCAGTTTTGGGAAAATAAACCGTTTTTCAAACTTAGCAATTTATTGCTATCGAATCTAAGTAATATTGACCAAAACCTGGAAAAACGGCCGTTTTTAAGGTTTGATCCATTTCCTAAAAAAGATTGAAAAACGGGAGTTTTTTGGATGATGCAAATATCTTCAAACCTATCCAATTAAGTTCTCCGATTATAAGTTATATTAGGCAAAAACATGCAAAAACGGCCAGTTTCGAGATTCAATCGATTTCTTAAAAAAAGCTTGAAAAACATCAGTTTTGGGAAAATAAACCGTATTTCAAACTTAGCAAGTTATTGCTATCGAATCTAAGTAATATAAACTAAAACCTGGAAAAACAGCCGTTTTTAAGGTTTTGTCCATTTCCAAAAAAAGAGTGAAAAGCGGGAGTTTTTTGGATGGTGCAAATATCTTCAAACTTATCTAATTAAGGTCTCCGATTATAAGTAATATTAGGCAAAAACATGCAAAATGGCCAGTTTTGAGATTCAAGCGATTTCTTGAAAAATGCTTGAAAAACGTCAGTTTTGAGAAAATAAACCTTTTTTCAAACTTAGAAAATTATTGCTCTCGAATAAAAGTAATATTAACCAAAACCTAGAAAAACGGCCGTTTTTAAGGTTTGATCTATTTTTTAAAAAAAGATTGAAAAACGAGAGTTTTTTGGATGATGCAAATATCTTCAAATCTATCCAATTAAAGTCTCCGATTATAAGTTATATTAGGCAAAAACATGCAAAAACGGCCAGTTTTGAGATTCAATCGATTTCTTCAAAAAAAGCTTGAAAAACGTCGGTTTTGGGAAAATTACCCGTTTTTTTAAACTTAGCAAGTTACTACTCTCGAAACTAAGTAATACTAACCAAAACCTGAAAAAACGGCCGTTTTTAAGGTTTGATCCATTTCCTAAAAAAGATTGAAAAACGGGACTTTTTTTGGATAATGCAATTATCTTCAAACCTATCCAATTAAGGTCTCCGATTATAAGTAATATTAGGCAAAAACATACAAAAACGGCCAGTTTTTAGATTCGAGCGATATCTTAAAAAAAGCTTGAAAAACGTCAGTTTTGAGAAAATAAACCGTTTTTTAAACTTAGCGAGTTATTGCTCTCGAATCTAAGTAATATTAACCAAAAACTAGAAAAACGACCGTTTTTAAGGTTTGATCCATTTTCTAAAAAAAGATTGAAAAACGGGAGTTTTTTGGATGATGCAAATATCTTCAAACCTATCGAATTAAGGTCTCCGATTATAAGTTAGATTAGGCAAAAACATGCAAAAACGGCCAGTTTCGAGATTCAATCGATTTCTTGAAAAAAGCTTGAAAAAAGTCAGTTTGGGGAAAATAAACCGTTTTTCAAACTTAGCAAGTTATTGCTATCGCATCTGAGTAATATAAACTAAAACCTGGAAAAACGGCCGTTTTTAAGGTTTTGTCCATTTTCAAAAAAAGAGTGAAAGCGGGAGTTTTTTGGATGGTGCAAATATCTTCAAACTTATCTAATTGAGGTCTCCGATTATAAGTAATATTAGGCAAAAACATGCCAAAATGGCCAGTTTTGAGATCCAATCGATTTCTTCAAAAAAGCTTGAAAAACGTCGGTTTTGGGAAAATAAACCGTTTTTCAAACTTAGCAAGTTACTGCTCTCGAATCTAAGTAATATTAACCAAAACCTGGAAAAACGGCCGTTTTTAAGGTTTGATCTATTTCCTAAAAAAGATTGAAAAACGGGAGTTTTTTGGATAATGCAAATATCTTCAAACCTATCCAATTTAGGTCTCCTATTATAAGTAATATTATGCAAAAACATGCCAAAACGGCCAGTTTTGAGATTCAATCGATATCTTCAAAATGCTCGAAAAACGTTAGTTTGGGGAAAAAAAAACCGTTTTTCAAACATAGCAAGTTATTTCTCTCGAATCTAAGTAATATTGACCAAAACCTGGAAAAACGGCCGTTTTTTAAGGTTTGATCCATTTCCTAAAAAAGATTGGAAAACGGGAGTTTTTTGGATAATGCAAATATTTTCAAACCTATCCAATTAAGGTCTCCGATTATAAGTAATATTAGGCAAAAACATACAAAAAACGGCCAGTTTTTAGATTCGAGCGATATCTTAAAAAAAGCTTGAAAAACGTCAGTTCTGAGGAAATAAACCGTTTTTTAAACTTAGCGAGTTACTGCTCTCAAATCTAAGTAATATTAACCAAAACCTGGAAAAACGGACGTTTTTAAGGTTTGATCCATTTTCTAAAAAAAGATTGAAAAACGGGAGTTTTTTGGATGCTGCAAATATCTTCAAACCTATCCAATTAAGGTCTCCGATTATAAATTATATTAGGCAAAAACATGCAAAAACGGCCAGTTTTGAGATTCAATCGATTTCTTAAAAAAAAGCTTGAAAAACGTCAGTTTTGGAAAAATAAACCGTTTTTCAAACTTAGCAAGTTATTGCTATCGAATCCAAGTAATATTGACCAAAACCTGGAAAAACAGCCGTTTTTAAGGTTTGATCCATTTCCTAAAAAAGATTGAAAAACGGGAGTTTTTTGGATAATGCAAATATCTTCAAACCTATCCAATTAAGGTCTCCGATTATATGTAATATTAGGCAAAAACATACAAAAACGGCCAGTTTTCAGATTCGAGCGATATCTTAAAAAAAGCTTGAAAAACGTCAGTTCTGAGGAAATAAACCGTTTTTTAAACTTAGCGAGTTACTGCTCTCGAATCTAAGTAATATTAACCAAAACTTGGAAAAACGGACGTTTTTAAGGTTTGATCCATTTTCTAAAAAAAGATTGAAAAACGGGAGTTTTTTGGATGCTGCAAATATCTTCAAACCTATCCAATTAAGGTCTCCGATTATAAATTATATTAGGCAAAAACATGCAAAAACGGCTAGATTCGAGATTCAATTGATTTTTTAAAAAAAGCTTGAAAAACATCAGTTTGGGGAAAACCGTATTTCAAACTTAGCAAGTTATTGCTATCGAATCTAAGTAATATAAACTAAAACCTGGAAAAACGGCCGTTTTTAAGGTTTGATCCCTTTTCTAAAAAAAGATTGAAAAAACGAGAGTTTTGTGGATGGTGCAAATATCTTCAAACCTATCCAATTAAGGTCTCCGATTATAAGTTATATTAGGCAAAAACATGCAAAATGGCCAGTTTTGAGATTCAAGCGATTTCTTGAAAAATGCTTGAAAAACGTCAGTTTTGAGAAAATAAACCTTTTTTCAAACTTAGAAAATTATTGCTCTCGAATCTAAGTAATATTAACCAAAACCTAGAAAAACGGCCGTTTTTAAGGTTTGATCTATTTTTTTAAAAAAAGATTGAAAAACGAGAGTTTTTTGGATGATGCAAATATCTTCAAATCTATCCAATTAAGGTCTCCGATTATAAGTTATATTAGGCAAAAACATGCATAAACGGCCAGTTTTGAGATTCAATCGATTTCTTCAAAAAAGCTTGAAAAACGTCGGTTTTGGGAAAATTACCCGTTTTTCAAACTTAGCAAGTTACTGCTCTCGAATCTAAGTAATATTAACCAAAACCTGGAAAAACGGCCGTTTTTAAGGTTTGATCCATTTCGTATAAAAGATTGAAAAACGGGAGTTTTTTGGATGATGCAAATATCTTCAAACCTATCCAATTAAGGTCTCCGATTATAAGTTAAATTAGGCAAAAACATGCAAAAACGGCCAGTTTCGAGATTCAATCGATTTCTTAAAAAAAGCTTGATAAACGTCAGTTTTGGGAAAATAAACCGTTTTTCAAACTTAGCAAGTTATTGCTATCGAAACCAAGTAATATCAACCAAAACCTGGAAAAACGGCCTTTTTTAAGGTTTGATCTATTTTCTAAAAAAAGATTGAAAAACGGGAGTTTTTTGGATGATGCAAATATCTTCAAACCTATCCAATTAAGGTCTCGGATTATAAGTTATATTAGGCAAAAACATGCAAAAACGGCCAGTTTCGAGATTCAATCGATTTCTTAAAAAAAGCTTGAAAAACGTCAGTTTTGATAAAAATAAACCGTTTTTCAAACTTAGCGAGTTATTGCTATCGAATCTAAGTAATATAAACTAAAACCTGGAAAAACAGCCGTTTTTAAGGTTTTGGCCATTTCCCAAAAAAAAGTGAAAAGCGGGAGTTTTTTGGATGGTGCAAATATCTTCAAACTTATCTAATTAAGGTCTCCGATTATAAGTAATATTAGGCAAAAAAATGCCAAAACGGCCAGTTTTGAGATCCAATCGATTTCTTCAAAAAAGCTTGAAAAACGTCGGTTTTGGGAAAATAAACCGTTTTTCAAACTTACCAAGTTACTGCTCTCGAATCTAAGTAATATTAACCAAAACCTGGAAAAACAGCCGTTTTTAAGGTTTGATCCATTTCCTAAAAAAGATTGAAAAACGGGAGTTTTTTGGATAATGCAAATATCTTCAAACCCATCCAATTTAGGTCTCCTATTATAAGTAATATTAGGCAAAAACATGCCAAAACGCCAGTTTTGAGATTCAATCGAATTTCTTTAAAAAAGCTTGAAAAACGTCAGTTTTGGGAAAATAAACCGTTTTTCAAACTTAGCAATTTATTGCTATCGAATCTAAGTAATATTGACCAAAACCTGGAAAAACGGCCGTTTTTAAGGTTTGATCCATTTCCTAAAAAAGATTGAAAAACGGGAGTTTTTTGGATGATGCAAATATCTTCAAACCTATCCAATTAAGTTCTCCGATTATAAGTTATATTAGGCAAAAACATGCAAAAACGGCCAGTTTCGAGATTCAATCGATTTCTTAAAAAAAGCTTGAAAAACATCAGTTTTGGGAAAATAAACCGTATTTCAAACTTAGCAAGTTATTGCTATCGAATCTAAGTAATATAAACTAAAACCTGGAAAAACAGCCGTTTTTAAGGTTTTGTCCATTTCCAAAAAAAGAGTGAAAAGCGGGAGTTTTTTGGATGGTGCAAATATCTTCAAACTTATCTAATTAAGGTCTCCGATTATAAGTAATATTAGGCAAAAACATGCAAAATGGCCAGTTTTGAGATTCAAGCGATTTCTTGAAAAATGCTTGAAAAACGTCAGTTTTGAGAAAATAAACCTTTTTTCAAACTTAGAAAATTATTGCTCTCGAATAAAAGTAATATTAACCAAAACCTAGAAAAACGGCCGTTTTTAAGGTTTGATCTATTTTTTAAAAAAAGATTGAAAAACGAGAGTTTTTTGGATGATGCAAATATCTTCAAATCTATCCAATTAAGGTCTCCGATTATAAGTTATATTAGGCAAAAACATGCAAAAACGCCCAGTTTTGAGATTCAATCGATTTCTTCAAAAAAGCTTGAAAAACGTCGGTTTTGGGAAAATTACCCGTTTTTTTAAACTTAGCAAGTTACTACTCTCGAATCTAAGTAATACTAACCAAAACCTGAAAAAACGGCCGTTTTTAAGGTTTGATCCATTTCCTATAAAAGATTGAAAAACGGGACTTTTTTTGGATAATGCAATTATCTTCAAACCTATCCAATTAAGGTCTCCGATTATAAGTAATATTAGGCAAAAACATACAAAAACGGCCAGTTTTTAGATTCGAGCGATATCTTAAAAAAAGCTTGGAAAACGTCAGTTTTGAGAAAATAAACCGTTTTTTAAACTTAGCGAGTTATTGCTCTCGAATCTAAGTAATATTAACCAAAACCTAGAAAAACGACCGTTTTTAAGGTTTGATCCATTTTCTAAAAAAAGATTGAAAAACGGGAGTTTTTTGGATGATGCAAATATCTTCAAACCTATCGAATTAAGGTCTCCGATTATAAGTTAGATTAGGCAAAAACATGCAAAAACGGCCAGTTTCGAGATTCAATCGATTTCTTAAAAAAAGCTTGAAAAACGTCAGTTTGGGGAAAATAAACCGTTTTTCAAACTTAGCAAGTTATTGCTATCGCATCTGAGTAATATAAACTAAAACCTGGAAAAACGGCCGTTTTTAAGGTTTTGTCCATTTTCAAAAAAAGAGTGAAAGCGGGAGTTTTTTGGATGGTGCAAATATCTTCAAACTTATCTAATTGAGGTCTCCGATTATAAGTAATATTAGGCAAAAACATGCCAAAATGGCCAGTTTTGAGATCCAATCGATTTCTTCAAAAAAGCTTGAAAAACGTCGGTTTTGGGAAAATAAACCGTTTTTCAAACTTAGCAAGTTACTGCTCTCGAATCTAAGTAATATTAACCAAAACCTGGAAAAACGGCCGTTTTTAAGGTTTGATCTATTTCCTAAAAAAGATTGAAAAACGGGAGTTTTTTGGATAATGCAAATATCTTCAAACCTATCCAATTTAGGTCTCCTATTATAAGTAATATTATGCAAAAACATGCCAAAACGGCCAGTTTTGAGATTCAATCGATATCTTCAAAATGCTCGAAAAACGTTAGTTTGGGGAAAAAAAACCGTTTTTCAAACATAGCAAGTTATTTCTCTCGAATCTAAGTAATATTGACCAAAACCTGGAAAAACGGCCGTTTTTAAGGTTTGATCCATTTCCTAAAAAAGATTGGAAAACGGGAGTTTTTTGGATAATGCAAATATTTTCAAACCTATCCAATTAAGGTCTCCGATTATAAGTAATATTAGGCAAAAACATACAAAAACGGCCAGTTTTTAGATTCGAGCGATATCTTAAAAAAAGCTTGAAAAACGTCAGTTCTGAGGAAATAAACCGTTTTTTAAACTTAGCGAGTTACTGCTCTCAAATCTAAGTAATATTAACCAAAACCTGGAAAAACGGACGTTTTTAAGGTTTGATCCATTTTCTAAAAAAAGATTGAAAAACGGGAGTTTTTTGGATGCTGCAAATATCTTCAAACCTATCCAATTAAGGTCTCCGATTATAAATTATATTAGGCAAAAACATGCAAAAACGGCCAGTTTTGAGATTCAATCGATTTCTTAAAAAAAGCTTGAAAAACGTCAGTTTTGGGAAAATAAACCGTTTTTCAAACTTAGCAAGTTATTGCTATCGAATCCAAGTAATATTGACCAAAACCTGGAAAAACAGCCGTTTTTAAGGTTTGATCCATTTCCTAAAAAAGATTGAAAAACGGGAGTTTTTTGGATAATGCAAATATCTTCAAACCTATCCAATTAAGGTCTCCGATTATAAGTAATATTAGGCAAAAACATACAAAAACGGCCAGTTTTCAGATTCGAGCGATATCTTAAAAAAAGCTTGAAAAACGTCAGTTCTGAGGAAATAAACCGTTTTTTAAACTTAGCGAGTTACTGCTCTCGAATCTAAGTAATATTAACCAAAACTTGGAAAAACGGACGTTTTTAAGTTTTGATACATTTTCTAAAAAAAGATTGAAAAACGGGAGTTTTTTGGATGATGCAAATATCTTCAAACCTATCCAATTAAGGGCTCCGATTATAAGTTATATTAGGCAAAAACATGCCAAAACGGCCAGTTTTGAGATCCAATCGATTTCTTCGAAAAAGCTTGAAAAACGTCGGTTTTGGGAAAATAAACCGTTTTTCAAACTTAGCAAGTTACTGCTCTCGAATCTAAGTAATATTGACCAAAATCTGGAAAAACAGCCGTTTTTAAGGTTTGATCCATTTCCTAAAAAAGATTGAAAAACGGGAGTTTTTTGGATAATGCAAATATCTTCAAACCTATCCAATTTAGGTCTCCTATTATAAGTAATATTAGGCAAAAACATGCCAAAACAGCCAGTTTTGAGATTCAATCGATATCTTCAAAAAAGCTTGAAAAACGTTAGTTTGGGGAAAATAACCCGTTTTTCAAACATAGCAAATTATTGCTCTCGAATCTAAGTAACATTAACCAAAACCTGGAAAAACGGCCGTTTTTAAGGTTTTGTCCATTTCCAAAAAAAGAGTGAAAAGCGGGAGTTTTTTGGATGGTGCAAATATCTTCAAACCTATGCAAAATAGCCAGTTTTGAGATTCAAGCGATTTCTTGAAAAATGCTTGAAAAACGTCAGTTCTGAGAAAATAAACCTTTTTTCAAACTTAGCAAGTTATTGCTCTCGAATCTAAGTAATATTAACCAAAACCTAGAAAAACGGCCGTTTTTAAGGTTTGATCCATTTTCTAAAAAAAGATTGAAAAACGAAAGTTTTTTGGATGATGCAAATATCTTCAAACCTATCCAATTAAGGTCTCCGATTATAAGTTATATTAGGCAAAAACATGCAAAAACGGCCAGTTTTGAGATTCAATCGATTTCTGAAAAAAAGCTTGATAAACGTCAGTTTTGGGAAAATAAACCGTTTTTCAAACTTAGCAAGTTATTGCTATCGAATCTAAGTAATATTGACCAAAACCTGGAAAAACGGCCGTTTTTAAGGTTTGATCCATTTCGTATAAAAGATTGAAAAACGGGAGTTTTTTGGATGATGCAAATATCTTCAAACCTATCCAATTAAGGTCTCCGATTATAAGTTAAATTAGGCAAAAACATGCAAAAACGGCCAGTTTCGAGATTCAATCGATTTCTTAAAAAAAGCTTGATAAACGTCAGTTTTGGGAAAATAAACCGTTTTTCAAACTTAGCAAGTTATTGCTATCGAAACCAAGTAATATCAACCAAAACCTGGAAAAACGGCCTTTTTTAAGGTTTGATCTATTTTCTAAAAAAAGATTGAAAAACGAGAGTTTTTTGGATAATGCAAATATCTTCAAACCTATCCAATTTAGGTCTCCTATTATAAGTAATATTAGGCAAAAACATGCCAAAATGGCCAGTTTTGAGATTCAATCGATATCTTCAAAATCTTCGAAAAACGCTAGTTTGGGAAAAATAAACCGTTTTTTCAAACATAGCAAGTTATTTCTCTCGAATCTAAGTAATATTGACCAAAACCTAGAAAAACGGCCGTTTTTAAGGTTTGATCCATTTCCTAAAAAAGATTGAAAAACGGGAGTTTTTTGGATAATGCAAATATCTTCAAACCTATCCAATTTAGGTCTCCTATTATAAGTAATATTATGCAAAAACATGCCAAAACGGCCAGTTTTGAGATTCAATCGATATCTTCAAATGGTGCTTGAAAAACGTTAGTTTGGGGAAAATAACCCTTTTTTCAAACATAGCAAGTTATTGCTCTCGAATCTAAGTAATATTAACCAAAACCTGGAAAAACGGCCGTTTTTAAGGTTTTGTCCATTTCCAAAAAAAGAGTGAAAAGCGGGAGTTTTTTGGATGGTGCAAATATCTTCAAACCTATGCAAAATAGCCAGTTTTGAGATTTAAGCGATTTCTTGAAAAATGCTTGAAAAACGTCAGTTTTGAGAAAATAAACGTTTTTTCAAACTTAGCAAGTTATTGCTCTCGAATCTAAGTAATATTAACCAAAACCTAGAAAAACGGCCGTTTTTAAGGTTTGATCCATTTTCTAAAAAAAGATTGAAAAACGAGAGTTTTTTGGATGATGCAAATATCTTCAAACCTATCCAATTAAGGTCTCCGATTATAAGTTATATTAGGCAAAAACATGCAAAAACGGCCAGTTTTGAGATCCAATCGATTTCTTAAAAAAAGCTTGAAAAACGTCAGTTTTGGGAAAATAAACCGTTTTTCAAACTTAGCAAGTTATTACTATCGAATCCAAGTAATATTGACCAAAACCTGGAAAAACAGCCGTTTTTAAGGTTTGATCCATTTCCTAAAAAAGATTGAAAAACGGGAGTTTTTTGGATAATGCAAATATCTTCAAAACTATCCAATTAAGGTCTCCGATTATAAGTTATATTAGGCAAAAACATGCAAAAACGGCCAGTTTTGAGATTCAATCGATTTCTTAAAAAAAGCTTGAAAAACGTTAGTTTTGGGAAAATAAACCGTTTTTCAAACTTAGCAAGTTATTGCTATCGAATCCAAATAATATTGACCAAAACTTGGAAAAACGGACGTTTTTAAGGTTTGATCCATTTTCTAAAAAAAGATTGAAAAACGGGAGTTTTTTGGATGATGCAAATATCTTCAAACCTATCCAATTAAGGTCTCCGATTATAAGTTATATTAGGCAAAAACATGCAAAAACGGCCAGTTTCGAGATTCAATCGATTTCTTAAAAAAAGCTTGAAAAACGTCAGTTTTGATAAAAATAAACCGTTTTTCAAACTTAGCGAGTTATTGCTATCGAATCTAAGTAATATAAACTAAAACCTGGAAAAACGGCCGTTTTTAAGGTTTTGGCCATTTCCCAAAAAAGAGTGAAAAGCGGGAGTTTTTTGGATGGTGCAAATATCTTCAAACTTATCTAATTAAGGTCTCCGATTATAAGTAATATTAGGCAAAAAAATGCCAAAACGGCCAGTTTTGAGATCCAATCGATTTCTTCAAAAAAGCTTGAAAAACGTCGGTTTTGGGAAAATAAACCGTTTTTCAAACTTCCTATGTTACTGCTCTCGAATCTAAGTAATATTAACCAAAACCTGGAAAAACAGCCGTTTTTAAGGTTTGATCCATTTCCTAAAAAAGATTGAAAAACGGGAGTTTTTTGGATAATGCAAATATCTTCAAACCTATCCAATTTAGGTCTCCTATTATAAGTAATATTAGGCAAAAACATGCCAAAACGCCAGTTTTGAGATTCAATCGAATTTCTTTAAAAAAGCTTGAAAAACGTCAGTTTTGGGAAAATAAACCGTTTTTCAAACTTAGCAATTTATTGCTATCGAATCTAAGTAATATTGACCAAAACCTGGAAAAACGGCCGTTTTTAAGGTTTGATCCATTTCTTAAAAAAGATTGGAAAACGGGAGTTTTTTGGATGATGCAAATATCTTCAAACCTATCCAATTAAGTTCTCCGATTATAAGTTATATTAGGCAAAAACATGCAAAAACGGCCAGTTTCGAGATTCAATCGATTTCTTAAAAAAAGCTTGAAAAACATCAGTTTTGGGAAAATAAACCGTATTTCAGACTTAGCAAGTTATTGCTATCGAATCTAAGTAATATAAACTAAAACCTGGAAAAGCAGCCGTTTTTAAGGTTTTGTCCATTTCCAAAAAAAGAGTGAAAAGCGGGAGTTTTTTGGATGGTGCAAATATCTTCAAACCTATCTAATTAAGGTCTCCGATTATAAGTAATATTAGGCAAAAACATGCAAAATGGCCAGTTTTGAGATTCAAGCGATTTCTTGAAAAATGCTTGAAAAACGTCAGTTTTGAGAAAATAAACCTTTTTTCAAACTTAGCAAGTTACTGCTCTCGAATCTAAGTAATATTAACCAAAACCTGAAAAAACGGCCGTTTTTAAGGTTTGATCCATTTCCTAAAAAAAATTGAAAAACGGGACATTTTTTGGATAATGCAATTATCTTCAAACCTATCCAATTAAGGTCTCCGATTATAAGTAATATTAGGCAAAAACATACAAAAACGGCCAGTTTTTAGATTCGAGCGATATCTTAAAAAAAGCTTGAAAAACGTCAGTTTTGAGAAAATAAACCGTTTTTTAAACTTAGCGAGTTATTGCTCTCGAATCTAAGTAATATTAACCAAAACCTAGAAAAACGACCGTTTTTAAGGTTTGATCCATTTTCTAAAAAAAGATTGAAAAACGGGAGTTTTTTGGATGATGCAAATATCTTCAAACCTATCGAATTAAGGTCTCCGATTATAAGTTAGATTAGGCAAAAACATGCAAAAACGGCCAGTTTCGAGATTCAATCGATTTCTTAAAAAAAGCTTGAAAAACGTCAGTTTGGGGAAAATAAACCGTTTTTCAAACTTAGCAAGTTATTGCTATCGCATCTGAGTAATATAAACTAAAACCTGGAAAAACGGCCGTTTTTAAGGTTTTGTCCATTTTCAAAAAAAGAGTGAAAGCGGGAGTTTTTTGGATGGTGCAAATATCTTCAAACTTATCTAATTGAGGTCTCCGATTATAAGTAATATTAGGCAAAAACATGCCAAAATGGCCAGTTTTGAGATCCAATCGATTTCTTCAAAAAAGCTTGAAAAACGTCGGTTTTGGGAAAATAAACCGTTTTTCAAACTTAGCAAGTTACTGCTCTCGAATCTAAGTAATATTAACCAAAACCTGGAAAAACGGCCGTTTTTAAGGTTTGATCTATTTCCTAAAAAAGATTGAAAAACGGGAGTTTTTTGGATAATGCAAATATCTTCAAACCTATCCAATTTAGGTCTCCTATTATAAGTAATATTATGCAAAAACATGCCAAAACGGCCAGTTTTGAGATTCAATCGATATCTTCAAAATGCTCGAAAAACGTTAGTTTGGGGAAAAAAAACCGTTTTTCAAACATAGCAAGTTATTTCTCTCGAATCTAAGTAATATTGACCAAAACCTGGAAAAACGGCCGTTTTTAAGGTTTGATCCATTTCCTAAAAAAGATTGGAAAACGGGAGTTTTTTGGATAATGCAAATATTTTCAAACCTATCCAATTAAGGTCTCCGATTATAAGTAATATTAGGCAAAAACATACAAAAACGGCCAGTTTTCAGATTCGAGCGATATCTTAAAAAAAGCTTGAAAAACGTCAGTTCTGAGGAAATAAACCGTTTTTTAAACTTAGCGAGTTACTGCTCTCGAATCTAAGTAATATTAACCAAAACCTGGAAAAACGGACGTTTTTAAGGTTTGATCCATTTTCTAAAAAAAGATTGAAAAACGGGAGTTTTTTGGATGCTGCAAATATCTTCAAACCTATCCAATTAAGGTCTCCGATTATAAGTTATATTAGGCAAAAACATGCAAAAACGGCCAGTTTCGAGATTCAATCGATTTCTTAAAAAAAGCTTGAAAAACGTCAGTTTTGATAAAAATAAACCGTTTTTCAAACTTAGCGAGTTATTGCTATCGAATCTAAGTAATATAAACTAAAACCTGGAAAAACGGCCGTTTTTAAGGTTTTGGCCATTTCCCAAAAAAGAGTGAAAAGCGGGAGTTTTTTGGATGGTGCAAATATCTTCAAACTTATCTAATTAAGGTCTCCGATTATAAGTAATATTAGGCAAAAAAATGCCAAAACGGCCAGTTTTGAGATCCAATCGATTTCTTCAAAAAAGCTTGAAAAACGTCGGTTTTGGGAAAATAAACCGTTTTTCAAACTTAGCAATTTATTGCTATCGAATCTAAGTAATATTGACCAAAACCTGGAAAAACGGCCGTTTTTAAGGTTTGATCCATTTCTTAAAAAAGATTGAAAAACGGGAGTTTTTTGGATGATGCAAATATCTTCAAACCTATCCAATTAAGTTCTCCGATTATAAGTTATATTAGGCAAAAACATGCAAAAACGGCCAGTTTCGAGATTCAATCGATTTCTTAAAAAAAGCTTGAAAAACATCAGTTTTGGGAAAATAAACCGTATTTCAGACTTAGCAAGTTATTGCTATCGAATCTAAGTAATATAAACTAAAACCTGGAAAAGCAGCCGTTTTTAAGGTTTTGTCCATTTCCAAAAAAAGAGTGAAAAGCGGGAGTTTTTTGGATGGTGCAAATATCTTCAAACCTATCTAATTAAGGTCTCCGATTATAAGTAATATTAGGCAAAAACATGCAAAATGGCCAGTTTTGAGATTCAAGCGATTTCTTGAAAAATGCTTGAAAAACGTCAGTTTTGAGAAAATAAACCTTTTTTCAAACTTAGCAAGTTACTGCTCTCGAATCTAAGTAATATTAACCAAAACCTGAAAAAACGGCCGTTTTTAAGGTTTGATCCATTTCCTAAAAAAGATTGAAAAACGGGACTTTTTTTGGATAATGCAATTATCTTCAAACCTATCCAATTAAGGTCTCCGATTATAAGTAATATTAGGCAAAAACATACAAAAACGGCCAGTTTTTAGATTCGAGCGATATCTTAAAAAAAGCTTGAAAAACGTCAGTTTTGAGAAAATAAACCGTTTTTTAAACTTAGCGAGTTATTGCTCTCGAATCTAAGTAATATTAACCAAAACCTAGAAAAACGACCGTTTTTAAGGTTTGATCCATTTTCTAAAAAAAGATTGAAAAACGGGAGTTTTTTGGATGATGCAAATATCTTCAAACCTATCGAATTAAGGTCTCCGATTATAAGTTAGATTAGGCAAAAACATGCAAAAACGGCCAGTTTCGAGATTCAATCGATTTCTTAAAAAAAGCTTGAAAAACGTCAGTTTGGGGAAAATAAACCGTTTTTCAAACTTAGCAAGTTATTGCTATCGCATCTGAGTAATATAAACTAAAACCTGGAAAAACGGCCGTTTTTAAGGTTTTGTCCATTTTCAAAAAAAGAGTGAAAGCGGGAGTTTTTTGGATGGTGCAAATATCTTCAAACTTATCTAATTGAGGTCTCCGATTATAAGTAATATTAGGCAAAAACATGCCAAAATGGCCAGTTTTGAGATCCAATCGATTTCTTCAAAAAAGCTTGAAAAACGTCGGTTTTGGGAAAATAAACCGTTTTTCAAACTTAGCAAGTTACTGCTCTCGAATCTAAGTAATATTAACCAAAACCTGCAAAAACGGCCGTTTTTAAGGTTTGATCTATTTCCTAAAAAAGATTGAAAAACGGGAGTTTTTTGGATAATGCAAATATCTTCAAACCTATCCAATTTAGGTCTCCTATTATAAGTAATATTATGCAAAAACATGCCAAAACGGCCAGTTTTGAGATTCAATCGATATCTTCAAAATGCTCGAAAAACGTTAGTTTGGGGAAAAAAAACCGTTTTTCAAACATAGCAAGTTATTTCTCTCGAATCTAAGTAATATTGACCAAAACCTGGAAAAACGGCCGTTTTTAAGGTTTGATCCATTTCCTAAAAAAGATTGGGAAACGGGAGTTTTTTGGATAATGCAAATATTTTCAAACCTATCCAATTAAGGTCTCCGATTATAAGTAATATTAGGCAAAAACATACAAAAACGGCCAGTTTTCAGATTCGAGCGATATCTTAAAAAAAGCTTGAAAAACGTCAGTTCTGAGGAAATAAACCGTTTTTTAAACTTAGCGAGTTACTGCTCTCGAATCTAAGTAATATTAACCAAAACCTGGAAAAACGGACGTTTTTAAGGTTTGATCCATTTTCTAAAAAAAGATTGAAAAACGGGAGTTTTTTGGATGCTGCAAATATCTTCAAACCTATCCAATTAAGGTCTCCGATTATAAATTATATTAGGCAAAAACATGCAAAAACGGCTAGATTCGAGATTCAATTGATTTCTTAAAAAAAGCTTGAAAAACATCAGTTTGGGGAAAATAAACCGTTTTTCAAACTTAGCAAGTTATTGCTATCGAATCTAAGTAATATAAACTAAAACCTGGAAAAACGGCCGTTTTTAAGGTTTGATCCCTTTTCTAAAAAAAGATTGAAAAAACGAGAGTTTTGTGGATGGTGCAAATATCTTCAAACCTATCCAATTAAGGTCTCCGATTATAAGTAATATTAGGCAAAAACATGCAAAATGGCCAGTTTTGAGATTCAAGCGATTTCTTGAAAAATGCTTGAAAAACGTCAGTTTTGAGAAAATAAACCTTTTTTCAAACTTAGAAAATTATTGCTCTCGAATCTAAGTAATATTAACCAAAACCTAGAAAAACGGCCGTTTTTAAGGTTTGATCTATTTTTTTAAAAAAAGATTGAAAAACGAGAGTTTTTTGGATGATGCAAATATCTTCAAATCTATCCAATTAAGGTCTCCGATTATAAGTTATATTAGGCAAAAACATGCAAAAACGGCCAGTTTTGAGATTCAATCGATTTCTTCAAAAAAGCTTGAAAAACGTCGGTTTTGGGAAAATTACCCGTTTTTCAAACTTAGCAAGTTACTGCTCTCGAGTCTAAGTAATATTAACCAAAACCTGAAAAAACGGCCGTTTTTAAGGTTTGATCCATTTCGTATAAAAGATTGAAAAACGGGAGTTTTTTGGATGATGCAAATATCTTCAAACCTATCCAATTAAGGTCTCCGATTATAAGTTAAATTAGGCAAAAACATGCAAAAACGGCCAGTTTCGAGATTCAATCGATTTCTTAAAAAAAGCTTGATAAACGTCAGTTTTGGGAAAATAAACCGTTTTTCAAACTTAGCAAGTTATTGCTATCGAAACCAAGTAATATCAACCAAAACCTGGAAAAACGGCCTTTTTTAAGGTTTGATCTATTTTCTAAAAAAAGATTGAAAAACGAGAGTTTTTTGGATAATGCAAATATCTTCAAACCTATCCAATTTAGGTCTCCTATTATAAGTAATATTAGGCAAAAACATGCCAAAATGGCCAGTTTTGAGATTCAATCGATATCTTCAAAATGTTCGAAAAACGTTAGTTTGGGGAAAATAAACCGTTTTTTCAAACATAGCAAGTTATTTCTCTCGAATCTAAGTAATATTGACCAAAACCTGGAAAAACGGCCGTTTTTAAGGTTTGATCCATTTCCTAAAAAAGATTGAAAAACGGGAGTTTTTTGGATAATGCAAATATCTTCAAACCTATCCAATTTAGGTCTCCTATTATAAGTAATATTATGCAAAAACATGCCAAAACGGCCAGTTTTGAGATTCAATCGATATCTTCAAATGGTGCTTGAAAAACGTTAGTTTGGGGAAAATAACCCTTTTTTCAAACATAGCAAGTTATTGCTCTCGAATCTAAGTAATATTAACCAAAACCTGGAAAAACGGCCGTTTTTAAGGTTTTGTCCATTTCCAAAAAAAGAGTGAAAAGCGGGAGTTTTTTGGATGGTGCAAATATCTTCAAACCTATGCAAAATAGCCAGTTTTGAGATTTAAGCGATTTCTTGAAAAATGCTTGAAAAACGTCAGTTTTGAGAAAATAAACGTTTTTTCAAACTTAGCAAGTTATTGCTCTCGAATCTAAGTAATATTAACCAAAACCTAGAAAAACGGCCGTTTTTAAGGTTTGATCCATTTTCTAAAAAAAGATTGAAAAACGAGAGTTTTTTGGATGATGCAAATATCTTCAAACCTATCCAATTAAGGTCTCCGATTATAAGTTATATTAGGCAAAAACATGCAAAAACGGCCAGTTTTGAGATCCAATCGATTTCTTAAAAAAAGCTTGAAAAACGTCAGTTTTGGGAAAATAAACCGTTTTTCAAACTTAGCAAGTTATTACTATCGAATCCAAGTAATATTGACAAAAACCTGGAAAAACAGCCGTTTTTAAGGTTTGATCCATTTCCTAAAAAAGATTGAAAAACGGGAGTTTTTTGGATAATGCAAATATCTTCAAAACTATCCAATTAAGGTCTCCGATTATAAGTTATATTAGGCAAAAACATGCAAAAACGGCCAGTTTTGAGATTCAATCGATTTCTTAAAAAAAGCATGAAAAACGTCAGTTTTGGGAAAATAAACCGTTTTTCAAACTTAGCAAGTTATTGCTATCGAATCCAAATAATATTAACCAAAACTTGGAAAAACGAACGTTTTTAAGGTTTGATCCATTTTCTAAAAAAAGATTGAAAAACGGGAGATTTTGGATGATGCAAATATCTTCAAACCTATCCAATTAAGGTCTCCGATTATAAGTTATTTTAGGCAAAAACATGCAAAAACGGCCAGTTTCGAGATTCAATCGATTTCTTGAAAAATGCTTGAAAAACGTCAGTTTTGAGAAAATAAACCTTTTTTCAAACTTAGAAAATTATTGCTCTCGAATAAAAGTAATATTAACCAAAACCTAGAAAAACGGCCGTTTTTAAGGTTTGATCTATTTTTTAAAAAAAGATTGAAAAACGAGAGTTTTTTGGATGATGCAAATATCTTCAAATCTATCCAATTAAGGTCTCCGATTATAAGTTATATTAGGCAAAAACATGCAAAAACGGCCAGTTTTGAGATTCAATCGATTTCTTCGAAAAAGCTTGAAAAAACGTCGGTTTTGGGAAAATTACCCGTTTTTTTAAACTTAGCAAGTTACTACTCTCGAATCTAAGTAATACTAACCAAAACCTGAAAAAACGGCCGTTTTTAAGGTTTGATCCATTTCCTAAAAAAGATTGAAAAACGGGACTTTTTTTGGATAATGCAATTATCTTCAAACCTATCCAATTAAGGTCTCCGATTATAAGTAATATTAGGCAAAAACATACAAAAACGGCCAGTTTTTAGATTCGAGCGATATCTTAAAAAAAGCTTGAAAAACGTCAGTTTTGAGAAAATAAACCGTTTTTTAAACTTAGCGGGTTATTGCTCTCGAATCTAAGTAATATTGACCAAAACCTAGAAAAACGACCGTTTTTAAGGTTTGATCCATTTTCTAAAAAAAGATTGAAAAACGGGAGTTTTTTGGATGATGCAAATATCTTCAAACCTATCCAATTAAGGTCTCCGATTATAAGTTATATTAGGCAAAAACATGCAAAAACGGCCAGTTTCGAGATTCAATCGATTTCTTAAAAAAAGCTTGAAAAACGTCAGTTTTGATAAAAATAAACCGTTTTTCAAACTTAGCGAGTTATTGCTATCGAATCTAAGTAATATAAACTAAAACCTGGAAAAACGGCCGTTTTAAAGGTTTTGGCCATTTCCCAAAAAAGAGTGAAAAGCGGGAGTTTTTTGGATGGTGCAAATATCTTCAAACTTATCTAATTAAGGTCTCCGATTATAAGTAATATTAGGCAAAAAAATGCCAAAACGGCCAGTTTTGAGATCCAATCGATTTCTTCAAAAAAGCTTGAAAAACGTCGGTTTTGGGAAAATAAACCGTTTTTCAAACTTAGCAAGTTACTGCTCTCAAATCTAAGTAATATTAACCAAAACCTGGAAAAACGGCCGTTTTTAAGGTTTGATCTATTTCCTAAAAAAGATTGAAAAACGGGAGTTTTTTGGATAATGCAAATATCTTCGAACCTATCCAATTTAGGTCTCCTATTATAAGTAATATTGTGCAAAAACATGCCAAAACGGCCAGTTTTGAGATTCAATCGATATCTTCAAAATGCTCGAAAAACGTTAGTTTGGGGAAAAAAAACCGTTTTTCAAACATAGCAAGTTATTTTTCTCGAATCTAAGTAATATTGACCAAAACCTGGAAAAACGGCCGTTTTTAAGGTTTGATCCATTTCCTAAAAAAGATTGGAAAACGGGAGTTTTTTGGATAATGCAAATATTTTCAAACCTATCCAATTAAGGTCTCCGATTATAAGTAATATTAGGCAAAAACATACAAAAACGGCCAGTTTTAAGATTCGAGCGATATCTTAAAAAAAGCTTGAAAAACGTCAGTTCTGAGGAAATAAACCGTTTTTTAAACTTAGCAAGTTACTGCTCTCGAATCTAAGTAATATTAACCAAAACCTGGAAAAACGGACGTTTTTAAGGTTTGATCCATTTTCTAAAAAAAGATTGAAAAACGGGAGTTTTTTGGATGCTGCAAATATCTTCAAACCTATCCAATTAATGTCTCCGAATATAAATTATATAACGCAAAAACATGCAAAAACGGCTAGATTCGAGATTCAATTGATTTCTTAAAAAAAGCTTGAAAAACATCAGTTTGGGGAAAATAAACCGTATTTCAAACTTAGCAAGTTATTGCTATCGAATCTAAGTAATATAAACTAAAACCTGGAAAAACGGCCGTTTTTAAGGTTTGATCCCTTTTCTAAAAAAAGATTGAAAAAACGAGAGTTTTGTGGATGGTGCAAATATCTTCAAACCTATCCAATTAAGGTCTCCGATTATAAGTAATATTAGGCAAAAACATGCAAAATGGCCAGTTTTGAGATTCAAGCGATTTCTTGAAAAATGCTTGAAAAACGTCAGTTTTGAGAAAATAAACCTTTTTTCAAACTTAGAAAATTATTGCTCTCGAATCTAAGTAATATTAACCAAAACCTAGAAAAACGGCCGTTTTTAAGGTTTGATCTATTTTTTTAAAAAAAGATTGAAAAACGAGAGTTTTTTGGATGATGCAAATATCTTCAAATCTATCCAATTAAGGTCTCCGATTATAAGTTATATTAGGCAAAAACATGCAAAAACGGCCAGTTTTAAGATTCAATCGATTTCTTCAAAAAAGCTTGAAAAACGTCGGTTTTGGGAAAATTACCCGTTTTTCAAACTTAGGAAGTTACTGCTCTCGAATCTAAGTAATATTAACCAAAACCTGGAAAAACGGCCGTTTTTAAGGTTTTGTCCATTTCCAAAAAAAGAGTGAAAAGCGGGAGTTTTTTGGATGGTGCAAATATCTTCAAACCTATGCAAAATAGCCAGTTTTGAGATTTAAGCGATTTCTTGAAAAATGCTTGAAAAACGTCAGTTTTGAGAAAATAAACGTTTTTTCAAACTTAGCAAGTTATTGCTCTCGAATCTAAGTAATATTAACCAAAACCTAGAAAAACAGCCGTTTTTAAGGTTTGATCCATTTTCTAAAAAAAGATTGAAAAACGAGAGTTTTTTGGATGATGCAAATATCTTCAAACCTATCCAATTAAGGTCTCCGATTATAAGTTATATTAGGCAAAAACATGCAAAAACGGCCAGTTTTGAGATCCAATCGATTTCTTAAAAAAAGCTTGAAAAACGTCAGTTTTGGGAAAATAAACCGTTTTTCAAACTTAGCAAGTTATTACTATCGAATCCAAGTAATATTGACCAAAACCTGGAAAAACAGCCGTTTTTAAGGTTTGATCCATTTCCTAAAAAAGATTGAAAAACGGGAGTTTTTTGGATAATGCAAATATCTTCAAAACTATCCAATTAAGGTCTCCGATTATAAGTTATATTAGGCAAAAACATGCAAAAACGGCCAGTTTTGAGATTCAATCGATTTCTTAAAAAAAGCATGAAAAACGTCAGTTTTGGGAAAATAAACCGTTTTTCAAACTTAGCAAGTTATTGCTATCGAATCCAAATAATATTAACCAAAACTTGGAAAAACGGACGTTTTTAAGGTTTGATCCATTTTCTAAAAAAAGATTGAAAAACGGGAGATTTTGGATGATGCAAATATCTTCAAACCTATCCAATTAAGGTCTCCGATTATAAGTTATATTAGGCAAAAACATGCCTAAACGGCCAGTTTCGAGATTCAATCGATTTCTTAAAAAAAGCTTGAAAAACGTCAGTTTTGATAAAAATAAACCGTTTTTCAAACTTAGCGAGTTATTGCTATCGAATCTAAGTAATATAAACTAAAACCTGGAAAAACGGCCGTTTTTAAGGTTTTGGCCATTTCCCAAAAAAGAGTGAAAAGCGGGAGTTTTTTGGATGGTGCAAATATCTTCAAACTTATCTAATTAAGGTCTCCGATTATAAGTAATATTAGGCAAAAAAATGCCAAAACGGCCAGTTTTGAGATCCAATCGATTTCTTCAAAAAAGCTTGAAAAACGTCGGTTTTGGGAAAATAAACCGTTTTTCAAACTTACCAAGTTACTGCTCTCGAATCTAAGTAATATTAACCAAAACCTGGAAAAACAGCCGTTTTTAAGGTTTGATCCATTTCCTAAAAAAGATTGAAAAACGGGAGTTTTTTGGATAATGCAAATATCTTCAAACCTATCCAATTTAGGTCTCCTATTATAAGTAATATTAGGCAAAAACATGCCAAAACGCCAGTTTTGAGATTTAATCGATTTCTTTAAAAAAGCTTGAAAAACGTCAGTTTCGGGAAAATAAACCGTTTTTCAAACTTAGCAATTTATTGCTATCGAATCTAAGTAATATTGACCAAAACCTGGAAAAACGGCCGTTTTTAAGGTTTGATCCATTTCCTAAAAAAGATTGAAAAACGGGAGTTTTTTGGATGATGCAAATATCTTCAAACCTATCCAATTAAGTTCTCCGATTATAAGTTATATTAGGCAAAAACATGCAAAAACGGCCAGTTTCGAGATTCAATCGATTTCTTAAAAAAAGCTTGAAAAACATCAGTTTTGGGAAAATAAACCATATTTCAAACTTAGCAAGTTATTGCTATCGAATCTAAGTAATATAAACTAAAACCTGGAAAAACAGCCGTTTTTAAGGTTTTGTCCATTTCCAAAAAAAGAGTGAAAAGCGGGAGTTTTTTGGATGGTGCAAATATCTTCAAACTTATCTAATTAAGGTCTCCGATTATAAGTAATATTAGGCAAAAACATGCAAAATGGCCAGTTTTGAGATTCAAGCGATTTCTTGAAAAATGCTTGAAAAACGTCAGTTTTGAGAAAATAAACCTTTTTTCAAACTTAGAAAATTATTGCTCTCGAATCTAAGTAATATTAACCACAACCTAGAAAAACGGCCGTTTTTAAGGTTTGATCTATTTTTTAAAAAAAGATTGAAAAACGAGAGTTTTTTGGATGATGCAAATATCTTCAAATCTATCCAATTAAGGTCTCCGATTATAAGTTATATTAGGCAAAAACATGCAAAAACGGCCAGTTTTGAGATTCAATCGATTTCTTCAAAAAAGCTTGAAAAACGTCGGTTTTGGGAAAATTACCCGTTTTTCAAACTTAGCAAGTTACTGCTCTCGAATCTAAGTAATATTAACCAAAACCTGGAAAAACGGCCGTTTTTAAGGTTTGATCCATTTCCTAAAAAAGATTGAAAAACGGGACTTTTTTTGGATAATGCAATTATCTTCAAACCTATCCAATTAAGGTCTCCGATTATAAGTAATATTAGGCAAAAACATAAAAAAACGGCCAGTTTTTAGATTCGAGCGATATCTTAAAAAAAGCTTGAAAAACGTCAGTTTTGAGAAAATAAACCGTTTTTTAAACTTAGCGAGTTATTGCTCTCGAATCTAAGTAATATTAACCAAAACCTAGAAAAACGACCGTTTTTAAGGTTTGATCCATTTTCTAAAAAAAGATTGAAAAACGGGAGTTTTTTGGATGATGCAAATATCTTCAAACCTATCGAATTAAGGTCTCCGATTATAAGTTAGATTAGGCAAAAACATGCAAAAACGGCCAGTTTCGAGATTCAATCGATTTCTTAAAAAAAGCATGAAAAACGTCAGTTTTGGGAAAATAAACCGTTTTTCAAACTTAGCAAGTTATTGCTATCGAATCCAAATAATATTAACCAAAACTTGGAAAAACGGACGTTTTTAAGGTTTGATCCATTTTCTAAAAAAAGATTGAAAAACGGGAGATTTTGGATGATGCAAATATCTTCAAACCTATCCAATTAAGGTCTCCGATTATAAGTTATATTAGGCAAAAACATGCCTAAACGGCCAGTTTCGAGATTCAATCGATTTCTTAAAAAAAGCTTGAAAAACGTCAGTTTTGATAAAAATAAACCGTTTTTCAAACTTAGCGAGTTATTGCTATCGAATCTAAGTAATATAAACTAAAACCTGGAAAAACGGCCGTTTTTAAGGTTTTGGCCATTTCCCAAAAAAGAGTGAAAAGCGGGAGTTTTTTGGATGGTGCAAATATCTTCAAACTTATCTAATTAAGGTCTCCGATTATAAGTAATATTAGGCAAAAAAATGCCAAAACGGCCAGTTTTGAGATCCAATCGATTTCTTCAAAAAAGCTTGAAAAACGTCGGTTTTGGGAAAATAAACCGTTTTTCAAACTTACCAAGTTACTGCTCTCGAATCTAAGTAATATTAACCAAAACCTGGAAAAACAGCCGTTTTTAAGGTTTGATCCATTTCCTAAAAAAGATTGAAAAACGGGAGTTTTTTGGATAATGCAAATATCTTCAAACCTATCCAATTTAGGTCTCCTATTATAAGTAATATTAGGCAAAAACATGCCAAAACGCCAGTTTTGAGATTTAATCGATTTCTTTAAAAAAGCTTGAAAAACGTCAGTTTTGGGAAAATAAACCGTTTTTCAAACTTAGCAATTTATTGCTATCGAATCTAAGTAATATTGACCAAAACCTGGAAAAACGGCCGTTTTTAAGGTTTGATCCATTTCCTAAAAAAGATTGAAAAACGGGAGTTTTTTGGATGATGCAAATATCTTCAAACCTATCCAATTAAGTTCTCCGATTATAAGTTATATTAGGCAAAAACATGCAAAAACGGCCAGTTTCGAGATTCAATCGATTTCTTAAAAAAAGCTTGAAAAACATCAGTTTTGGGAAAATAAACCATATTTCAAACTTAGCAAGTTATTGCTATCGAATCTAAGTAATATAAACTAAAACCTGGAAAAACAGCCGTTTTTAAGGTTTTGTCCATTTCCAAAAAAAGAGTGAAAAGCGGGAGTTTTTTGGATGGTGCAAATATCTTCAAACTTATCTAATTAAGGTCTCCGATTATAAGTAATATTAGGCAAAAACATGCAAAATGGCCAGTTTTGAGATTCAAGCGATTTCTTGAAAAATGCTTGAAAAACGTCAGTTTTGAGAAAATAAACCTTTTTTCAAACTTAGAAAATTATTGCTCTCGAATCTAAGTAATATTAACCAAAACCTAGAAAAACGGCCGTTTTTAAGGTTTGATCTATTTTTTAAAAAAAGATTGAAAAACGAGAGTTTTTTGGATGATGCAAATATCTTCAAATCTATCCAATTAAGGTCTCCGATTATAAGTTATATTAGGCAAAAACATGCAAAAACGGCCAGTTTTGAGATTCAATCGATTTCTTCAAAAAAGCTTGAAAAACGTCGGTTTTGGGAAAATTACCCGTTTTTCAAACTTAGCAAGTTACTGCTCTCGAATCTAAGTAATATTAACCAAAACCTGGAAAAACGGCCGTTTTTAAGGTTTGATCCATTTCCTAAAAAAGATTGAAAAACGGGACTTTTTTTGGATAATGCAATTATCTTCAAACCTATCCAATTAAGGTCTCCGATTATAAGTAATATTAGGCAAAAACATAAAAAAACGGCCAGTTTTTAGATTCGAGCGATATCTTAAAAAAAGCTTGAAAAACGTCAGTTTTGAGAAAATAAACCGTTTTTTAAACTTAGCGAGTTATTGCTCTCGAATCTAAGTAATATTAACCAAAACCTAGAAAAACGACCGTTTTTAAGGTTTGATCCATTTTCTAAAAAAAGATTGAAAAACGGGAGTTTTTTGGATGATGCAAATATCTTCAAACCTATCGAATTAAGGTCTCCGATTATAAGTTAGATTAGGCAAAAACATGCAAAAACGGCCAGTTTCGAGATTCAATCGATTTCTTAAAAAAAGCTTGAAAAACGTCAGTTTGGGGAAAATAAACCGTTTTTCAAACTTAGCAAGTTATTGCTATCACATCTAAGTAATATAAACTAAAACCTGGAAAAACGGCCGTTTTTAAGGTTTTGTCCATTTTCAAAAAAAGAGTGAAAGCGGGAGTTTTTTGGATGGTGCAAATATCTTCAAACTTATCTAATTGAGGTCTCCGATTATAAGTAATATTAGGCAAAAACATGCCAAAATGGCCAGTTTTGAGATCCAATCGATTTCTTCAAAAAAGCTTGAAAAACGTCGGTTTTGGGAAAATAAACCATTTTTCAAACTTAGCAAGTTACTGCTCTCGAATCTAAGTAATATTAACCAGAACCTGGAAAAACGGCCGTTTTTAAGGTTTGATCTATTTCCTAAAAAAGATTGAAAAACGGGAGTTTTTAGGATAATGCAAATATCTTCAAACCTATCCAATTTAGGTCTCCTATTATAAGTAATATTATGCAAAAACATGCCAAAACGGCCAGTTTTGAGATTCAATCGATATCTTCAAAATGCTCGAAAAACGTTAGTTTGGGGAAAAAAACCCGTTTTTCAAACATAGCAAGTTATTTCTCTCGAATCTAAGTAATATTGACCAAAACCTGGAAAAACGGCCGTTTTTAAGGTTTGATCCATTTCCTAAAAAAGATTGGAAAACGGGAGTTTTTTGGATAATGCAAATATCTTCAAACCTATCCAATTAAGGTCTCCGATTATAAGTAATATTAGGCAAAAACATACAAAAACGGCCAGTTTTCAGATTCGAGCGATATCTTAAAAAAAAGCTTGAAAAACGTCAGTTCTGAGGAAATAAACCGTTTTTTAAACTTAGCGAGTTACTGCTCTCGAATCTAAGTAATATTAACCAAAACCTGGAAAAACGGACGTTTTTAAGGTTTGATCCATTTTCTAAAAAAAGATTGAAAAACGGGAGTTTTTTGGATGCTGCAAATATCTTCAAACCTATCCAATTAAGGTCTCCGATTATAAATTATATTAGGCAAAAACATGCAAAAACGGCTAGATTCGAGATTCAATTGATTTCTTAAAAAAAGCTTGAAAAACATCAGTTTTGGGAAAATAAACCGTATTTCAAACTTAGCAAGTTATTGCTATCGAATCTAAGTAATATAAACTAATACCTGGAAAAACGGCCGTTTTTAAGGTTTTGTCCATTTCCAAAAAAAGAGTGAAAAGCGGGAGTTTTTTGGATAGTGCAAATATCTTCAATCTTATCTAATTAAGGTCTCCGATTATAAGTAATATTAGGCAAAAACATGCAAAATGGCCAGTTTTGAGATTCAAGTGATTTCTTGAAAAATGCTTGAAAAACGTCAGTTTTGAGAAAATAAACCTTTTTTAAAACTTAGAAAATTATTGCTATCGAAACCAAGTAATATTAACCAAAACCTGGAAAAACGGCCTTTTTTAAGGTTTGATCCTTTTTCTAAAAAAAGATGAAAAAACGAGAGTTTTGTGGATGGTGCAAATATCTTCAAACCTATCCAATTAAGGTCTCCGATTATAAGTAATATTAGGCAAAAACATGCAAAATGGCCAGTTTTGAGATTCAAGCGATTTCTTGAAAAATGCTTGAAAAACGTCAGTTTTGAGAAAATAAACCTTTTTTTCAAACTTAGAAAATTATTGCTCTCGAATCTAAGTAATATTAACCAAAACCTAGAAAAACGGCCGTTTTTAAGGTTTGATCTATTTTTTAAAAAAAGATTGAAAAACGAGAGGTTTTTGGATGATGCAAATATCTTCAAATCTATCCAATTAAGGTCTCCGATTATAAGTTATATTAGGCAAAAACATGCAAAAACGGCCAGTTTTGAGATTCAATCGATTTCTTCAAAAAAGCTTGAAAAACGTCGGTTTTGGGAAAATTACCCGTTTTTCAAACTTAGCAGGTTACTGCTCTCGAATCTAAGTAATATTAACCAAAACCTGGAAAAACGGCCGTTTTTAAGGTTTGATCCATTTCCTAAAAAAGATTGAAAAACGGGACTTTTTTTGGATAATGCAATTATCTTCAAACCTATCCAATTAAGGTCTCCGATTATAAGTAATATTAGGCAAAAACATACAAAAACGGCCAGTTTTTAGATTCGAGCGATATCTTTAAAAAAGCTTGAAAAACGTCAGTTTTGAGAAAATAAACCGTTTTTTAAACTTAGCGAGTTATTGCTCTCGAATCTAAGTAATATTAACCAAAACCTAGAAAAACGACCGTTTTTAAGGTTTGATCTATTTTTTAAAAAAAGATTGAAAAACGAGAGTTTTTTGGATGATGCAAATATCTTCAAACCTATCGAATTAATGTCTCCGATTATAAGTTAGATTAGGCAAAAACATGCAAAAACGGCCAGTTTCGAGATTCAATCGATTTCTTAAAAAAAGCTTAAAAAACGTCAGTTTGGGGAAAATAAACCGTTTTTCAAACTTAGCAAGTTATTGCTATCGCATCTAAGTAATATAAACTAAAACCTGGAAAAACGGCCGTTTTTAAGGTTTTGTCCATTTTCAAAAAAAGAGTGAAAGCGGGAGTTTTTTGGATGGTGCAAATATCTTCAAACTTATCTAATTAAGGTCTCCGATTATAAGTAATATTAGGCAAAAACATGCCAAAATGGCCAGTTTTGAGATCCAATCGATTTCTTCAAAAAAGCTTGAAAAACGTCGGTTTTGGGAAAATAAACCGTTTTTCAAACTTAGCAAGTTACTGCTCTCGAATCTAAGTAATATTGACCAAAACCTGGAAAAACGGCCGTTTTTAAGGTTTGATCTATTTCCTAAAAAAGATTGAAAAACGGGAGTTTTTTGGATAATGCAAATATCTTCAAACCTATCCAATTTAGGTCTCCTATTATAAGTAATATTATGCAAAAACATGCCAAAACGGCCAGTTTTGAGATTCAATCGATATCTTCAAAATGCTCGAAAAACGTTAGTTTGGGAAAAAAAACCGTTTTTCAAACATAGCAAGTTATTTCTCTCGAATCTAAGTAATATTGACCAAAACCTGAAAAAACGGCCGTTTTTAAGGTTTGATCCATTTCCTAAAAAAGATTGGAAAACGGGAGTTTTTTGGATAATGCAAATATCTTCAAACCTATCCAATTAAGGTCTCCGATTATAAGTAATATTAGGCAAAAACATACCAAAACGGCCAGTTTTCAGATTCGAGCGATATCTTAAAAAAAGCTTGAAAAACGTCAGTTCTGAGGAAATAAACCGTTTTTAAAACTTAGCGAGTTACTGCTCTCGAATCTAAGTAATATTAACCAAAACCTGGAAAAACGGACGTTTTTAAGGTTTGATCCATTTTCTAAAAAAAGATTGAAAAACGGGAGTTTTTTGGATGCTGCAAATATCTTCAAACCTATCCAATTAAGGTCTCCGATTATAAATTATATTAGGCAAAAAACATGCAAAAACGGCTAGATTCGAGATTCAATTGATTTCTTAAAAAAAGCTTGAAAAACATCAGTTTTGGGAAAATAAACCGTATTTCAAACTTAGCAAGTTATTGCTATCGAATCTAAGTAATATAAACTAAAACCTGGAAAAACGGCCGTTTGTAAGGTTTTGTCCATTTCCAAAAAAAGAGTGAAAAGCGGGAGTTTTTTGGATGGTGCAAATATCTTCAATCTTATCTAATTAAGGTCTCCGATTATAAGTAATATTAGGCAAAAACATGCAAAATGGCCAGTTTTGAGATTCAAGCGATTTCTTAAAAAATGCTTGAAAAACGTCAGTTTTGAGAAAATAAACCTTTTTTCAAACTTAGAAAATTATTGCTATCGAAACCAAGTAATATTAACCAAAACCTGGAAAAACGGCCTTTTTTAAGGTTTGATCCCTTTTCTAAAAAAAGATTGAAAAAACAAGAGTTTTGTGGATGGTGCAAATATCTTCAAACCTATCCAATTAAGGTCTCCGATTATAAGTTATATTAGGCAAAAACATGCAAAAACGGCCAGTTTCGAGATTCAATCGATTTCTTAAAAAAAGCTTGAAAAACGTCAGTTTTGGGAAAATAAACCGTTTTTCAAACTTAGCGAGTTATTGCTATCGAATCTTAGTAATATAAACTAAAACCTGGAAAAACGGCCGTTTTTAAGGTTTTGGCCATTTCCCAAAAAAGAGTGAAAAGCGGGAGTTTTTTGGATGGTGCAAATATCTTCAAACTTATCTAATTAAGGTCTCCGATTATAAGTAATATTAGGCAAAAAAATGCCAAAACGGCCAGTTTTGAGATCCAATCGATTTCTTCAAAAAAGCTTGAAAAACGTCGGTTTTGGGAAAATAAACCGTTTTTCAAACTTCCTAAGTTACTGCTCTCGAATCTAAGTAATATTAACCAAAACCTGGAAAAACAGCCGTTTTTAAGGTTTGATCCATTTCCTAAAAAAGATTGAAAAACGGGAGTTTTTTGGATAATGCAAATATCTTCAAACCTATCCAATTAAGGTCTCCGATTATAAGTAATATTAGGCAAAAACATGCAAAATGGCCAGTTTTGAGATTCAAGCGATTTCTTGAAAAATGCTTGAAAAACGTCAGTTTTGAGAAAATAAACCTTTTTTAAAACTTAGAAAATTATTGCTATCGAAACCAAGTAATATTAACCAAAACCTGGAAAAACGGCCTTTTTTAAGGTTTGATCCCTTTTCTAAAAAAAGATTGAAAAAACGAGAGTTTTGTGGATGGTGCAAATATCTTCAAACCTATCCAATTAAGGTCTCCGATTATAAGTAATATTAGGCAAAAACATGCAAAATGGCCAGTTTTGAGATTCAAGCGATTTCTTGAAAAATGCTTGAAAAACGTCAGTTTTGAGAAAATAAACCTTTTTTCAAACTTAGAAAATTATTGCTCTCGAATCTAAGTAATATTAACCAAAACCTAGAAAAACGGCCGTTTTTAAGGTTTGATCTATTTTTTAAAAAAAGATTGAAAAACGAGAGTTTTTTGGATGATGCAAATATCTTCAAATCTATCCAATTAAGGTCTCCGATTATAAGTTATATTAGGCAAAAACATGCAAAAACGGCCAGTTTTGAGATTCAATCGATTTCTTCAAAAAAGCTTGAAAAACGTCGGTTTTGGGAAAATTACCCGTTTTTCAAACTTAGCAAGTTACTGCTCTCGAATCTAAGTAATATTAACCAAAACCTGGAAAAACGGCCGTTTTTAAGGTTTGATCCATTTCCTAAAAAAGATTTAAAAACGGGACTTTTTTTGGATAATGCAATTATCTTCAAACCTATCCAATTAAGGTCTCCGATTATAAGTAATATTAGGCAAAAACATACAAAAACGGCCAGTTTTTAGATTCGAGCGATATCTTAAAAAAAGCTTGAAAAACGTCAGTTTTGAGAAAATAAACCGTTTTTTAAACTTAGCGAGTTATTACTCTCGAATCTAAGTAATATTAACCAAAACCTAGAAAAACGACCGTTTTTAAGGTTTGATCTATTTTTTAAAAAAAGATTGAAAAACGAGAGTTTTTTGGATGATGCAAATATCTTCAAACCTATCGAATTAAGGTCTCCGATTATAAGTCAGATTAGGCAAAAACATGCAAAAACGGCCAGTTTCGAGATTCAATCGATTTCTTAAAAAAAGCTTGAAAAACGTCAGTTTGGGGAAAATAAACCGTTTTTCAAACTTAGCAAGTTATTGCTATCGCATCTAAGTAATATAAACTAAAACCTGGAAAAACGGCCGTTTTTAAGGTTTTGTCCATTTTCAAAAAAAGAGTGAAAGCGGGAGTTTTTTGGATGGTGCAAATATCTTCAAACTTATCTAATTGAGGTCTCCGATTATAAGTAATATTAGGCAAAAACATGCCAAAATCGCAAGGTTTGGGATCCACTCGATTTCTTCAAAAAAGCTTGAAAAACGTCGGTTTTGGGAAAATAAACCGTTTTTCAAACTTAGCAAGTTACTGCTCTCGAATCTAAGTAATATTACCTAAAACCTGGAAAAACGGCCGTTTTTAAGGTTTGATCTATTTCCTAAAAAAGATTGAAAAACGGGAGTTTTTTGGATAATGCAAATATCTTCAAACCTATCCAATTTAGGTCTCCTATTATAAGTAATATTATGCAAAAACATGCCAAAACGGCCAGTTTTGAGATTCAATCGATATCTTCAAAATGCTCGAAAAACGTTAGTTTGGGAAAAAAAACCGTTTTTCAAACATAGCAAGTTATTTCTCTCGAATCTAAGAAATATTGACCAAAACCTGGAAAAACGGCCGTTTTTAAGGTTTGATCCATTTCCTAAAAAAGATTTGAAAACGGGAGTTTTTTGGATAATGCAAATATCTTCAAACCTATCCAATTAAGGTCTCCGATTATAAGTAATATTAGGGAAAAACATACAAAAACGGCCAGTTTTCAGATTCGAGCGATATCTTAAAAAAAGCTTGAAAAACGTCAGTTCTGAGGAAATAAACCGTTTTTAAAACTTAGCGAGTTACTGCTCTCGAATCTAAGTAATATTAACCAAAACCTGGAAAAACGGACGTTTTTAAGGTTTGATCTATTTTCTAAAAAAAGATTGAAAAACGGGAGTTTTTTGGATGCTGCAAATATCTTCAAACCTATCCAATTAAGGTCTCCGATTATAAATTATATTAGGCAAAAACATGCAAAAACGGCTAGATTCGAGATTCAATTGATTTCTTAAAAAAAGCTTGAAAAACATCAGTTTTGGGAAAATAAACCGTATTTCAAACTTAGCAAGTTATTGCTATCGAATCTAAGTAATATAAACTAAAACCTGGAAAAACGGCCGTTTTTAAGGTTTGATCCCTTTTCTAAAAAAAGATTGAAAAAACGAGAGTTTTGTGGATGGTGCAAATATCTTCAAACCTATCCAATTAAGGTCTCCGATTATAAGTAATATTAGGCAAAAACATGCAAAATGGCCAGTTTTGAGATTCAAGCGATTTCTTGAAAAATGCTTGAAAAACGTCAGTTTTGAGAAAATAAACCTTTTTTCAAACTTAGAAAATTATTGCTCTCGAATCTAAGTAATATTAACCAAAACCTAGAAAAACGGCCGTTTTTAAGGTTTGATCTATTTTTTAAAAAAAGATTGAAAAACGAGAGTTTTTTGGATAGTGCAAATATCTTCAATCTTATCTAATTAAGGTCTCCGATTATAAGTAATATTAGGCAAAAACATGCAAAATGGCCAGTTTTGAGATTCAAGTGATTTCTTGAAAAATGCTTCGAAAAACGTCAGTTTTGAGAAAATAAACCTTTTTTAAAACTTAGAAAATTATTGCTATCGAAACCAAGTAATATTAACCAAAACCTGGAAAAACGGCCTTTTTTAAGGTTTGATCCCTTTTCTAAAAAAAGATTGAAAAAACGTGAGTTTTGTGGATGGTGCAAATATCTTCAAACCTATCCAATTAAGGTCTCCGATTATAAGTAATATTAGGCAAAAACATGCAAAATGGCCAGTTTTGAGATTCAAGCGATTTCTTGAAAAATGCTTGAAAAACGTCAGTTTTGAGAAAATAAACCTTTTTTCAAACTTAGAAAATTATTGCTCTCGAATCTAAGTAATATTAACCAAAACCTAGAAAAACGGCCGTTTTTAAGGTTTGATCTTTTTTTTAAAAAAAGATTGAAAAACGAGAGGTTTTTGGATGATGCAAATATCTTCAAATCTATCCAATTAAGGTCTCCGATTATAAGTTATATTAGGCAAAAACATGCAAAAACGGCCAGTTTTGAGATTCAATCGATTTCTTCAAAAAAGCTTGAAAAACGTCGGTTTTGGGAAAATTACCCGTTTTTCAAACTTAGCAGGTTACTGCTCTCGAATCTAAGTAATATTAACCAAAACCTGGAAAAACGGCCGTTTTTAAGGTTTGATCCATTTCCTAAAAAAGATTGAAAAACGGGACTTTTTTTGGATAATGCAATTATCTTCAAACCTATCCAATTAAGGTCTCCGATTATAAGTAATATTAGGCAAAAACATACAAAAACGGCCAGTTTTTAGATTCGAGCGATATCTTTAAAAAAGCTTGAAAAACGTCAGTTTTGAGAAAATAAACCGTTTTTTAAACTTAGCGAGTTATTGCTCTCGAATCTAAGTAATATTAACCAAAACCTAGAAAAACGACCGTTTTTAAGGTTTGATCCATTTTCTAAAAAAAGATTGAAAAACCGGAGTTTTTTGGATGATGCAAATATCTTCAAACCTATCGAATTAAGGTCTCCGATTATAAGTTAGATTAGGCAAAAACATGCAAAAACGGCCAGTTTCGAGATTCAATCGATTTCTTAAAAAAAGCTTGAAAAACGTCAGTTTGGGGAAAATAAACCGTTTTTCAAACTTAGCAAGTTATTGCTATCGCATCTAAGTAATATAAACTAAAACCTGAAAAAACGGCCGTTTTTAAGGTTTTGTCCATTTTCAAAAAAAGAGTGAAAGCGGGAGTTTTTTGGATGGTGCAAATATCTTCAAACTTATCTAATTGAGGTCTCCGATTATAAGTAATATTAGGCAAAAACATGCCAAAATGGCCAGTTTTGAGATCCAATCGATTTCTTCAAAAAAGCTTGAAAAACGTCGGTTTTGGGGAAATAAACCGTTTTTCAAACTTAGCAAGTTACTGCTCTCGAATCTAAGTAATATTGACCAAAACCTGGAAAAACGGCCGTTTTTAAGGTTTGATCTATTTCCTAAAAAAGATTGAAAACCGGATTTTTTTGGATAATGCAAATATCTTCAAACCTATCCAATTTAGGTCTCCTATTATAAGTAATATTATGCAAAAACATGCCAAAACGGCTAGTTTTGAGATTCAATCGATATCTTCAAAATGCTCGAAAAACGTTAGTTTGGGAAAAAAAACCGTTTTTCAAACATAGCAAGTTATTTCTCTCGAATCTAAGTAATATTGACCAAAACCTGGAAAAACGGCCTTTTTTAAGGTTTGATCCATTTCCTAAAAAAGATTGGAAAACGGGAGTTTTTTGGATAATGCAAATATCTTCAAACCTATCCAATTAAGGTCTCCGATTATAAGTAATATTAGGGAAAAACATACCAAAACGGCCAGTTTTCAGATTCGAGCGATATCTTAAAAAAAGCTTGAAAAACGTCAGTTCTGAGGAAATAAACCGTTTTTAAAACTTAGCGAGTTACTGCTCTCGAATCTAAGTAATATTAACCAAAACCTGGAAAAACGGACGTTTTTAAGGTTTGATCCATTTTCTAAAAAAAGATTCAAAAACGGGAGTTTTTTGGATGCTGCAAATATCTTCAAACCTATCCAATTAAGGTCTCCGATTATAAATTATATTAGGCAAAAACATGCAAAAACGGCTAGATTCGAGATTCAATTGATTTCTTAAAAAAAGCTTGAAAAACATCAGTTTTGGGAAAATAAACCGTATTTCAAACTTAGCAAGTTATTGCTATCGAATCTAAGTAATATAAACTAAAACCTGGAAAAACGGCCGTTTGTAAGGTTTTGTCCATTTCCAAAAAAAGAGTGAAAAGCGGGAGTTTTTTGGATGGTGCAAATATCTTCAATCTTATCTAATTAAGGTCTCCGATTATAAGTAATATTAGGCAAAAACATGCAAAATGGCCAGTTTTGAGATTCAAGCGATTTCTTAAAAAATGCTTGAAAAACGTCAGTTTTGAGAAAATAAACCTTTTTTCAAACTTAGAAAATTATTGCTATCGAAACCAAGTAATATTAACCAAAACCTGGAAAAACGGCCTTTTTTAAGGTTTGATCCCTTTTCTAAAAAAAGATTGAAAAAACGAGAGTTTTGTGGATGGTGCAAATATCTTCAAACCTATCCAATTAAGGTCTCCGATTATAAGTTATATTAGGCAAAAACATGCAAAAACGGCCAGTTTCGAGATTCAATCGATTTCTTAAAAAAAGCTTGAAAAACTTCAGTTTTGGGAAAATAAACCGTTTTTCAAACTTAGCGAGTTATTGCTATCGAATCTTAGTAATATAAACTAAAACCTGGAAAAACGGCCTTTTTTAAGGTTTTGGCCATTTCCCAAAAAAGAGTGAAAAGCGGGAGTTTTTTTGGATGGTGCAAATATCTTCAAACTTATCTAATTAAGGTCTCCGATTATAAGTAATATTAGGCAAAAAAATGCCAAAACGGCCAGTTTTGAGATCCAATCGATTTCTTCAAAAAAGCTTGAAAAACGTCGGTTTTGGGAAAATAAACCGTTTTTTAAACTTCCTAAGTTACTGCTCTCGAATCTAAGTAATATTAACCAAAACCTGGAAAAACAGCCGTTTTTAAGGTTTGATCCATTTCCTAAAAAAGATTGAAAAACGGGAGTTTTTTGGATAATGCAAATATCTTCAAACCTATCCAATTAAGGTCTCCGATTATAAGTAATATTAGGCAAAAACATGCAAAATGGCCAGTTTTGAGATTCAAGCGATTTCTTGAAAAATGCTTGAAAAACGTCAGTTTTGAGAAAATAAACCTTTTTTAAAACTTAGAAAATTATTGCTATCGAAACCAAGTAATATTAACCAAAACCTGGAAAAACGGCCTTTTTTAAGGTTTGATCCCTTTTCTAAAAAAAGATTGAAAAAACGAGAGTTTTGTGGATGGTGCAAATATCTTCAAACCTATCCAATTAAGGTCTCCGATTATAAGTAATATTAGGCAAAAACATGCCAAAATGGCCAGTTTTGAGATCCAATCGATTTCTTCAAAAAAGCTTGAAAAACGTCGGTTTTGGGAAAATAAACCGTTTTTTAAACTTCCTAAGTTACTGCTCTCGAATCTAAGTAATATTAACCAAAACCTGGAAAAACAGCCGTTTTTAAGGTTTGATCCATTTCCTAAAAAAGATTGAAAAACGGGAGTTTTTTGGATAATGCAAATATCTTCAAACCTATCCAATTAAGGTCTCCGATTATAAGTAATATTAGGCAAAAACATGCAAAATGGCCAGTTTTGAGATTCAAGCGATTTCTTGAAAAATGCTTGAAAAACGTCAGTTTTGAGAAAATAAACCTTTTTTAAAACTTAGAAAATTATTGCTATCGAAACCAAGTAATATTAACCAAAACCTGGAAAAACGGCCTTTTTTAAGGTTTGATCCCTTTTCTAAAAAAAGATTGAAAAAACGAGAGTTTTGTGGATGGTGCAAATATCTTCAAACCTATCCAATTAAGGTCTCCGATTATAAGTAATATTAGGCAAAAACATGCAAAATGGCCAGTTTTGAGATTCAAGCGATTTCTTGAAAAATGCTTGAAAAACGTCAGTTTTGAGAAAATAAACCTTTTTTCAAACTTAGAAAATTATTGCTCTCGAATCTAAGTAATATTAACCAAAACCTAGAAAAACGGCCGTTTTTAAGGTTTGATCTATTTTTTAAAAAAGATTGAAAAACGAGAGTTTTTTGGATGATGCAAATATCTTCAAATCTATCCAATTAAGGTCTCCGATTATAAGTTATATTAGGCAAAAACATGCAAAAACGGCCAGTTTTGAGATTCAATCGATTTCTTCAAAAAAGCTTGAAAAACGTCGGTTTTGGGAAAATTACCCGTTTTTCAAACTTAGCAAGTTACTGCTCTCGAATCTAAGTAATATTAACCAAAACCTGGAAAAACGGCCGTTTTTAAGGTTTGATCCATTTCCTAAAAAAGATTTAAAAACGGGACTTTTTTTGGATAATGCAATTATCTTCAAACCTATCCAATTAAGGTCTCCGATTATAAGTAATATTAGGCAAAAACATACAAAAACGGCCAGTTTTTAGATTCGAGCGATATCTTAAAAAAAGCTTGAAAAACGTCAGTTTTGAGAAAATAAACCGTTTTTTAAACTTAGCGAGTTATTACTCTCGAATCTAAGTAATATTAACCAAAACCTAGAAAAACGACCGTTTTTAAGGTTTGATCTATTTTTTAAAAAAAGATTGAAAAACGAGAGTTTTTTGGATGATGCAAATATCTTCAAACCTATCGAATTAAGGTCTCCGATTATAAGTTAGATTAGGCAAAAACATGCAAAAACGGCCAGTTTCGAGATTCAATCGATTTCTTAAAAAAAGCTTGAAAAACGTCAGTTTGGGGAAAATAAACCGTTTTTCAAACTTAGCAAGTTATTGCTATCGCATCTAAGTAATATAAACTAAAACCTGGAAAAACGGCCGTTTTTAAGGTTTTGTCCATTTTCAAAAAAAGAGTGAAAGCGGGAGTTTTTTGGATGGTGCAAATATCTTCAAACTTATCTAATTGAGGTCTCCGATTATAAGTAATATTAGGCAAAAACATGCCAAAATGGCCAGTTTTGAGATCCACTCGATTTCTTCAAAAAAGCTTGAAAAACGTCGGTTTTGGGAAAATAAACCGTTTTTCAAACTTAGCAAGTTACTGCTCTCGAATCTAAGTAATATTAACCAAAACCTGGAAAAACGGCCGTTTTTAAGGTTTGATCTATTTCCTAAAAAAGATTGAAAAACGGGAGTTTTTTGGATAATGCAAATATCTTCAAACCTATCCAATTTAGGTCTCCTATTATAAGTAATATTATGCAAAAACATGCCAAAACGGCCAGTTTTGAGATTCAATCGATATCTTCAAAATGCTCGAAAAACGTTAGTTTGGGAAAAAAACCCGTTTTTCAAACATAGCAAGTTATTTCTCTCGAATCTAAGAAATATTGACCAAAACCTGGAAAAACGGCCGTTTTTAAGGTTTGATCCATTTCCTAAAAAAGATTTGAAAACGGGAGTTTTTTGGATAATGCAAATATCTTCAAACCTATCCAATTAAGGTCTCCGATTATAAGTAATATTAGGGAAAAACATACAAAAACGGCCAGTTTTCAGATTCGAGCGATATCTTAAAAAAAGCTTGAAAAACGTCAGTTCTGAGGAAATAAACCGTTTTTAAAACTTAGCGAGTTACTGCTCTCGAATCTAAGTAATATTAACCAAAACCTGGAAAAACGGACGTTTTTAAGGTTTGATCTATTTTCTAAAAAAAGATTGAAAAACGGGAGTTTTTTGGATGCTGCAAATATCTTCAAACCTATCCAATTAAGGTCTCCGATTATAAATTATATTAGGCAAAAACATGCAAAAACGGCTAGATTCGAGATTCAATTGATTTCTTAAAAAAAGCTTGAAAAACATCAGTTTTGGGAAAATAAACCGTATTTCAAACTTAGCAAGTTATTGCTATCGAATCTAAGTAATATAAACTAAAACCTGGAAAAACGGCCGTTTTTAAGGTTTGATCCCTTTTCTAAAAAAAGATTGAAAAAACGAGAGTTTTGTGGATGGTGCAAATATCTTCAAACCTATCCAATTAAGGTCTCCGATTATAAGTAATATTAGGCAAAAACATGCAAAATGGCCAGTTTTGAGATTCAAGCGATTTCTTGAAAAATGCTTGAAAAACGTCAGTTTTGAGAAAATAAACCTTTTTTCAAACTTAGAAAATTATTGCTCTCGAATCTAAGTAATATTAACCAAAACCTAGAAAAACGGCCGTTTTTAAGGTTTGATCTATTTTTTAAAAAAAGATTGAAAAACGAGAGTTTTTTGGATAGTGCAAATATCTTCAATCTTATCTAATTAAGGTCTCCGATTATAAGTAATATTAGGCAAAAACATGCAAAATGGCCAGTTTTGAGATTCAAGTGATTTCTTGAAAAATGCTTGAAAAACGTCAGTTTTGAGAAAATAAACCTTTTTTATAACTTAGAAAATTATTGCTATCGAAACCAAGTAATATTAACCAAAACCTGGAAAAACGGCCTTTTTTAAGGTTTGATCCCTTTTCTAAAAAAAGATTGAAAAAACGTGAGTTTTGTGGATGGTGCAAATATCTTCAAACCTATCCAATTAAGGTCTCCGATTATAAGTAATATTAGGCAAAAACATGCAAAATGGCCAGTTTTGAGATTCAAGCGATTTCTTGAAAAATGCTTGAAAAACGTCAGTTTTGAGAAAATAAACCTTTTTTCAAACTTAGAAAATTATTGCTCTCGAATCTAAGTAATATTAACTAAAACCTAGAAAAACGGCCGTTTTTAAGGTTTGATCTATTTTTTAAAAAAAGATTGAAAAACGAGAGGTTTTTGGATGATGCAAATATCTTCAAATCTATCCAATTAAGGTCTCCGATTATAAGTTATATTAGGCAAAAACATGCAAAAACGGCCAGTTTTGAGATTCAATCGATTTCTTCAAAAAAGCTTGAAAAACGTCGGTTTTGGGAAAATTACCCGTTTTTCAAACTTAGCAGGTTACTGCTCTCGAATCTAAGTAATATTAACCAAAACCTGGAAAAACGGCCGTTTTTAAGGTTTGATCCATTTCCTAAAAAAGATTGAAAAACGGGACTTTTTTTGGATAATGCAATTATCTTCAAACCTATCCAATTAAGGTCTCCGATTATAAGTAATATTAGGCAAAAACATACAAAAACGGCCAGTTTTTAGATTCGAGCGATATCTTTAAAAAAGCTTGAAAAACGTCAGTTTTGAGAAAATAAACCGTTTTTTAAACTTAGCGAGTTATTGCTCTCGAATCTAAGTAATATTAACCAAAACCTAGAAAAACGACCGTTTTTAAGGTTTGATCCATTTTCTAAAAAAAGATTGAAAAACCGGAGTTTTTTGGATGATGCAAATATCTTCAAACCTATCGAATTAAGGTCTCCGATTATAAGTTAGATTAGGCAAAAACATGCAAAAACGGCCAGTTTCGAGATTCAATCGATTTCTTAAAAAAAGCTTGAAAAACGTCAGTTTGGGGAAAATAAACCGTTTTTCAAACTTAGCAAGTTATTGCTATCGCATCTAAGTAATATAAACTAAAACCTGGAAAAACGGCCGTTTTTAAGGTTTTGTCCATTTTCAAAAAAAGAGTGAAAGCGGGAGTTTTTTGGATGGTGCAAATATCTTCAAACTTATCTAATTGAGGTCTCCGATTATAAGTAATATTAGGCAAAAACATGCCAAAATGGCCAGTTTTGAGATCCAATCGATTTCTTCAAAAAAGCTTGAAAAACGTCGGTTTTGGGAAAATAAACCGTTTTTCAAACTTAGCAAGTTACTGCTCTCGAATCTAAGTAATATTGACCAAAACCTGGAAAAACGGCCGTTTTTAAGGTTTGATCTATTTCCTAAAAAAGATTGAAAACCGCATTTTTTTGGATAATGCAAATATCTTCAAACCTATCCAATTTAGGTCTCCTATTATAAGTAATATTATGCAAAAACATGCCAAAACGGCCAGTTTTGAGATTCAATCGATATCTTCAAAATGCTCGAAAAACGTTAGTTTGGGAAAAAAAACCGTTTTTCAAACATAGCAAGTTATTTCTCTCGAATCTAAGTAATATCGACCAAAACCTGGAAAAACGGCCTTTTTTAAGGTTTGATCCATTTCCTAAAAAAGATTGGAAAACGGGAGTTTTTTGGATAATGCAAATATCTTCAAACCTATCCAATTAAGGTCTCCGATTATAAGTAATATTAGGGAAAAACATACCAAAACGGCCAGTTTTCAGATTCGAGCGATATCTTAAAAAAAGCTTGAAAAACGTCAGTTCTGAGGAAATAAACCGTTTTTAAAACTTAGCGAGTTACTGCTCTCGAATCTAAGTAATATTAACCAAAACCTGGAAAAACGGACGTTTTTAAGGTTTGATCCATTTTCTAAAAAAAGATTGAAAAACGGGAGTTTTTTGGATGCTGCAAATATCTTCAAACCTATCCAATTAAGGTCTCCGATTATAAATTATATTAGGCAAAAACATGCAAAAACGGCTAGATTCGAGATTCAATTGATTTCTTAAAAAAAGCTTGAAAAACATCAGTTTTGGGAAAATAAACCGTATTTCAAACTTAGCAAGTTATTGCTATCGAATCTAAGTAATATAAACTAAAACCTGGAAAAACGGCCGTTTGTAAGGTTTTGTCCATTTCCAAAAAAAGAGTGAAAAGCGGGAGTTTTTTGGATGGTGCAAATATCTTCAATCTTATCTAATTAAGGTCTCCGATTATAAGTAATATTAGGCAAAAACATGCAAAATGGCCAGTTTTGAGATTCAAGCGATTTCTTAAAAAATGCTTGAAAAACGTCAGTTTTGAGAAAATAAACCTTTTTTAAAACTTAGAAAATTATTGCTATCGAAACCAAGTAATATTAACCAAAACCTGGAAAAACGGCCTTTTTTAAGGTTTGATCCCTTTTCTAAAAAAAGATTGAAAAAACGAGAGTTTTGTGGATGGTGCAAATATCTTCAAACCTATCCAATTAAGGTCTCCGATTATAAATTATATTAGGCAAAAACATGCAAAAACGGCTAGATTCGAGATTCAATTGATTTCTTAAAAAAAGCTTGAAAAACATCAGTTTTGGGAAAATAAACCGTATTTCAAACTTAGCAAGTTATTGCTATCGAATCTAAGTAATATAAACTAAAACCTGGAAAAACGGCCGTTTTTGAGGTTTGATCCCTTTTCTAAAAAAAGATTGAAAAAACGAGAGTTTTGTGGATGGTGCAAATATCTTCAAACCTATCCAATTAAGGTCTCCGATTATAAGTAATATTAGGCAAAAACATGCAAAATGGCCAGTTTTGAGATTCAAGCGATTTCTTGAAAAATGCTTGAAAAACGTCAGTTTTGAGAAAATAAACCTTTTTTCAAACTTAGAAAATTATTGCTCTCGAATCTAAGTAATATTAACCAAAACCTAGAAAAACGGCCGTTTTTAAGGTTTGATCTATTTTTTAAAAAAAGATTGAAAAACGAGAGTTTTTTGGATAGTGCAAATATCTTCAATCTTATCTAATTAAGGTCTCCGATTATAAGTAATATTAGGCAAAAACATGCAAAATGGCCAGTTTTGAGATTCAAGTGATTTCTTGAAAAATGCTTCGAAAAACGTCAGTTTTGAGAAAATAAACCTTTTTAAAACTTAGAAAATTATTGCTATCGAAACCAAGTAATATTAACCAAAACCTGGAAAAACGGCCTTTTTTAAGGTTTGATCCCTTTTCTAAAAAAAGATTGAAAAAACGTGAGTTTTGTGGATGGTGCAAATATCTTCAAACCTATCCAATTAAGGTCTCCGATTATAAGTAATATTAGGCAAAAACATGCAAAATGGCCAGTTTTGAGATTCAAGCGATTTCTTGAAAAATGCTTGAAAAACGTCAGTTTTGAGAAAATAAACCTTTTTTCAAACTTAGAAAATTATTGCTCTCGAATCTAAGTAATATTAACCAAAACCTAGAAAAACGGCCGTTTTTAAGGTTTGATCTATTTTTTAAAAAAAGATTGAAAAACGAGAGGTTTTTGGATGATGCAAATATCTTCAAATCTATCCAATTAAGGTCTCCGATTATAAGTTATATTAGGCAAAAACATGCAAAAACGGCCAGTTTTGAGATTCAATCGATTTCTTCAAAAAAGCTTGAAAAACGTCGGTTTTGGGAAAATTACCCGTTTTTAAAACTTAGCAGGTTACTGCTCTCGAATCTAAGTAATATTAACCAAAACCTGGAAAAACGGCCGTTTTTAAGGTTTGATCCATTTCCTAAAAAAGATTGAAAAACGGGACTTTTTTTGGATAATGCAATTATCTTCAAACCTATCCAATTAAGGTCTCCGATTATAAGTAATATTAGGCAAAAACATACAAAAACGGCCAGTTTTTAGATTCGAGCGATATCTTTAAAAAAGCTTGAAAAACGTCAGTTTTGAGAAAATAAACCGTTTTTTAAACTTAGCGAGTTATTGCTCTCGAATCTAAGTAATATTAACCAAAACCTAGAAAAACGACCGTTTTTAAGGTTTGATCCATTTTCTAAAAAAAGATTGAAAAACCGGAGTTTTTTGGATGATGCAAATATCTTCAAACCTATCGAATTAAGGTCTCCGATTATAAGTTAGATTAGGCAAAAACATGCAAAAACGGCCAGTTTCGAGATTCAATCGATTTCTTAAAAAAAGCTTGAAAAACGTCAGTTTGGGGAAAATAAACCGTTTTTCAAACTTAGCAAGTTATTGCTATCGCATCTAAGTAATATAAACTAAAACCTGGAAAAACGGCCGTTTTTAAGGTTTTGTCCATTTTCAAAAAAAGAGTGAAAGCGGGAGTTTTTTGGATGGTGCAAATATCTTCAAACTTATCTAATTGAGGTCTCCGATTATAAGTAATATTAGGCAAAAACATGCCAAAATGGCCAGTTTTGAGATCCAATCGATTTCTTCAAAAAAGCTTGAAAAACGTCGGTTTTGGGAAAATAAACCGTTTTTCAAACTTAGCAAGTTACTGCTCTCGAATCTAAGTAATATTGACCAAAACCTGGAAAAACGGCCGTTTTTAAGGTTTGATCTATTTCCTAAAAAAGATTGAAAACCGGATTTTTTTGGATAATGCAAATATCTTCAAACCTATCCAATTTAGGTCTCCTATTATAAGTAATATTATGCAAAAACATGCCAAAACGGCCAGTTTTGAGATTCAATCGATATCTTCAAAATGCTCGAAAAACGTTAGTTTGGGAAAAAAAACCGTTTTTCAAACATAGCAAGTTATTTCTCTCGAATCTAAGTAATATTGACCAAAACCTGGAAAAACGGCCTTTTTTAAGGTTTGATCCATTTCCTAAAAAAGATTGGAAAACGGGAGTTTTTTGGATAATGCAAATATCTTCAAACCTATCCAATTAAGGTCTCCGATTATAAGTAATATTAGGGAAAAACATACCAAAACGGCCAGTTTTCAGATTCGAGCGATATCTTAAAAAAAGCTTGAAAAACGTCAGTTCTGAGGAAATAAACCGTTTTTAAAACTTAGCGAGTTACTGCTCTCGAATCTAAGTAATATTAACCAAAACCTGGAAAAACGGACGTTTTTAAGGTTTGATCCATTTTCTAAAAAAAGATTGAAAAACGGGAGTTTTTTGGATGCTGCAAATATCTTCAAACCTATCCAATTAAGGTCTCCGATTATAAATTATATTAGGCAAAAACATGCAAAAACGGCTAGATTCGAGATTCAATTGATTTCTTAAAAAAAGCTTGAAAAACATCAGTTTTGGGAAAATAAACCGTATTTCAAACTTAGCAAGTTATTGCTATCGAATCTAAGTAATATAAACTAAAACCTGGAAAAACGGCCGTTTGTAAGGTTTTGTCCATTTCCAAAAAAAGAGTGAAAAGCGGGAGTTTTTTGGATGGTGCAAATATCTTCAATCTTATCTAATTAAGGTCTCCGATTATAAGTAATATTAGGCAAAAACATGCAAAATGGCCAGTTTTGAGATTCAAGCGATTTCTTAAAAAATGCTTGAAAAACGTCAGTTTTGAGAAAATAAACCTTTTTTCAAACTTAGAAAATTATTGCTATCGAAACCAAGTAATATTAACCAAAACCTGGAAAAACGGCCTTTTTTAAGGTTTGATCCCTTTTCTAAAAAAAGATTGAAAAAACGAGAGTTTTGTGGATGGTGCAAATATCTTCAAACCTATCCAATTAAGGTCTCCGATTATAAGTTATATTAGGCAAAAACATGCAAAAACGGCCAGTTTCGAGATTCAATCGATTTCTTAAAAAAAGCTTGAAAAACTTCAGTTTTGGGAAAATAAACCGTTTTTCAAACTTAGCGAGTTATTGCTATCGAATCTTAGTAATATAAACTAAAACCTGGAAAAACGGCCTTTTTTAAGGTTTTGGCCATTTCCCAAAAAAGAGTGAAAAGCGGGAGTTTTTTTGGATGGTGCAAATATCTTCAAACTTATCTAATTAAGGTCTCCGATTATAAGTAATATTAGGCAAAAAAATGCCAAAACGGCCAGTTTTGAGATCCAATCGATTTCTTCAAAAAAGCTTGAAAAACGTCGGTTTTGGGAAAATAAACCGTTTTTTAAACTTCCTAAGTTACTGCTCTCGAATCTAAGTAATATTAACCAAAACCTGGAAAAACAGCCGTTTTTAAGGTTTGATCCATTTCCTAAAAAAGATTGAAAAACGGGAGTTTTTTGGATAATGCAAATATCTTCAAACCTATCCAATTAAGGTCTCCGATTATAAGTAATATTAGGCAAAAACATGCAAAATGGCCAGTTTTGAGATTCAAGCGATTTCTTGAAAAATGCTTGAAAAACGTCAGTTTTGAGAAAATAAACCTTTTTTAAAACTTAGAAAATTATTGCTATCGAAACCAAGTAATATTAACCAAAACCTGGAAAAACGGCCTTTTTTAAGGTTTGATCCCTTTTCTAAAAAAAGATTGAAAAAACGAGAGTTTTGTGGATGGTGCAAATATCTTCAAACCTATCCAATTAAGGTCTCCGATTATAAGTAATATTAGGCAAAAACATGCCAAAATGGCCAGTTTTGAGATCCAATCGATTTCTTCAAAAAAGCTTGAAAAACGTCGGTTTTGGGAAAATAAACCGTTTTTCAAACTTAGCAAGTTACTGCTCTCGAATCTAAGTAATATTAACCAAAACCTGGAAAAACGGCCGTTTTTAAGGTTTGATCTATTTCCTAAAAAAGATTGAAAAACGGGAGTTTTTTGGATAATGCAAATATCTTCAAACCTATCCAATTTAGGTCTCCTATTATAAGTAATATTATGCAAAAACATGCCAAAACGGCCAGTTTTGAGATTCAATCGATATCTTCAAAATGCTCGAAAAACGTTAGTTTGGGAAAAAAAACCGTTTTTCAAACATAGCAAGTTATTTCTCTCGAATCTAAGAAATATTGACCAAAACCTGGAAAAACGGCCGTTTTTAAGGTTTGATCCATTTCCTAAAAAAGATTGGAAAACGGGAGTTTTTTGGATAATGCAAATATCTTCAAACCTATCCAATTAAGGTCTCCGATTATAAGTAATATTAGGGAAAAACATACAAAAACGGCCAGTTTTCAGATTCGAGCGATATCTTAAAAAAAGCTTGAAAAACGTCAGTTCTGAGGAAATAAACCGTTTTTAAAACTTAGCGAGTTACTGCTCTCGAATCTAAGTAATATTAACCAAAACCTGGAAAAACGGACGTTTTTAAGGTTTGATCTATTTTCTAAAAAAAGATTGAAAAACGGGAGTTTTTTGGATGCTGCAAATATCTTCAAACCTATCCAATTAAGGTCTCCGATTATAAATTATATTAGGCAAAAACATGCAAAAACGGCTAGATTCGAGATTCAATTGATTTCTTAAAAAAAGCTTGAAAAACATCAGTTTTGGGAAAATAAACCGTATTTCAAACTTAGCAAGTTATTGCTATCGAATCTAAGTAATATAAACTAAAACCTGGAAAAACGGCCGTTTTTAAGGTTTGATCCCTTTTCTAAAAAAAGATTGAAAAAACGAGAGTTTTGTGGATGGTGCAAATATCTTCAAACCTATCCAATTAAGGTCTCCGATTATAAGTAATATTAGGCAAAAACATGCAAAATGGCCAGTTTTGAGATTCAAGCGATTTCTTGAAAAATGCTTGAAAAACGTCAGTTTTGAGAAAATAAACCTTTTTTCAAACTTAGAAAATTATTGCTCTCGAATCTAAGTAATATTAACCAAAACCTAGAAAAACGGCCGTTTTTAAGGTTTGATCTATTTTTTAAAAAAAGATTGAAAAACGAGAGTTTTTTGGATGATGCAAATATCTTCAAATCTATCCAATTAAGGTCTCCGATTATAAGTTATATTAGGCAAAAACATGCAAAAACGGCCAGTTTTGAGATTCAATCGATTTCTTCAAAAAAGCTTGAAAAACGTCGGTTTTGGGAAAATTACCCGTTTTTCAAACTTAGCAAGTTACTGCTCTCGAATCTAAGTAATATTAACCAAAACCTGGAAAAACGGCCGTTTTTAAGGTTTGATCTATTTTTTAAAAAAAGATTGAAAGACGAGAGTTTTTTGGATGATGCAAATATCTTCAAATCTATCCAATTAAGGTCTCCGATTATAAGTTATATTAGGCAAAAACATGCAAAAACGGCCAGTTTTGAGATTCAATCGATTTCTTCAAAAAAGCTTGAAAAACGTCGGTTTTGGGAAAATTACCCGTTTTTTAAACTTAGCAAGTTACTGCTCTCGAATCTAAGTAATATTAACCAAAACCTGAAAAAACGGCCGTTTTTAAGGTTTGATCCATTTCCTAAAAAAGATTGAAAAACGGGACTTTTTTGGATAATGCAATTATCTTCAAACCTATCCAATTAAGGTCTCCGATTATAAGTAATATTAGGCAAAAACATACAAAAACGGCCAGTTTTTAGATTCGAGCGATATCTTAAAAAAAGCTTGAAAAACGTCAGTTTTGAGAAAATAAACCGTTTTTTAAACTTAGCGAGTTATTGCTCTCGAATCTAAGTAATATTAACCAAAACCTAGAAAAACGACCGTTTTTAAGGTTTGATCCATTTTCTAAAAAAAGATTGAAAAACGGGAGTTTTTTGGATGATGCAAATATCTTCAAACCTATCGAATTAAGGTCTCCGATTATAAGTTAGATTAGGCAAAAACATGCAAAAACGGCCAGTTTCGAGATTCAATCGATTTCTTAAAAAAAGCTTGAAAAACGTCAGTTTGGGGAAAATAAACCGTTTTTCAAACTTAGCAAGTTATTGCTATCGCATCTGAGTAATATAAACTAAAACCTGGAAAAACGGCCGTTTTTAAGGTTTTGTCCATTTTCAAAAAAAGAGTGAAAGCGGGAGTTTTTTGGATGGTGCAAATATCTTCAAACTTATCTAATTGAGGTCTCCGATTATAAGTAATATTAGGCAAAAACATGCCAAAATGGCCAGTTTTGAGATCCAATCGATTTCTTCAAAAAAGCTTGAAAAACGTCGGTTTTGGGAAAATAAACCGTTTTTCAAACTTAGCAAGTTACTGCTCTCGAATCTAAGTAATATTGACCAAAACCTGGAAAAACGGCCGTTTTTAAGGTTTGATCTATTTCCTAAAAAAGATTGAAAACCGGATTTTTTTGGATAATGCAAATATCTTCAAACCTATCCAATTTAGGTCTCCTATTATAAGTAATATTATGCAAAAACATGCCAAAACGGCCAGTTTTGAGATTCAATCGATATCTTCAAAATGCTCGAAAAACGTTAGTTTGGGAAAAAAAACCGTTTTTCAAACATAGCAAGTTATTTCTCTCGAATCTAAGTAATATTGACCAAAACCTGGAAAAACGGCCTTTTTTAAGGTTTGATCCATTTCCTAAAAAAGATTGGAAAACGGGAGTTTTTTGGATAATGCAAATATCTTCAAACCTATCCAATTAAGGTCTCCGATTATAAGTAATATTAGGGAAAAACATACCAAAACGGCCAGTTTTCAGATTCGAGCGATATCTTAAAAAAAGCTTGAAAAACGTCAGTTCTGAGGAAATAAACCGTTTTTAAAACTTAGCGAGTTACTGCTCTCGAATCTAAGTAATATTAACCAAAACCTGGAAAAACGGACGTTTTTAAGGTTTGATCCATTTTCTAAAAAAAGATTGAAAAACGGGAGTTTTTTGGATGCTGCAAATATCTTCAAACCTATCCAATTAAGGTCTCCGATTATAAATTATATTAGGCAAAAACATGCAAAAACGGCTAGATTCGAGATTCAATTGATTTCTTAAAAAAAGCTTGAAAAACATCAGTTTTGGGAAAATAAACCGTATTTCAAACTTAGCAAGTTATTGCTATCGAATCTAAGTAATATAAACTAAAACCTGGAAAAACGGCCGTTTGTAAGGTTTTGTCCATTTCCAAAAAAAGAGTGAAAAGCGGGAGTTTTTTGGATGGTGCAAATATCTTCAATCTTATCTAATTAAGGTCTCCGATTATAAGTAATATTAGGCAAAAACATGCAAAATGGCCAGTTTTGAGATTCAAGCGATTTCTTAAAAAATGCTTGAAAAACGTCAGTTTTGAGAAAATAAACCTTTTTTCAAACTTAGAAAATTATTGCTATCGAAACCAAGTAATATTAACCAAAACCTGGAAAAACGGCCTTTTTTAAGGTTTGATCCCTTTTCTAAAAAAAGATTGAAAAAACGAGAGTTTTGTGGATGGTGCAAATATCTTCAAACCTATCCAATTAAGGTCTCCGATTATAAGTTATATTAGGCAAAAACATGCAAAAACGGCCAGTTTCGAGATTCAATCGATTTCTTAAAAAAAGCTTGAAAAACTTCAGTTTTGGGAAAATAAACCGTTTTTCAAACTTAGCGAGTTATTGCTATCGAATCTTAGTAATATAAACTAAAACCTGGAAAAACGGCCTTTTTTAAGGTTTTGGCCATTTCCCAAAAAAGAGTGAAAAGCGGGAGTTTTTTTGGATGGTGCAAATATCTTCAAACTTATCTAATTAAGGTCTCCGATTATAAGTAATATTAGGCAAAAAAATGCCAAAACGGCCAGTTTTGAGATCCAATCGATTTCTTCAAAAAAGCTTGAAAAACGTCGGTTTTGGGAAAATAAACCGTTTTTCAAACTTCCTAAGTTACTGCTCTCGAATCTAAGTAATATTAACCAAAACCTGGAAAAACAGCCGTTTTTAAGGTATGATCCATTTCCTAAAAAAGATTGAAAAACGGGAGTTTTTTGGATAATGCAAATATCTTCAAACCTATCCAATTAAGGTCTCCGATTATAAGTAATATTAGGCAAAAACATGCAAAATGGCCAGTTTTGAGATTCAAGCGATTTCTTGAAAAATGCTTGAAAAACGTCAGTTTTGAGAAAATAAACCTTTTTTAAAACTTAGAAAATTATTGCTATCGAAACCAAGTAATATTAACCAAAACCTGGAAAAACGGCCTTTTTTAAGGTTTGATCCCTTTTCTAAAAAAAGATTGAAAAAACGAGAGTTTTGTGGATGGTGCAAATATCTTCAAACCTATCCAATTAAGGTCTCCGATTATAAGTAATATTAGGCAAAAACATGCCAAAATGGCCAGTTTTGAGATCCAATCGATTTCTTCAAAAAAGCTTGAAAAACGTCGGTTTGGGGAAAATAAACCGTTTTTCAAACTTAGCAAGTTACTGCTCTCGAATCTAAGTAATATTAACCAAAACCTGGAAAAACGGCCGTTTTTAAGGTTTGATCTATTTCCTAAAAAAGATTGAAAAACGGGAGTTTTTTGGATAATGCAAATATCTTCAAACCTATCCAATTTAGGTCTCCTATTATAAGTAATATTATGCAAAAACATGCCAAAACGGCCAGTTTTGAGATTCAATCGATATCTTCAAAATGCTCGAAAAACGTTAGTTTGGGGAAAAAAAACCGTTTTTCAAACATAGCAAGTTATTTCTCTCGAATCTAAGAAATATTGACCAAAACCTGGAAAAACGGCCGTTTTTAAGGTTTGATCCATTTCCTAAAAAAGATTGGAAAACGGGAGTTTTTTGGATAATGCAAATATCTTCAAACCTATCCAATTAAGGTCTCTGATTATAAGTAATATTAGGGAAAAACATACAAAAACGGCCAGTTTTCAGATTCGAGCGATATCTTAAAAAAAGCTTGAAAAACGTCAGTTCTGAGGAAATAAACCGTTTTTAAAACTTAGCGAGTTACTGCTCTCGAATCTAAGTAATATTAACCAAAACCTGGAAAAACGGACGTTTTTAAGGTTTGATCTATTTTCTAAAAAAAGATTGAAAAACGGGAGTTTTTTGGATGCTGCAAATATCTTCAAACCTATCCAATTAAGGTCTCCGATTATAAATTATATTAGGCAAAAACATGCAAAAACGGCTAGATTCGAGATTCAATTGATTTCTTAAAAAAAGCTTGAAAAACATCAGTTTTGGGAAAATAAACCGTATTTCAAACTTAGCAAGTTATTGCTATCGAATCTAAGTAATATAAACTAAAACCTGGAAAAACGGCCGTTTTTAAGGTTTGATCCCTTTTCTAAAAAAAGATTGAAAAGACGAGAGTTTTGTGGATGGTGCAAATATCTTCAAACCTATCCAATTAAGGTCTCCGATTATAAGTAATATTAGGCAAAAACATGCAAAATGGCCAGTTTTGAGATTCAAGCGATTTCTTGAAAAATGCTTGAAAAACGTCAGTTTTGAGAAAATAAACCTTTTTTCAAACTTAGAAAATTATTGCTCTCGAATCTAAGTAATATTAACCAAAACCTAGAAAAACGGCCGTTTTTAAGGTTTGATCTATTTTATAAAAAAAGATTGAAAAACGAGAGTTTTTTGGATGATGCAAATATCTTCAAATCTATCCAATTAAGGTCTCCGATTATAAGTTATATTAGGCAAAAACATGCAAAAACGGCCAGTTTTGAGATTCAATCGATTTCTTCAAAAAAGCTTGAAAAACGTCGGTTTTGGGAAAATTACCCGTTTTTCAAACTTAGCAAGTTACTGCTCTCGAATCTAAGTATATTAACCAAAACCTGGAAAAACGGCCGTTTTTAAGGTTTGATCTATTTTTTAAAAAAAGATTGAAAGACGAGAGTTTTTTGGATGATGCAAATATCTTCAAATCTATCCAATTAAGGTCTCCGATTATAAGTTATATTAGGCAAAAACATGCAAAAACGGCCAGTTTTGAGATTCAATCGATTTCTTCAAAAAAGCTTGAAAAACGTCGGTTTTGGGAAAATTACCCGTTTTTCAAACTTAGCAAGTTACTGCTCTCGAATCTAAGTAATATTAACCAAAACCTGAAAAAACGGCCGTTTTTAAGGTTTGATCCATTTCCTAAAAAAGATTGAAAAACGGGACTTTTTTGGATAATGCAATTATCTTCAAACCTATCCAATTAAGGTCTCCGATTATAAGTAATATTAGGCAAAAACATACAAAAACGGCCAGTTTTTAGATTCGAGCGATATCTTAAAAAAAGCTTGAAAAACGTCAGTTTTGAGAAAATAAACCGTTTTTTAAACTTAGCGAGTTATTGCTCTCGAATCTAAGTAATATTAACCAAAACCTAGAAAAACGACCGTTTTTAAGGTTTGATCCATTTTCTAAAAAAAGATTGAAAAACGGGAGTTTTTTGGATGATGCAAATATCTTCAAACCTATCGAATTAAGGTCTCCGATTATAAGTTAGATTAGGCAAAAACATGCAAAAACGGCCAGTTTCGAGATTCAATCGATTTCTTAAAAAAAGCTTGAAAAACGTCAGTTTGGGGAAAATAAACCGTTTTTCAAACTTAGCAAGTTATTGCTATCGCATCTGAGTAATATAAACTAAAACCTGGAAAAACGGCCGTTTTTAAGGTTTTGTCCATTTTCAAAAAAAGAGTGAAAGCGGGAGTTTTTTGGATGGTGCAAATATCTTCAAACTTATCTAATTGAGGTCTCCGATTATAAGTAATATTAGGCAAAAACATGCCAAAATGGCCAGTTTTGAGATCCAATCGATTTCTTCAAAAAAGCTTGAAAAACGTCGGTTTTGGGAAAATAAACCGTTTTTCAAACTTAGCAAGTTACTGCTCTCGAATCTAAGTAATATTAACCAAAACCTGGAAAAACGGCCGTTTTTAAGGTTTGATCTATTTCCTAAAAAAGATTGAAAAACGGGAGTTTTTTGGATAATGCAAATATCTTCAAACCTATCCAATTTAGGTCTCCTATTATAAGTAATATTATGCAAAAACATGCCAAAACGGCCAGTTTTGAGATTCAATCGATATCTTCAAAATGCTCGAAAAACGTTAGTTTGGGGAAAAAAAACCGTTTTTCAAACATAGCAAGTTATTTCTCTCGAATCTAAGTAATATTGACCAAAACCTGGAAAAACGGCCGTTTTTATGGTTTGATCCATTTCCTAAAAAAGATTGGAAAACGGGAGTTTTTTGGATAATGCAAATATTTTCAAACCTATCCAATTAAGGTCTCCGATTATAAGTAATATTAGGCAAAAACATACAAAAACGGCCAGTTTTCAGATTCGAGCGATATCTTTAAAAAAGCTTGAAAAACGTCAGTTCTGAGGAAATAAACCGTTTTTAAAACTTAGCGAGTTACTGCTCTCGAATCTAAGTAATATTAACCAAAACCTGGAAAAACGGACGTTTTTAAGGTTTGATCCATTTTCTAAAAAAAGATTGAAAAACGGGAGTTTTTTGGATGCTGCAAATATCTTCAAACCTATCCAATTAAGGTCTCCGATTATAAATTATATTAGGCAAAAACATGCAAAAACGGCTAGATTCGAGATTCAATTGATTTCTTAAAAAAAGCTTGAAAAACATCAGTTTTGGGAAAATAAACCGTATTTCAAACTTAGCAAGTTATTGCTATCGAATCTAAGTAATATAAACTAAAACCTGGAAAAACAGCCGTTTTTAAGGTTTTGTTCATTTCCAAAAAAAGAGTGAAAAACGGGAGTTTTTTGGATGGTGCAAATATCTTCAAACTTATCTAATTAAGGTCTCCGATTATAAGTAATATTAGGCAAAAACATGCAAAATGGCCAGTTTTGAGATTCAAGCGATTTCTTGAAAAATGCTTGAAAAACGTCAGTTTTGAGAAAATAAACCTTTTTTCAAACTTAGAAAATTATTGCTCTCGAATCTAAGTAATATTAACCAAAACCTAGAAAAACGGCCGTTTTTAAGGTTTGATCTATTTTTTAAAAAAAGATTGAAAAACGAGAGTTTTTTGGATGATGCAAATATCTTCAAATCTATCCAATTAAGGTCTCCGATTATAAGTTATATTAGGCAAAAACATGCAAAAACGGCCAGTTTTGAGATTCAATCGATTTCTTCAAAAAAGCTTGAAAAACGTCGGTTTTGGGAAAATTACCCGTTTTTCAAACTTAGCAAGTTACTGCTCTCGAATCTAAGTAATATTAACCAAAACCTGGAAAAACGGCCGTTTTTAAGGTTTGATCCATTTCCTAAAAAAGATTGAAAAACGGGACTTTTTTTGGATAATGCAATTATCTTCAAACCTATCCAATTAAGGTCTCCGATTATAAGTAATATTAGGCAAAAACATACAAAAACGGCCAGTTTTTAGATTCGAGCGATATCTTAAAAAAAGCTTGAAAAACGTCAGTTTTGAGAAAATAAACCGTTTTTTAAACTTAGCGAGTTATTGCTCTCGAATCTAAGTAATATTAACCAAAACCTAGAAAAACGACCGTTTTTAAGGTTTGATCCATTTTCTAAAAAAAGATTGAAAAACGGGAGTTTTTTGGATGATGCAAATATCTTCAAACCTATCGAATTAAGGTCTCCGATTATAAGTTAGATTAGGCAAAAACATGCAAAAACGGCCAGTTTCGAGATTCAATCGATTTCTTAAAAAAAGCTTGAAAAACGTCAGTTTGGGGAAAATAAACCGTTTTTCAAACTTAGCAAGTTATTGCTATCACATCTAAGTAATATAAACTAGAACCTGGAAAAACGGCCGTTTTTAAGGTTTTGTCCATTTTCAAAAAAAGAGTGAAAGCGGGAGTTTTTTGGATGGTGCAAATATCTTCAAACTTATCTAATTGAGGTCTCCGATTATAAGTAATATTAGGCAAAAACATGCCAAAATGGCCAGTTTTGAGATCCAATCGATTTCTTCAAAAAAGCTTGAAAAACGTCGGTTTTGGGAAAATAAACCGTTTTTCAAACTTAGCAAGTTACTGCTCTCGAATCTAAGTAATATTAACCAAAACCTGAAAAAACGGCCGTTTTTAAGGTTTGATCTATTTCCTAAAAAAGATTGAAAAACGGGAGTTTTTAGGATAATGCAAATATCTTCAAACCTATCCAATTTAGGTCTCCTATTATAAGTAATATTATGCAAAAACATGCCAAAACGGCCAGTTTTGAGATTCAATCGATATCTTCAAAATGCTCGAAAAACGTTAGTTTGGGGAAAAAAACCCGTTTTTCAAACATAGCAAGTTATTTCTCTCGAATCTAAGTAATATTGACCAAAACCTGGAAAAACGGCCGTTTTTAAGGTTTGATCCATTTCCTAAAAAAGATTGGAAAACGGGAGTTTTTTGGATAATGCAAATATCTTCAAACCTATCCAATTAAGGTCTCCGATTATAAGTTATATTAGGCAAAAACATACAAAAACGGCCAGTTTTCAGATTCGAGCGATATCTTAAAAAAAGCTTGAAAAACGTCAGTTCTGAGGAAATAAACCGTTTTTTAAACTTAGCGAGTTACTGCTCTCGAATCTAAGTAATATTAACCAAAACCTGGAAAAACGGACATTTTTAAGGTTTGATTTATTTTCTAAAAAAAGATTGAAAAACGGGAGTTTTTTGGATGCTGCAAATATCTTCAAACCTATTCAATTAAGGTCTCCGATTATAAATTATATTAGGCAAAAACATGCAAAAACGGCTAGATTCGAGATTCAATTGATTTCTTAAAAAAAGCTTGAAAAACATCAGTTTTGGGAAAATAAACCGTATTTCAAACTTAGCAAGTTATTGCTATCGAATCTAAGTAATATAAACTAAAACCTGGAAAAACGGCCGTTTTTAAGGTTTTGTCCATTTCCAAAAAAAGAGTGAAAAGCGGGAGTTTTTTGGATGGTGCAAATATCTTCAATCTTATCTAATTAAGGTCTCCGATTATAAGTAATATTAGGCAAAAACATGCAAAATGGCCAGTTTTGAGATTCAAGCGATTTCTTGAAAAATGCTTGAAAAACGTCAGTTTTGAGAAAATAAACCTTTTTTCAAACTTAGAAAATTATTGCTATCGAAACCAAGTAATATTAACCAAAACCTGGAAAAACGGCCTTTTTTAAGGTTTGATCCCTTTTCTAAAAAAAGATTGAAAAAACGAGAGTTTTGTGGATGTTGCAAATATCTTCAAACCTATCCAATTAAGGTCTCCGATTATAAGTTATATTAGGCAAAAACATGCAAAAACGGCCAGTTTCGAGATTCAATCGATTTCTTTAAAAAAGCTTGAAAAACGTCAGTTTTGGGAAAATAAACCGTTTTTCAAACTTAGCGAGTTAATGCTATCGAATCTAAGTAATATAAACTAAAACCTGGAAAAACGGCCGTTTTTAAGGTTTTGGCCATTTCCCAAAAAAGAGTGAAAAGCGGGAGTTTTTTGGATGGTGCAAATATGTTCAAACTTATCTAATTAAGGTCTCCGATTATAAGTAATATTAGGCAAAAAAATGCCAAAACGGCCAGTTTTGAGATCCAATCGATTTCTTCAAAAAAGCTTGAAAAACGTCGGTTTTGGGAAAATAAACCATTTTTCAAACTTCCTAAGTTACTGCTCTCGAATCTAAGTAATATTAACCAAAACCTGGAAAAACAGCCGTTTTTAAGGTTTGATCCATTTCCTAAAAAAGATTGAAAAACGGGAGTTTTTTGGATAATGCAAATATCTTCAAACCTATCCAATTTAGGTCTCCTATTATAAGTAATATTAGGCAAAAACATGCCAAAACGCCAGTTTTGAGATTCAATCGATTTCTTAAAAAAAGCTTGAAAAACGTCAGTTTTGGGAAAATAAACCGTTTTTCAAACTTAGCAATTTATTGCTATCGAATCTAAGTAATATTGACCAAAACCTGGAAAAACGGCCGTTTTTAAGGTTTGATCCATTTCCTAAAAAAGATTGAAAAACGGGAGTTTTTTGGATGATGCAAATATCTTCAAACCTATCCAATTAAGTTCTCCGATTATAAGTTATATTAGGCAAAAACATGCAAAAACGGCCAGTTTCGAGATTCAATCGATTTCTTAAAAAAAGCTTGAAAAACATCAGTTTTGGGAAAATAAACCGTATTTCAAACTTAGCAAGTTATTGCTATCGAATCTAAGTAATATAAACTAAAACCTGGAAAAACAGCCGTTTTTAAGGTTTTGTCCATTTCCAAAAAAAGAGTGAAAAACGGGAGTTTTTTGGATGGTGCAAATATCTTCAAACTTATCTAATTAAGGTCTCCGATTATAAGTAATATTAGGCAAAAACATGCAAAATGGCCAGTTTTGAGATTCAAGCGATTTCTTGAAAAATGCTTGAAAAACGTCAGTTTTGAGAAAATAAACCTTTTTTCAAACTTAGAAAATTATTGCTCTCGAATCTAAGTAATATTAACCAAAACCTAGAAAAACGGCCGTTTTTAAGGTTTGATCTATTTTTTAAAAAAAGATTGAAAAACGAGAGTTTTTTGGATGATGCAAATATCTTCAAATCTATCCAATTAAGGTCTCCGATTATAAGTTATATTAGGCAAAAACATGCAAAAACGGCCAGTTTTGAGATTCAATCGATTTCTTCAAAAAAGCTTGAAAAACGTCGGTTTTGGGAAAATTACCCGTTTTTCAAACTTAGCAAGTTACTGCTCTCGAATCTAAGTAATATTAACCAAAACCTGAAAAAACGGCCGTTTTTAAGGTTTGATCCATTTCCTAAAAAAGATTGAAAAACGTGACTTTTTTTGGATAATGCAATTATCTTCAAACCTATCCAATTAAGGTCTCCGATTATAAGTAATATTAGGCAAAAACATACAAAAACGGCCAGTTTTTAGATTCGAGCGATATCTTAAAAAAAGCTTGAAAAACGTCAGTTTTGAGAAAATAAACCGTTTTTTAAACTTAGCGAGTTATTGCTCTCGAATCTAAGTAATATTAACCAAAACCTAGAAAAACGACCGTTTTTAAGGTTTGATCCATTTTCTAAAAAAAGATTGAAAAACGGGAGTTTTTTGGATGATGCAAATATCTTCAAACCTATCGAATTAAGGTCTCCGATTATAAGTTAGATTAGGCAAAAACATGCAAAAACGGCCAGTTTCGAGATTCAATCGATTTCTTAAAAAAAGCTTGAAAAAGGTCAGTTTGGGGAAAATAAACCGTTTTTCAAACTTAGCAAGTTATTGCTATCGCATCTGAGTAATATAAACTAAAACCTGGAAAAACGGCCGTTTTTAAGGTTTTGTCCATTTTCAAAAAAAGAGTGAAAGCGGGAGTTTTTTGGATGGTGCAAATATCTTCAAACTTATCTAATTGAGGTCTCCGATTATAAGTAATATTAGGCAAAAACATGCCAAAATGGCCAGTTTTGAGATCCAATCGATTTCTTCAAAAAAGCTTGAAAAACGTCGGTTTTGGGAAAATAAACCGTTTTTCAAACTTAGCAAGTTACTGCTCTCGAATCTAAGTAATATTAACCAAAACCTGGAAAAACGGCCGTTTTTAAGGTTTGATCCCTTTTCTAAAAAAAGATTGAAAAAACGAGAGTTTTGTGGATGGTGCAAATATCTTCAAACCTATCCAATTAAGGTCTCCGATTATAAGTAATATTAGGCAAAAACATGCAAAATGGCCAGTTTTGAGATTCAAGCGATTTCTTGAAAAATGCTTGAAAAACGTCGGTTTGAGAAAATAAACCTTTTTTCAAACTTAGAAAATTATTGCTCTCGAATCTAAGTAATATTAACCAAAACCTAGAAAAACGGCCGTTTTTAAGGTTTGATCTATTTTTTAAAAAAAGATTGAAAAACGAGAGTTTTTTGGATGATGCAAATATCTTCAAATCTATCCAATTAAGGTCTCCGATTATAAGTTATATTAGGCAAAAACATGCAAAAACGGCCAGTTTTGAGATTCAATCGATTTCTTCAAAAAAGCTTGAAAAACGTCGGTTTTGGGAAAATTACCCGTTTTTCAAACTTAGCAAGTTACTGCTCTCGAATCTAAGTAATATTAACCAAAACCTGGAAAAACGGCCGTTTTTAAGGTTTGATCCATTTCCTAAAAAAGATTGAAAAACGGGACTTTTTTTGGATAATGCAATTATCTTCAAACCTATCCAATTAAGGTCTCCGATTATAAGTAATATTAGGCAAAAACATACAAAAACGGCCAGTTTTTAGATTCGAGCGATATCTTAAAAAAAGCTTGAAAAACGTCAGTTTTGAGAAAATAAACCGCGTTTTAAACTTAGCGAGTTATTGCTCTCGAATCTAAGTAATATTAACCAAAACCTAGAAAAACGACCGTTTTTAAGGTTTGATCCATTTTCTAAAAAAAGATTGAAAAACCGGAGTTTTTTGGATGATGCAAATATCTTCAAACCTATCGAATTAAGGTCTCCGATTATAAGTAATATTATGCAAAAACATGCCAAAACGGGCAGTTTTGAGATTCAATCGATATCTTCAAAATGCTCGAAAAACGTTAGTTTGGGGAAAAAAACCCGTTTTTCAAACATAGCAAGTTATTTCTCTCGAATCTAAGTAATATTGACCAAAACCTGGAAAAACGGCCGTTTTTAAGGTTTGATCCATTTCCTAAAAAAGATTGGAAAACGGGAGTTTTTTGGATAATGCAAATATCTTCAAACCTATCCAATTAAGGTCTCCGATTATAAGTAATATTAGGCAAAAACATACAAAAACGGCCAGTTTTCAGATTCGAGCGATATCTTAAAAAAAGCTTGAAAAACGTCAGTTCTGAGGAAATAAACCGTTTTTTAAACTTAGCGAGTTACTGCTCTCGAATCTAAGTAATATTAACCAAAACCTGGAAAAACGGACATTTTTAAGGTTTGATCCATTTTCTAAAAAAAGATTGAAAAACGGGAGTTTTTTGGATGCTGCAAATATCTTCAAACCTATCCAATTAAGGTCTCCGATTATAAATTATATAAGGCAAAAAGATGCAAAAACGGCTAGATTCGAGATTCAATTGATTTCTTAAAAAAAGCTTGAAAAACATCAGTTTTGGGAAAATAAACCGTATTTCAAACTTAGCAAGTTATTGCTATCGAATCTAAGTAATATAAACTAAAACTTGGAAAAACGGCCGTTTTTAAGGTTTTGTCCATTTCCAAAAAAAGAGTGAAAAGCGGGAGTTTTTGGGATGGTGCAAATATCTTCAATCTTATCTAATTAAGGTCTCCGATTATAAGTAATATTAGGCAAAAACATGCAAAATGGCCAGTTTTGAGATTCAAGCGATTTCTTGAAAAATGCTTGAAAAACGTCAGTTTTGAGAAAATAAACCTTTTTTCAAACTTAGAAAATTATTGCTATCGAAACCAAGTAATATTAACCAAAACCTGGAAAAACGGCCTTTTTTAAGGTTTGATCCCTTTTCTAAAAAAAGATTGAAAAAACGAGAGTTTTGTGGATGGTGCAAATATCTTCAAACCTATCCAATTAAGGTCTCCGATTATAAGTTATATTAGGCAAAAACATACAAAAACGGCCAGTTTCGAGATTCAATCGATTTCTTAAAAAAAGCTTGAAAAACGTCAGTTTTGGGAAAATAAACCGTTTTTCAAACTTAGCGAGTTATTGCTATCGAATCTAAGTAATATAAACTAAAACCTGGAAAAACGGCCGTTTTTAAGGTTTTGGCCATTTCCCAAAAAAGAGTGAAAAGCAAAAGTTTTTTGGATGGTGCAAATATCTTCAAACTTATCTAATTAAGGTCTCCGATTATAAGTAATATTAGGCAAAAAAATGCCAAAACGGCCAGTTTTGAGATCCAATCGATTTCTTCAAAAAAGCTTGAAAAACGTCGGTTTTGGGAAAATAAACCGTTTTTCAAACTTCCTATGTTACTGCTCTCGAATCTAAGTAATATTAACCAAAACCTGGAAAAACAGCCGTTTTTAAGGTTTGATCCATTTCCTAAAAAAGATTGAAAAACGGGAGTTTTTTGGATAATGCAAATATCTTCAAACCTATCCAATTTAGGTCTCCTATTATAAGTAATATTAGGCAAAAACATGCCAAAACGCCAGTTTTGAGATTCAATCGATTTCTTAAAAAAAGCTTGAAAAACGTCAGTTTTGGGAAAATAAACCGTTTTTCAAACTTAGCAATTTATTGCTATCGAATCTAAGTAATATTGACCAAAACCTGGAAAAACGGCCGTTTTTAAGGTTTGATCCATTTCATAAAAAAGATTGAAAAACGGGAGTTTTTTGGATGATGCAAATATCTTCAAACCTATCCAATTAAGTTCTCCGATTATAAGTTATATTAGGCAAAAACATGCAAAAACGGCCAGTTTCGAGATTCAATCGATTTCTTAAAAAAAGCTTGAAAAACATCAGTTTTGGGAAAATAAACCGTATTTCAAACTTAGCAAGTTATTGCTATCGAATCTAAGTAATATAAACTAAAACCTGGAAAAACAGCCGTTTTTAAGGTTTTGTCCATTTCCAAAAAAAGAGTGAAAAGCGGGAGTTTTTTGGATGGTGCAAATATCTTCAAACTTATCTAATTAAGGTCTCCGATTATAAGTAATATTAGGCAAAAACATGCAAAATGGCCAGTTTTGAGATTCAAGCGATTTCTTGAAAAATGCTTGAAAAACGTCAGTTTTGAGAAAATAAACCTTTTTTCAAACTTAGAAAATTATTGCTCTCGAATCTAAGTAATATTAACCAAAACCTAGAAAAACGGCCGTTTTTAAGGTTTGATCTATTTTTTAAAAAAAGATTGAAAAACGAGAGTTTTTTGGATGATGCAAATATCTTCAAATCTATCCAATTAAGGTCTCCGATTATAAGTTATATTAGGCAAAAACATGCAAAAACGGCCAGTTTTGAGATTCAATCGATTTCTTCAAAAAAGCTTGAAAAACGTCGGTTTTGGGAAAATAAACCGTTTTTCAATTTAGCAAGTTACTGCTCTCGAATCTAAGTAATATAAACTAAAACCTGAAAAAACGGCCGTTTTTAAGGTTTGATCCATTTCCTAAAAAAGATTGAAAAACGGGACTTTTTGGGATAATGCAATTATCTTCAAACCTATCCAATTAAGGTCTCCGATTATAAGTAATATTAGGCAAAAATATACAAAAACGGCCAGTTTTTAGATTCGAGCGATATCTTAAAAAAAGCTTGAAAAACGTCAGTTTTGAGAAAATAAACCGTTTTTTAAACTTAGCGAGTTATTGCTCTCGAATCTAAGTAATATTAACCAAAACCTAGAAAAACGACCGTTTTTAAGGTTTGATCCATTTTCTAAAAAAAGATTGAAAAACGGGAGTTTTTTGGATGATGCAAATATCTTCAAACCTATCGAATTAAGGTCTCCGATTATAAGTTAGATTAGGCAAAAACATGCTAAAACGGCCAGTTTCGAGATTCAATCGATTTCTTAAAAAAAGCTTGAAAAACGTCAGTTTGGGGAAAATAAACCGTTTTTCAAACTTAGCAAGTTATTGCTATCGCATCTGAGTAATATAAACTAAAACCTGGAAAAACGGCCGTTTTTAAGGTTTTGTCCATTTTCAAAAAAAGAGTGAAAGCGGGAGTTTTTTGGATGGTGCAAATATCTTCAAACTTATCTAATTGAGGTCTCCGATTATAAGTAATATTAGGCAAAAACATGCCAAAATGGCCAGTTTTGAGATCCTAATCGATTTCTTCAAAAAAGCTTGAAAAAGGTCGGTTTTGGGAAAATAAACCGTTTTTCAAACTTAGCAAGTTACTGCTCTCGAATCTAAGTAATATTAACCAAAACCTGGAAAAACGGCCGTTTTTAAGGTTTGATCTATTTCCTAAAAAAGATTGAAAAACGGGAGTTTTTTGGATAATGCAAATATCTTCAAACCTATCCAATTTAGGTCTCCTATTATAAGTAATATTATGCAAAAACATGCCAAAACGGCCAGTTTTGAGATTCAATCGATATCTTCAAAATGCTCGAAAAACGTTAGTTTGGGGAAAAAAAACCGTTTTTCAAACATAGCAAGTTATTTCTCTCGAATCTAAGTAATATTGACCAAAACCTGGAAAAACGGCCGTTTTTAAGGTTTGATCCATTTCCTAAAAAAGATTGGAAAACGGGAGTTTTTTGGATAATGCAAATATTTTCAAACCTATCCAATTAAGGTCTCCGATTATAAGTAATATTAGGCAAAAACATACAAAAACGGCCAGTTTTTAGATTCGAGCGATATCTTAAAAAAAGCTTGAAAAACGTCAGTTCTGAGGAAATAAACCGTTTTTTAAACTTAGCGAGTTACTGCTCTCAAATCTAAGTAATATTAACCAAAACCTGGAAAAACGGACGTTTTTAAGGTTTGATCCATTTTCTAAAAAAAGATTGAAAAACGGGAGTTTTTTGGATGCTGCAAATATCTTCAAACCTATCCAATTAAGGTCTCCGATTATAAATTATATTAGGCAAAAACATGCAAAAACGGCCAGTTTTGAGATTCAATCGATTTCTTAAAAAAAGCTTGAAAAACGTCAGTTTTGGGAAAATAAACCGTTTTTCAAACTTAGCAAGTTATTGCTATCGAATCCAAGTAATATTGACCAAAACCTGGAAAAACAGCCGTTTTTAAGGTTTGATCCATTTCCTAAAAAAGATTGAAAAACGGGAGTTTTTTGGATAATGCAAATATCTTCAAACCTATCCAATTAAGGTCTCCGATTATAAGTAATATTAGGCAAAAACATACAAAAACGGCCAGTTTTCAGATTCGAGCGATATCTTAAAAAAAGCTTGAAAAACGTCAGTTCTGAGGAAATAAACCGTTTTTTAAACTTAGCGAGTTACTGCTCTCGAATCTAAGTAATATTAACCAAAACTTGGAAAAACGGACGTTTTTAAGGTTTGATACATTTTCTAAAAAAAGATTGAAAAACGGGAGTTTTTTGGATGATGCAAATATCTTCAAACCTATCCAATTAAGGGCTCCGATTATAAGTTATATTAGGCAAAAACATGCCAAAACGGCCAGTTTTGAGATCCAATCGATTTCTTCGAAAAAGCTTGAAAAACGTCGGTTTTGGGAAAATAAACCGTTTTTCAAACTTAGCAAGTTACTGCTCTCGAATCTAAGTAATATTGACCAAAATCTGGAAAAACAGCCGTTTTTAAGGTTTGATCCATTTCCTAAAAAAGATTGAAAAACGGGAGTTTTTTGGATAATGCAAATATCTTCAAACCTATCCAATTTAGGTCTCCTATTATAAGTAATATTAGGCAAAAACATGCCAAAACAGCCAGTTTTGAGATTCAATCGATATCTTCAAAAAAGCTTGAAAAACGTTAGTTTGGGGAAAATAACCCGTTTTTCAAACATAGCAAGTTATTGCTCTCGAATCTAAGTAACATTAACCAAAACCTGGAAAAACGGCCGTTTTTAAGGTTTTGTCCATTTCCAAAAAAAGAGTGAAAAGCGGGAGTTTTTTGGATGGTGCAAATATCTTCAAACCTATGCAAAATAGCCAGTTTTGAGATTCAAGCGATTTCTTGAAAAATGCTTGAAAAACGTCAGTTTTGAGAAAATAAACCTTTTTTCAAACTTAGAAAATTATTGCTATCGAAACCAAGTAATATTAACCAAAACCTGGAAAAACGGCCTTTTTTAAGGTTTGATCCCTTTTCTAAAAAAAGATTGAAAAAACGAGAGTTTTGTGGATGGTGCAAATATCTTCAAACCTATCCAATTAAGGTCTCCGATTATAAGTTATATTAGGCAAAAACATGCAAAAACGGCCAGTTTCGAGATTCAATCGATTTCTTTAAAAAAGCTTGAAAAACGTCAGTTTTGGGAAAATAAACCGTTTTTCAAACTTAGCGAGTTAATGCTATCGAATCTAAGTAATATAAACTAAAACCTGGAAAAACGGCCGTTTTTAAGGTTTTGGCCATTTCCCAAAAAAAAGTGAAAAGCGGGAGTTTTTTGGATGGTGCAAATATCTTCAAACTTATCTAATTAAGGTCTCCGATTATAAGTAATATTAGGCAAAAAAATGCCAAAACGGCCAGTTTTGAGATCCAATCGATTTCTTCAAAAAAGCTTGAAAAACGTCGGTTTTGGGAAAATAAACCATTTTTCAAACTTCCTAAGTTACTGCTCTCGAATCTAAGTAATATTAACCAAAACCTGGAAAAACAGCCGTTTTTAAGGTTTGATCCATTTCCTAAAAAAGATTGAAAAACGGGAGTTTTTTGGATAATGCAAATATCTTCAAACCTATCCAATTTAGGTCTCCTATTATAAGTAATATTAGGCAAAAACATGCCAAAACGCCAGTTTTGAGATTCAATCGATTTCTTAAAAAAAGCTTGAAAAACGTCAGTTTTGGGAAAATAAACCGTTTTTCAAACTTAGCAATTTATTGCTATCGAATCTAAGTAATATTGACCAAAACCTGGAAAAACGGCCGTTTTTAAGGTTTGATCCATTTCCTAAAAAAGATTGAAAAACGGGAGTTTTTTGGATGATGCAAATATCTTCAAACCTATCCAATTAAGTTCTCCGATTATAAGTTATATTAGGCAAAAACATGCAAAAACGGCCAGTTTCGAGATTCAATCGATTTCTTAAAAAAAGCTTGAAAAACATCAGTTTTGGGAAAATAAACCGTATTTCAAACTTAGCAAGTTATTGCTATCGAATCTAAGTAATATAAACTAAAACCTGGAAAAACAGCCGTTTTTAAGGTTTTGTCCATTTCCAAAAAAAGAGTGAAAAACGGGAGTTTTTTGGATGGTGCAAATATCTTCAAACTTATCTAATTAAGGTCTCCGATTATAAGTAATATTAGGCAAAAACATGCAAAATGGCCAGTTTTGAGATTCAAGCGATTTCTTGAAAAATGCTTGAAAAACGTCAGTTTTGAGAAAATAAACCTTTTTTCAAACTTAGAAAATTATTGCTCTCGAATCTAAGTAATATTAACCAAAACCTAGAAAAACGGCCGTTTTTAAGGTTTGATCTATTTTTTAAAATAAGATTGAAAAACGAGAGTTTTTTGGATGATGCAAATATCTTCAAATCTATCCAATTAAGGTCTCCGATTATAAGTTATATTAGGCAAAAACATGCAAAAACGGCCAGTTTTGAGATTCAATCGATTTCTTCAAAAAAGCTTGAAAAACGTCGGTTTTGGGAAAATTACCCGTTTTTCAAACTTAGCAAGTTACTGCTCTCGAATCTAAGTAATATTAACCAAAACCTGAAAAAACGGCCGTTTTTAAGGTTTGATCCATTTCCTAAAAAAGATTGAAAAACGTGACTTTTTTTGGATAATGCAATTATCTTCAAACCTATCCAATTAAGGTCTCCGATTATAAGTAATATTAGGCAAAAACATACAAAAACGGCCAGTTTTTAGATTCGAGCGATATCTTAAAAAAAGCTTGAAAAACGTCAGTTTTGAGAAAATAAACCGTTTTTTAAACTTAGCGAGTTATTGCTCTCGAATCTAAGTAATATTAACCAAAACCTAGAAAAACGACCGTTTTTAAGGTTTGATCCATTTTCTAAAAAAAGATTGAAAAACGGGAGTTTTTTGGATGATGCAAATATCTTCAAACCTATCGAATTAAGGTCTCCGATTATAAGTTAGATTAGGCAAAAACATGCAAAAACGGCCAGTTTCGAGATTCAATCGATTTCTTAAAAAAAGCTTGAAAAAGGTCAGTTTGGGGAAAATAAACCGTTTTTCAAACTTAGCAAGTTATTGCTATCGCATCTGAGTAATATAAACTAAAACCTGGAAAAACGGCCGTTTTTAAGGTTTTGTCCATTTTCAAAAAAAGAGTGAAAGCGGGAGTTTTTTGGATGGTGCAAATATCTTCAAACTTATCTAATTGAGGTCTCCGATTATAAGTAATATTAGGCAAAAACATGCCAAAATGGCCAGTTTTGAGATCCAATCGATTTCTTCAAAAAAGCTTGAAAAACGTCGGTTTTGGGAAAATAAACCGTTTTTCAAACTTAGCAAGTTACTGCTCTCGAATCTAAGTAATATTAACCAAAACCTGGAAAAACGGCCGTTTTTAAGGTTTGATCTATTTCCTAAAAAAGATTGAAAAACGGGAGTTTTTTGGATAATGCAAATATCTTCAAACCTATCCAATTTAGGTCTCCTATTATAAGTAATATTATGCAAAAACATGCCAAAACGGCCAGTTTTGAGATTCAATCGATATCTTCAAAATGCTCGAAAAACGTTAGTTTGGGGAAAAAAACCCGTTTTTCAAACATAGCAAGTTATTTCTCTCGAATCTAAGTAATATTGACCAAAACCTGGAAAAACGGCCGTTTTTAAGGTTTGATCCATTTCCTAAAAAAGATTTGAAAACGGGAGTTTTTTGGATAATGCAAATATTTTCAAACCTATCCAATTAAGGTCTCCGATTATAAGTAATATTAGGCAAAAACATACAAAAACGGCCAGTTTTCAGATTCGAGCGATATCTTTAAAAAAGCTTGAAAAAAGTCAGTTCTGAGGAAATAAACCGTTTTTTAAACTTAGCGAGTTACTGCTCTCGAATCTAAGTAATATTAACCAAAACCTGGAAAAACGGACGTTTTTAAGGTTTGATCCATTTTCTAAAAAAAGATTAAAAAACGGGAGTTTTTTGGATGCTGCAAATATCTTCAAACCTATCCAATTAAGGTCTCCGATTATAAATTATATTAGGCAAAAACATGCAAAAACGGCTAGATTCGAGATTCAATTGATTTCTTTAAAAAAGCTTGAAAAACATCAGTTTGGGGAAAATAAACCGTATTTCAAACTTAGCAAGTTATTGCTATCGAATCTAAGTAATATAAACTAAAACCTGGAAAAACGGCCGTTTTTAAGGTTTGATCCCTTTTCTAAAAAAAGATTGAAAAAACGAGAGTTTTGTGGATGGTGCAAATATCTTCAAACCTATCCAATTAAGGTCTCCGATTATAAGTAATATTAGGCAAAAACATGCAAAATGGCCAGTTTTGAGATTCAAGCGATTTCTTGAAAAATGCTTGAAAAACGTCGGTTTGAGAAAATAAACCTTTTTTCAAACTTAGAAAATTATTGCTCTCGAATCTAAGTAATATTAACCAAAACCTAGAAAAACGGCCGTTTTTAAGGTTTGATCTATTTTTTAAAAAAAGATTGAAAAACGAGAGTTTTTTGGATGATGCAAATATCTTCAAATCTATCCAATTAAGGTCTCCGATTATAAGTTATATTAGGCAAAAACATGCAAAAACGGCCAGTTTTGAGATTCAATCGATTTCTTCAAAAAAGCTTGAAAAACGTCGGTTTTGGGAAAATTACCCGTTTTTCAAACTTAGCAAGTTACTGCTCTCGAATCTAAGTAATATTAACCAAAACCTGGAAAAACGGCCGTTTTTAAGGTTTGATCCATTTCCTAAAAAAGATTGAAAAACGGGACTTTTTTTGGATAATGCAATTATCTTCAAACCTATCCAATTAAGGTCTCCGATTATAAGTAATATTAGGCAAAAACATACAAAAACGGCCAGTTTTTAGATTCGAGCGATATCTTAAAAAAAGCTTGAAAAACGTCAGTTTTGAGAAAATAAACCGCGTTTTAAACTTAGCGAGTTATTGCTCTCGAATCTAAGTAATATTAACCAAAACCTAGAAAAACGACCGTTTTTAAGGTTTGATCCATTTTCTAAAAAAAGATTGAAAAACCGGAGTTTTTTGGATGATGCAAATATCTTCAAACCTATCGAATTAAGGTCTCCGATTATAAGTAATATTATGCAAAAACATGCCAAAACGGGCAGTTTTGAGATTCAATCGATATCTTCAAAATGCTCGAAAAACGTTAGTTTGGGGAAAAAAACCCGTTTTTCAAACATAGCAAGTTATTTCTCTCGAATCTAAGTAATATTGACCAAAACCTGGAAAAACGGCCGTTTTTAAGGTTTGATCCATTTCCTAAAAAAGATTGGAAAACGGGAGTTTTTTGGATAATGCAAATATCTTCAAACCTATCCAATTAAGGTCTCCGATTATAAGTAATATTAGGCAAAAACATACAAAAACGGCCAGTTTTCAGATTCGAGCGATATCTTAAAAAAAGCTTGAAAAACGTCAGTTCTGAGGAAATAAACCGTTTTTTAAACTTAGCGAGTTACTGCTCTCGAATCTAAGTAATATTAACCAAAACCTGGAAAAACGGACATTTTTAAGGTTTGATCCATTTTCTAAAAAAAGATTGAAAAACGGGAGTTTTTTGGATGCTGCAAATATCTTCAAACCTATCCAATTAAGGTCTCCGATTATAAATTATATAAGGCAAAAAGATGCAAAAACGGCTAGATTCGAGATTCAATTGATTTCTTAAAAAAAGCTTGAAAAACATCAGTTTTGGGAAAATAAACCGTATTTCAAACTTAGCAAGTTATTGCTATCGAATCTAAGTAATATAAACTAAAACCTGGAAAAACGGCCGTTTTTAAGGTTTTGTCCATTTCCAAAAAAAGAGTGAAAAGCGGGAGTTTTTTGGATGGTGCAAATATCTTCAATCTTATCTAATTAAGGTCTCCGATTATAAGTAATATTAGGCAAAAACATGCAAAATGGCCAGTTTTGAGATTCAAGCGATTTCTTGAAAAATGCTTGAAAAACGTCAGTTTTGAGAAAATAAACCTTTTTTCAAACTTAGAAAATTATTGCTATCGAAACCAAGTAATATTAACCAAAACCTGGAAAAACGGCCTTTTTTAAGGTTTGATCCCTTTTCTAAAAAAAGATTGAAAAAACGAGAGTTTTGTGGATGGTGCAAATATCTTCAAACCTATCCAATTAAGGTCTCCGATTATAAGTTATATTAGGCAAAAACATACAAAAACGGCCAGTTTCGAGATTCAATCGATTTCTTAAAAAAAGCTTGAAAAACGTCAGTTTTGGGAAAATAAACCGTTTTTCAAACTTAGCGAGTTATTGCTATCGAATCTAAGTAATATAAACTAAAACCTGGAAAAACGGCCGTTTTTAAGGTTTTGGCCATTTCCCAAAAAAGAGTGAAAAGCAAAAGTTTTTTGGATGGTGCAAATATCTTCAAACTTATCTAATTAAGGTCTCCGATTATAAGTAATATTAGGCAAAAAAATGCCAAAACGGCCAGTTTTGAGATCCAATCGATTTCTTCAAAAAAGCTTGAAAAACGTCGGTTTTGGGAAAATAAACCGTTTTTCAAACTTCCTATGTTACTGCTCTCGAATCTAAGTAATATTAACCAAAACCTGGAAAAACAGCCGTTTTTAAGGTTTGATCCATTTCCTAAAAAAGATTGAAAAACGGGAGTTTTTTGGATAATGCAAATATCTTCAAACCTATCCAATTTAGGTCTCCTATTATAAGTAATATTAGGCAAAAACATGCCAAAACGCCAGTTTTGAGATTCAATCGATTTCTTAAAAAAAGCTTGAAAAACGTCAGTTTTGGGAAAATAAACCGTTTTTCAAACTTAGCAATTTATTGCTATCGAATCTAAGTAATATTGACCAAAACCTGGAAAAACGGCCGTTTTTAAGGTTTGATCCATTTCATAAAAAAGATTGAAAAACGGGAGTTTTTTGGATGATGCAAATATCTTCAAACCTATCCAATTAAGTTCTCCGATTATAAGTTATATTAGGCAAAAACATGCAAAAACGGCCAGTTTCGAGATTCAATCGATTTCTTAAAAAAAGCTTGAAAAACATCAGTTTTGGGAAAATAAACCGTATTTCAAACTTAGCAAGTTATTGCTATCGAATCTAAGTAATATAAACTAAAACCTGGAAAAACAGCCGTTTTTAAGGTTTTGTCCATTTCCAAAAAAAGAGTGAAAAGCGGGAGTTTTTTGGATGGTGCAAATATCTTCAAACTTATCTAATTAAGGTCTCCGATTATAAGTAATATTAGGCAAAAACATGCAAAATGGCCAGTTTTGAGATTCAAGCGATTTCTTGAAAAATGCTTGAAAAACGTCAGTTTTGAGAAAATAAACCTTTTTTCAAACTTAGAAAATTATTGCTCTCGAATCTAAGTAATATTAACCAAAACCTAGAAAAACGGCCGTTTTTAAGGTTTGATCTATTTTTTAAAAAAAGATTGAAAAACGAGAGTTTTTTGGATGATGCAAATATCTTCAAATCTATCCAATTAAGGTCTCCGATTATAAGTTATATTAGGCAAAAACATGCAAAAACGGCCAGTTTTGAGATTCAATCGATTTCTTCAAAAAAGCTTGAAAAACGTCGGTTTTGGGAAAATAAACCGTTTTTCAATTTAGCAAGTTACTGCTCTCGAATCTAAGTAATATAAACTAAAACCTGAAAAAACGGCCGTTTTTAAGGTTTGATCCATTTCCTAAAAAAGATTGAAAAACGGGACTTTTTTGGATAATGCAATTATCTTCAAACCTATCCAATTAAGGTCTCCGATTATAAGTAATATTAGGCAAAAATATACAAAAACGGCCAGTTTTTAGATTCGAGCGATATCTTAAAAAAAGCTTGAAAAACGTCAGTTTTGAGAAAATAAACCGTTTTTTAAACTTAGCGAGTTATTGCTCTCGAATCTAAGTAATATTAACCAAAACCTAGAAAAACGACCGTTTTTAAGGTTTGATCCATTTTCTAAAAAAAGATTGAAAAACGGGAGTTTTTTGGATGATGCAAATATCTTCAAACCTATCGAATTAAGGTCTCCGATTATAAGTTAGATTAGGCAAAAACATGCTAAAACGGCCAGTTTCGAGATTCAATCGATTTCTTAAAAAAAGCTTGAAAAACGTCAGTTTGGGGAAAATAAACCGTTTTTCAAACTTAGCAAGTTATTGCTATCGCATCTGAGTAATATAAACTAAAACCTGGAAAAACGGCCGTTTTTAAGGTTTTGTCCATTTTCAAAAAAAGAGTGAAAGCGGGAGTTTTTTGGATGGTGCAAATATCTTCAAACTTATCTAATTGAGGTCTCCGATTATAAGTAATATTAGGCAAAAACATGCCAAAATGGCCAGTTTTGAGATCCTAATCGATTTCTTCAAAAAAGCTTGAAAAAGGTCGGTTTTGGGAAAATAAACCGTTTTTCAAACTTAGCAAGTTACTGCTCTCGAATCTAAGTAATATTAACCAAAACCTGGAAAAACGGCCGTTTTTAAGGTTTGATCTATTTCCTAAAAAAGATTGAAAAACGGGAGTTTTTTGGATAATGCAAATATCTTCAAACCTATCCAATTTAGGTCTCCTATTATAAGTAATATTATGCAAAAACATGCCAAAACGGCCAGTTTTGAGATTCAATCGATATCTTCAAAATGCTCGAAAAACGTTAGTTTGGGGAAAAAAAACCGTTTTTCAAACATAGCAAGTTATTTCTCTCGAATCTAAGTAATATTGACCAAAACCTGGAAAAACGGCCGTTTTTAAGGTTTGATCCATTTCCTAAAAAAGATTGGAAAACGGGAGTTTTTTGGATAATGCAAATATTTTCAAACCTATCCAATTAAGGTCTCCGATTATAAGTAATATTAGGCAAAAACATACAAAAACGGCCAGTTTTTAGATTCGAGCGATATCTTAAAAAAAGCTTGAAAAACGTCAGTTCTGAGGAAATAAACCGTTTTTTAAACTTAGCGAGTTACTGCTCTCAAATCTAAGTAATATTAACCAAAACCTGGAAAAACGGACGTTTTTAAGGTTTGATCCATTTTCTAAAAAAAGATTGAAAAACGGGAGTTTTTTGGATGCTGCAAATATCTTCAAACCTATCCAATTAAGGTCTCCGATTATAAATTATATTAGGCAAAAACATGCAAAAACGGCCAGTTTTGAGATTCAATCGATTTCTTAAAAAAAGCTTGAAAAACGTCAGTTTTGGGAAAATAAACCGTTTTTCAAACTTAGCAAGTTATTGCTATCGAATCCAAGTAATATTGACCAAAACCTGGAAAAACAGCCGTTTTTAAGGTTTGATCCATTTCCTAAAAAAGATTGAAAAACGGGAGTTTTTTGGATAATGCAAATATCTTCAAACCTATCCAATTAAGGTCTCCGATTATAAGTAATATTAGGCAAAAACATACAAAAACGGCCAGTTTTCAGATTCGAGCGATATCTTAAAAAAAGCTTGAAAAACGTCAGTTCTGAGGAAATAAACCGTTTTTTAAACTTAGCGAGTTACTGCTCTCGAATCTAAGTAATATTAACCAAAACTTGGAAAAACGGACGTTTTTAAGGTTTGATACATTTTCTAAAAAAAGATTGAAAAACGGGAGTTTTTTGGATGATGCAAATATCTTCAAACCTATCCAATTAAGGGCTCCGATTATAAGTTATATTAGGCAAAAACATGCCAAAACGGCCAGTTTTGAGATCCAATCGATTTCTTCGAAAAAGCTTGAAAAACGTCGGTTTTGGGAAAATAAACCGTTTTTCAAACTTAGCAAGTTACTGCTCTCGAATCTAAGTAATATTGACCAAAATCTGGAAAAACAGCCGTTTTTAAGGTTTGATCCATTTCCTAAAAAAGATTGAAAAACGGGAGTTTTTTGGATAATGCAAATATCTTCAAACCTATCCAATTTAGGTCTCCTATTATAAGTAATATTAGGCAAAAACATGCCAAAACAGCCAGTTTTGAGATTCAATCGATATCTTCAAAAAAGCTTGAAAAACGTTAGTTTGGGGAAAATAACCCGTTTTTCAAACATAGCAAGTTATTGCTCTCGAATCTAAGTAACATTAACCAAAACCTGGAAAAACGGCCGTTTTTAAGGTTTTGTCCATTTCCAAAAAAAGAGTGAAAAGCGGGAGTTTTTTGGATGGTGCAAATATCTTCAAACCTATGCAAAATAGCCAGTTTTGAGATTCAAGCGATTTCTTGAAAAATGCTTGAAAAACGTCAGTTCTGAGAAAATAAACCTTTTTTCAAACTTAGCAAGTTATTGCTCTCAAATCTAAGTAATATTAACCAAAACCTAGAAAAACGGCCGTTTTTAAGGTTTGATCCATTTTCTAAAAAAAGATTGAAAAACGAAAGTTTTTTGGATGATGCAAATATCTTCAAACCTATCCAATTAAGGTCTCCGATTATAAGTTATATTAGGCAAAAACATGCAAAAACGGCCAGTTTTGAGATTCAATCGATTTCTGAAAAAAAGCTTGATAAACGTCAGTTTTGGGAAAATAAACCGTTTTTCAAACTTAGCAAGTTATTGCTATCGAATCTAAGTAATATTGACCAAAACCTGGAAAAACGGCCGTTTTTAAGGTTTGATCCATTTCCTAAAAAAGATTGAAAAACGGGACTTTTTTGGATAATGCAATTATCTTCAAACCTATCCAATTAAGGTCTCCGATTATAAGTAATATTAGGCAAAAATATACAAAAACGGCCAGTTTTTAGATTCGAGCGATATCTTAAAAAAAGCTTGAAAAACGTCAGTTTTGAGAAAATAAACCGTTTTTTAAACTTAGCGAGTTATTGCTCTCGAATCTAAGTAATATTAACCAAAACCTAGAAAAACGACCGTTTTTAAGGTTTGATCCATTTTCTAAAAAAAGATTGAAAAACGGGAGTTTTTTGGATGATGCAAATATCTTCAAACCTATCGAATTAAGGTCTCCGATTATAAGTTAGATTAGGCAAAAACATGCAAAAACGGCCAGTTTCGAGATTCAATCGATTTCTTAAAAAAAGCTTGAAAAACGTCAGTTTGGGGAAAATAAACCGTTTTTCAAACTTAGCAAGTTATTGCTATCGCATCTGAGTAATATAAACTAAAACCTGGAAAAACGGCCGTTTTTAAGGTTTTGTCCATTTTCAAAAAAAGAGTGAAAGCGGGAGTTTTTTGGATGGTGCAAATATCTTCAAACTTATCTAATTGAGGTCTCCGATTATAAGTAATATTAGGCAAAAACATGCCAAAATGGCCAGTTTTGAGATCCTAATCGATTTCTTCAAAAAAGCTTGAAAAAGGTCGGTTTTGGGAAAATAAACCGTTTTTCAAACTTAGCAAGTTACTGCTCTCGAATCTAAGTAATATTAACCAAAACCTGGAAAAACGGCCGTTTTTAAGGTTTGATCTATTTCCTAAAAAAGATTGAAAAACGGGAGTTTTTTGGATAATGCAAATATCTTCAAACCTATCCAATTTAGGTCTCCTATTATAAGTAATATTATGCAAAAACATGCCAAAACGGCCAGTTTTGAGATTCAATCGATATCTTCAAAATGCTCGAAAAACGTTAGTTTGGGGAAAAAAAACCGTTTTTCAAACATAGCAAGTTATTTCTCTCGAATCTAAGTAATATTGACCAAAACCTGGAAAAACGGCCGTTTTTAAGGTTTGATCCATTTCCTAAAAAAGATTGGAAAACGGGAGTTTTTTGGATAATGCAAATATTTTCAAACCTATCCAATTAAGGTCTCCGATTATAAGTAATATTAGGCAAAAACATACAAAAACGGCCAGTTTTTAGATTCGAGCGATATCTTAAAAAAAGCTTGAAAAACGTCAGTTCTGAGGAAATAAACCGTTTTTTAAACTTAGCGAGTTACTGCTCTCAAATCTAAGTAATATTAACCAAAACCTGGAAAAACGGACGTTTTTAAGGTTTGATCCATTTTCTAAAAAAAGATTGAAAAACGGGAGTTTTTTGGATGCTGCAAATATCTTCAAACCTATCCAATTAAGGTCTCCGATTATAAATTATATTAGGCAAAAACATGCAAAAACGGCCAGTTTTGAGATTCAATCGATTTCTTAAAAAAAGCTTGAAAAACGTCAGTTTTGGGAAAATAAACCGTTTTTCAAACTTAGCAAGTTATTGCTATCGAATCCAAGTAATATTGACCAAAACCTGGAAAAACAGCCGTTTTTAAGGTTTGATCCATTTCCTAAAAAAGATTGAAAAACGGGAGTTTTTTGGATAATGCAAATATCTTCAAACCTATCCAATTAAGGTCTCCGATTATAAGTAATATTAGGCAAAAACATACAAAAACGGCCAGTTTTCAGATTCGAGCGATATCTTAAAAAAAGCTTGAAAAACGTCAGTTCTGAGGAAATAAACCGTTTTTTAAACTTAGCGAGTTACTGCTCTCGAATCTAAGTAATATTAACCAAAACTTGGAAAAACGGACGTTTTTAAGGTTTGATACATTTTCTAAAAAAAGATTGAAAAACGGGAGTTTTTTGGATGATGCAAATATCTTCAAACCTATCCAATTAAGGGCTCCGATTATAAGTTATATTAGGCAAAAACATGCCAAAACGGCCAGTTTTGAGATCCAATCGATTTCTTCGAAAAAGCTTAAAAAACGTCGGTTTTGGGAAAATAAACCGTTTTTCAAACTTAGCAAGTTACTGCTCTCGAATCTAAGTAATATTGACCAAAATCTGGAAAAACAGCCGTTTTTAAGGTTTGATCCATTTCCTAAAAAAGATTGAAAAACGGGAGTTTTTTGGATAATGCAAATATCTTCAAACCTATCCAATTTAGGTCTCCTATTATAAGTAATATTAGGCAAAAACATGCCAAAACAGCCAGTTTTGAGATTCAATCGATATCTTCAAAAAAGCTTGAAAAACGTTAGTTTGGGGAAAATAACCCGTTTTTCAAACATAGCAAGTTTTTGCTCTCGAATCTAAGTAACATTAACCAAAACCTGGAAAAACGGCCGTTTTTAAGGTTTTGTCCATTTCCAAAAAAAGAGTGAAAAGCGGGAGTTTTTTGGATGGTGCAAATATCTTCAAACCTATGCAAAATAGCCAGTTTTGAGATTCAAGCGATTTCTTGAAAAATGCTTGAAAAACGTCAGTTCTGAGAAAATAAACCTTTTTTCAAACTTAGCAAGTTATTGCTCTCGAATCTAAGTAATATTAACCAAAACCTAGAAAAACGGCCGTTTTTAAGGTTTGATCCATTTTCTAAAAAAAGATTGAAAAACGAAAGTTTTTTGGATGATGCAAATATCTTCAAACCTATCCAATTAAGGTCTCCGATTATAAGTTATATTAGGCAAAAACATGCAAAAACGGCCAGTTTTGAGATTCAATCGATTTCTGAAAAAAAGCTTGATAAACGTCAGTTTTGGGAAAATAAACCGTTTTTCAAACTTAGCAAGTTATTGCTATCGAATCTAAGTAATATTGACCAAAACCTGGAAAAACGGCCGTTTTTAAGGTTTGATCCATTTCGTATAAAAGATTGAAAAACGGGAGTTTTTTGGATGATGCAAATATCTTCAAACCTATCCAATTAAGGTCTCCGATTATAAGTTAAATTAGGCAAAAACATGCAAAAACGGCCAGTTTCGAGATTCAATCGATTTCTTAAAAAAAGCTTGATAAACGTCAGTTTTGGGAAAATAAACCGTTTTTCAAACTTAGCAAGTTATTGCTATCGAAACCAAGTAATATCAACCAAAACCTGGAAAAACGGCCTTTTTTAAGGTTTGATCTATTTTCTAAAAAAAGATTGAAAAACGAGAGTTTTTTGGATAATGCAAATATCTTCAAACCTATCCAATTTAGGTCTCCTATTATAAGTAATATTAGGCAAAAACATGCCAAAATGGCCAGTTTTGAGATTCAATCAATATCTTCAAAATGTTCGAAAAACGTTAGTTTGGGGAAAATAAACCGTTTTTTCAAACATAGCAAGTTATTTCTCTCGAATCTAAGTAATATTGACCAAAACCTAGAAAAACGGCCGTTTTTAAGGTTTGATCCATTTCCTAAAAAAGATTAAAAAACGGGAGTTTTTTGGATAATGCAAATATCTTCAAACCTATCCAATTTAGGTCTCCTATTATAAGTAATATTATGCAAAAACATGCCAAAACGGCCAGTTTTGAGATTCAATCGATATCTTCAAATGGTGCTTGAAAAACGTTAGTTTGGGGAAAATAACCCTTTTTTCAAACATAGCAAGTTATTGCTCTCGAATCTAAGTAATATTAACCAAAACCTGGAAAAACGGCCGTTTTTAAGGTTTTGTCCATTTCCAAAAAAAAAAATGAAAAGCGGGAGTTTTTTGGATGGTGCAAATATCTTCAAACCTATGCAAAATAGCCAGTTTTGAGATTTAAGCGATTTCTTGAAAAATGCTTGAAAAACGTCAGTTTTGAGAAAATAAACGTTTTTTCAAACTTAGCAAGTTATTGCTCTCGAATCTAAGTAATATTAACCAAAACCTAGAAAAACGGCCGTTTTTAAGGTTTGATCCATTTTCTAAAAAAAGATTGAAAAACGAGAGTTTTTTGGATGATGCAAATATCTTCAAACCTATCCAATTAAGGTCTCCGATTATAAGTTATATTATGCAAAAACATGCAAAAACGGCCAGTTTTGAGATCCAATCGATTTCTTAAAAAAAGCTTGAAAAACGTCAGTTTTGGGAAAATAAACCGTTTTTCAAACTTAGCAAGTTATTACTATCGAATCCAAGTAATATTGACCAAAACCTGGAAAAACAGCCGTTTTTAAGGTTTGATCCATTTCCTAAAAAAGATTGAAAAACGGGAGTTTTTTGGATAATGCAAATATCTTCAAAACTATCCAATTAAGGTCTCCGATTATAAGTTATATTAGGCAAAAACATTCAAAAACGGCCAGTTTTGAGATTCAATCGATTTCTTAAAAAAAGCTTGAAAAACGTCAGTTTTGGGAAAACAAACCGTTTTTCAAACTTAGCAAGTTATTGCTATCGAATCCAAATAATATTGACCAAAACTTGGAAAAACGGACGTTTTTAAGGTTTGATCCATTTTCTAAAAAAAGATTGAAAAACGGGAGTTTTTTGGATGATGCAAATATCTTCAAACCTATCGAATTAAGGTCTCCGATTATAAGTTAGATTAGGCAAAAACATGCAAAAACGGCCAGTTTCGAGATTCAATCGATTTCTTAAAAAAAGCTTGAAAAACGTCAGTTTGGGGAAAATAAACCGTTTTTCAAACTTAGCAAGTTATTGCTATCGCATCTGAGTAATATAAACTAAAACCTGGAAAAACGGCCGTTTTTAAGGTTTTGTCCATTTTCAAAAAAAGAGTGAAAGCGGGAGTTTTTTGGATGGTGCAAATATCTTCAAACTTATCTAATTGAGGTCTCCGATTATAAGTAATATTAGGCAAAAACATGCCAAAATGGCCAGTTTTGAGATCCAATCGATTTCTTCAAAAAAGCTTGAAAAACGTCGGTTTTGGGAAAATAAACCGTTTTTCAAACTTAGCAAGTTACTGCTCTCGAATCTAAGTAATATTAACCAAAACCTGGAAAAACGGCCGTTTTTAAGGTTTGATCTATTTCCTAAAAAAGATTGAAAAACGGGAGTTTTTTGGATAATGCAAATATCTTCAAACCTATCCAATTTAGGTCTCCTATTATAAGTAATATTATGCAAAAACATGCCAAAACGGCCAGTTTTGAGATTCAATCGATATCTTCAAAATGCTCGAAAAACGTTAGTTTGAGGAAAAAAAACCGTTTTTCAAACATAGCAAGTTATTTCTCTCGAATCTAAGTAATATTGACCAAAACCTGGAAAAACGGCCGTTTTTAAGGTTTGATCCATTTCCTAAAAAAGATTGGAAAACGGGAGTTTTTTGGATAATGCAAATATTTTCAAACCTATCCAATTAAGGTCTCCGATTATAAGTAATATTAGGCAAAAACATACAAAAACGGCCAGTTTTCAGATTCGAGCGATATCTTAAAAAAAGCTTGAAAAACGTCAGTTCTGAGGAAATAAACCGTTTTTTAAACTTAGCGAGTTACTGCTCTCGAATCTAAGTAATATTAACCAAAACTTGGAAAAACGGACGTTTTTAAGGTTTGATCCATTTTCTAAAAAAAGATTGAAAAACGGGAGTTTTTTGGATGCTGCAAATATCTTCAAACCTATCCAATTAAGGTCTCCGATTATAAATTATATTAGGCAAAAACATGCAAAAACGGCTAGATTCGAGATTCAATTGATTTCTTAAAAAAAGCTTGAAAAACATCAGTTTGGGGAAGATAAACCGTATTTCAAACTTAGCAAGTTATTGCTATCGAATCTAAGTAATATAAACTAAAACCTGGAAAAACGGCCGTTTTTAAGGTTTGATCCCTTTTCTAAAAAAAGATTGAAAAAACGAGAGTTTTGTGGATGGTGCAAATATCTTCAAACCTATCCAATTAAGGTCTCCGATTATAAGTAATATTAGGCAAAAACATGCAAAATGGCCAGTTTTGAGATTCAAGCGATTTCTTGAAAAATGCTTGAAAAACGTCAGTTTTGAGAAAATAAACCTTTTTTCAAACTTAGAAAATTATTGCTCTCGAATCTAAGTAATATTAACCAAAACCTAGAAAAACGGCCGTTTTTAAGGTTTGATCTATTTTTTTAAAAAAAGATTGAAAAACGAGAGTTTTTTGGATGATGCAAATATCTTCAAATCTATCCAATTAAGGTCTCCGATTATAAGTTATATTAGGCAAAAACATGCAAAAACGGCCAGTTTTGAGATTCAATCGATTTCTTCAAAAAAGCTTGAAAAACGTCGGTTTTGGGAAAATTACCCGTTTTTCAAACTTAGCAAGTTACTGCTCTCGAATCTAAGTAATATTAACCAAAACCTGGAAAAACGGCCGTTTTTAAGGTTTGATCCATTTCGTATAAAAGATTGAAAAACGGGAGTTTTTTGGATGATGCAAATATCTTCAAACCTATCCAATTAAGGTCTCCGATTATAAGTTAAATTAGGCAAAAACATGCAAAAACGGCCAGTTTCGAGAAAATAAACCGTTTTTCAAACTTAGCAAGTTATTGCTATCGAAACCAAGTAATATCAACCAAAACCTGGAAAAACGGCCTTTTTTAAGGTTTGATCTATTTTCTAAAAAAAGATTGAAAAACGGGAGTTTTTTGGATGATGCAAATATCTTCATACCTATCTAATTAAGGTCTCCGATTATAAGTTATATTAGGCAAAAACATGCAAAAACGGCCAGTTTCGAGATTCAATCGATTTCTTAAAAAAAGCTTGAAAAACGTCAGTTTTGATAAAAATAAACCGTTTTTCAAACTTAGCGAGTTATTGCTATCGAATCTAAGTAATATAAACTAAAACCTGGAAAAACGGCCGTTTTTAAGGTTTTGTCCATTTTCAAAAAAAGAGTGAAAGCGGGAGTTTTTTGGATGGTGCAAATATCTTCAAACTTATCTAATTGAGGTCTCCGATTATAAGTAATATTAGGCAAAAACATGCCAAAATGGCCAGTTTTGAGATCCAATCGATTTCTTCAAAAAAGCTTGAAAAACGTCGGTTTTGGGAAAATAAACCGTTTTTCAAACTTAGCAAGTTACTGCTCTCGAATCTAAGTAATATTAACCAAAACCTGGAAAAACGGCCGTTTTTAAGGTTTGATCTATTTCCTAAAAAAGATTGAAAAACGGGAGTTTTTTGGATAATGCAAATATCTTCAAACCTATCCAATTTAGGTCTCCTATTATAAGTAATATTATGCAAAAACATGCCAAAACGGCCAGTTTTGAGATTCAATCGATATCTTCAAAATGCTCGAAAAACGTTAGTTTGGGGAAAAAAAACCGTTTTTCAAACATAGCAAGTTATTTCTCTCGAATCTAAGTAATATTGACCAAAACCTGGAAAAACGGCCGTTTTTAAGGTTTGATCCATTTCCTAAAAAAGATTGGAAAACGGGAGTTTTTTGGATAATGCAAATATTTTCAAACCTATCCAATTAAGGTCTCCGATTATAAGTAATATTAGGCAAAAACATACAAAAACGGCCAGTTTTCAGATTCGAGCGATATCTTAAAAAAAGCTTGAAAAACGTCAGTTCTGAGGAAATAAACCGTTTTTTAAACTTAGCGAGTTACTGCTCTCGAATCTAAGTAATATTAACCAAAACTTGGAAAAACGGACGTTTTTAAGGTTTGATCCATTTTCTAAAAAAAGATTGAAAAACGGGAGTTTTTTGGATGCTGCAAATATCTTCAAACCTATCCAATTAAGGTCTCCGATTATAAATTATATTAGGCAAAAACATGCAAAAACGGCTAGATTCGAGATTCAATTGATTTCTTAAAAAAAGCTTGAAAAACATCAGTTTGGGGAAAATAAACCGTATTTCAAACTTAGCAAGTTATTGCTATCGAATCTAAGTAATATAAACTAAAACCTGGAAAAACGGCCGTTTTTAAGGTTTGATCCCTTTTCTAAAAAAAGATTGAAAAAACGAGAGTTTTGTGGATGGTGCAAATATCTTCAAACCTATCCAATTAAGGTCTCCGATTATAAGTAATATTAGGCAAAAACATGCAAAATGGCCAGTTTTGAGATTCAAGCGATTTCTTGAAAAATGCTTGAAAAACGTCAGTTTTGAGAAAATAAACCTTTTTTCAAACTTAGAAAATTATTGCTCTCGAATCTAAGTAATATTAACCAAAACCTAGAAAAACGGCCGTTTTTAAGGTTTGATCTATTTTTTTAAAAAAAGATTGAAAAACGAGAGTTTTTTGGATGATGCAAATATCTTCAAATCTATCCAATTAAGGTCTCCGATTATAAGTTATATTAGGCAAAACATGCAAAAACGGCCAGTTTTGAGATTCAATCGATTTCTTCAAAAAAGCTTGAAAAACGTCGGTTTTGGGAAAATTACCCGTTTTTCAAACTTAGCAAGTTACTGCTCTCGAATCTAAGTAATATTAACCAAAACCTGGAAAAACGGCCGTTTTTAAGGTTTGATCCATTTCGTATAAAAGATTGAAAAACGGGAGTTTTTTGGATGATGCAAATATCTTCAAACCTATCCAATTAAGGTCTCCGATTATAAGTTAAATTAGGCAAAAACATGCAAAAACGGCCAGTTTCGAGATTCAATCGATTTCTTAAAAAAAGCTTGATAAACGTCAGTTTTGGGAAAATAAACCGTTTTTCAAACTTAGCAAGTTATTGCTATCGAAACCAAGTAATATCAACCAAAACCTGGAAAAACGGCCTTTTTTAAGGTTTGATCTATTTTCTAAAAAAAGATTGAAAAACGGGAGTTTTTTGGATGATGCAAATATCTTCAAACCTATCCAATTAAGGTCTCCGATTATAAGTTATATTAGGCAAAAACATGCAAAAACGGCCAGTTTCGAGATTCAATCGATTTCTTAAAAAAAGCTTGAAAAACGTCAGTTTTGATAAAAATAAACCGTTTTTCAAACTTAGCGAGTTATTGCTATCGAATCTAAGTAATATAAACTAAAACCTGGAAAAACGGCCGTTTTTAAGGTTTTGGCCATTTCCCAAAAAAGAGTGAAAAGCGGGAGTTTTTTGGATGGTGCAAATATCTTCAAACTTATCTAATTAAGGTCTCCGATTATAAGTAATATTAGGCAAAAAAATGCCAAAACGGCCAGTTTTGAGATCCAATCGATTTCTTCAAAAAAGCTTGAAAAACGTCGGTTTTGGGAAAATAAACCGTTTTTCAAACTTACCAAGTTACTGCTCTCGAATCTAAGTAATATTAACCAAAACCTGGAAAAACAGCCGTTTTTAAGGTTTGATCCATTTCCTAAAAAAGATTGAAAAACGGGAGTTTTTTGGATAATGCAAATATCTTCAAACCCATCCAATTTAGGTCTCCTATTATAAGTAATATTAGGCAAAAACATGCCAAAACGCCAGTTTTGAGATTCAATCGAATTTCTTTAAAAAAGCTTGAAAAACGTCAGTTTTGGGAAAATAAACCGTTTTTCAAACTTAGCAATTTATTGCTATCGAATCTAAGTAATATTGACCAAAACCTGGAAAAACGGCCGTTTTTAAGGTTTGATCCATTTCCTAAAAAAGATTGAAAAACGGGAGTTTTTTGGATGATGCAAATATCTTCAAACCTATCCAATTAAGTTCTCCGATTATAAGTTATATTAGGCAAAAACATGCAAAAACGGCCAGTTTCGAGATTCAATCGATTTCTTAAAAAAAGCTTGAAAAACATCAGTTTTGGGAAAATAAACCGTATTTCAAACTTAGCAAGTTATTGCTATCGAATCTAAGTAATATAAACTAAAACCTGGAAAAACAGCCGTTTTTAAGGTTTTGTCCATTTCCAAAAAAAGAGTGAAAAGCGGGAGTTTTTTGGATGGTGCAAATATCTTCAAACTTATCTAATTAAGGTCTCCGATTATAAGTAATATTAGGCAAAAACATGCAAAATGGCCAGTTTTGAGATTCAAGCGATTTCTTGAAAAATGCTTGAAAAACGTCAGTTTTGAGAAAATAAACCTTTTTTCAAACTTAGAAAATTATTGCTCTCGAATAAAAGTAATATTAACCAAAACCTAGAAAAACGGCCGTTTTTAAGGTTTGATCTATTTTTTAAAAAAAGATTGAAAAACGAGAGTTTTTTGGATGATGCAAATATCTTCAAATCTATCCAATTAAGGTCTCCGATTATAAGTTATATTAGGCAAAAACATGCAAAAACGGCCAGTTTTGAGATTCAATCGATTTCTTCAAAAAAAGCTTGAAAAACGTCGGTTTTGGGAAAATTACCCGTTTTTTTAAACTTAGCAAGTTACTACTCTCGAATCTAAGTAATACTAACCAAAACCTGAAAAAACGGCCGTTTTTAAGGTTTGATCCATTTCCTAAAAAAGATTGAAAAACGGGACTTTTTTTGGATAATGCAATTATCTTCAAACCTATCCAATTAAGGTCTCCGATTATAAGTAATATTAGGCAAAAACATACAAAAACGGCCAGTTTTTAGATTCGAGCGATATCTTAAAAAAAGCTTGAAAAACGTCAGTTTTGAGAAAATAAACCGTTTTTTAAACTTAGCGAGTTATTGCTCTCGAATCTAAGTAATATTAACCAAAAACTAGAAAAACGACCGTTTTTAAGGTTTGATCCATTTTCTAAAAAAAGATTGAAAAACGGGAGTTTTTTGGATGATGCAAATATCTTCAAACCTATCGAATTAAGGTCTCCGATTATAAGTTAGATTAGGCAAAAACATGCAAAAACGGCCAGTTTCGAGATTCAATCGATTTCTTAAAAAAAGCTTGAAAAACGTCAGTTTGGGGAAAATAAACCGTTTTTCAAACTTAGCAAGTTATTGCTATCGCATCTGAGTAATATAAACTAAAACCTGGAAAAACGGCCGTTTTTAAGGTTTTGTCCATTTTCAAAAAAAGAGTGAAAGCGGGAGTTTTTTGGATGGTGCAAATATCTTCAAACTTATCTAATTGAGGTCTCCGATTATAAGTAATATTAGGCAAAAACATGCCAAAATGGCCAGTTTTGAGATCCAATCGATTTCTTCAAAAAAGCTTGAAAAACGTCGGTTTTGGGAAAATAAACCGTTTTTCAAACTTAGCAAGTTACTGCTCTCGAATCTAAGTAATATTAACTAAAACCTGGAAAAACGGCCGTTTTTAAGGTTTGATCTATTTCCTAAAAAAGATTGAAAAACGGGAGTTTTTTGGATAATGCAAATATCTTCAAACCTATCCAATTTAGGTCTCCTATTATAAGTAATATTATGCAAAAACATGCCAAAACGGCCAGTTTTGAGATTCAATCGATATCTTCAAAATGCTCGAAAAACGTTAGTTTGGGGAAAAAAAACCGTTTTTCAAACATAGCAAGTTATTTCTCTCGAATCTAAGTAATATTGACCAAAACCTGGAAAAACGGCCGTTTTTAAGGTTTGATCCATTTCCTAAAAAAGATTGGAAAACGGGAGTTTTTTGGATAATGCAAATATTTTCAAACCTATCCAATTAAGGTCTCCGATTATAAGTAATATTAGGCAAAAACATACAAAAACGGCCAGTTTTTAGATTCGAGCGATATCTTAAAAAAAGCTTGAAAAACGTCAGTTCTGAGGAAATAAACCGTTTTTTAAACTTAGCGAGTTACTGCTCTCAAATCTAAGTAATATTAACCAAAACCCTGAAAAACGGACGTTTTTAAGGTTTGATCCATTTTCTAAAAAAAGATTGAAAAACGGGAGTTTTTTGGATGCTGCAAATATCTTCAAACCTATCCAATTAAGGTCTCCGATTATAAATTATATTAGGCAAAAACATGCAAAAACGGCCAGTTTTGAGATTCAATCGATTTCTTAAAAAAAGCTTGAAAAACGTCAGTTTTGGGAAAATAAACCGTTTTTCAAACTTAGCAAGTTATTGCTATCGAATCCAAGTAATATTGACCAAAACCTGGAAAAACAGCCGTTTTTAAGGTTTGATCCATTTCCTAAAAAAGATTGAAAAACGGGAGTTTTTTGGATAATGCAAATATCTTCAAACCTATCCAATTAAGGTCTCCGATTATAAGTAATATTAGGCAAAAACATACAAAAACGGCCAGTTTTCAGATTCGAGCGATATCTTAAAAAAAGCTTGAAAAACGTCAGTTCTGAGGAAATAAACCGTTTTTTAAACTTAGCGAGTTACTGCTCTCGAATCTAAGTAATATTAACCAAAACTTGGAAAAACGGACGTTTTTAAGGTTTGATCCATTTTCTAAAAAAAGATTGAAAAACGGGAGTTTTTTGGATGCTGCAAATATCTTCAAACCTATCCAATTAAGGTCTCCGATTATAAATTATATTAGGCAAAAACATGCAAAAACGGCTAGATTCGAGATTCAATTGATTTCTTAAAAAAAGCTTGAAAAACATCAGTTTGGGGAAAATAAACCGTATTTCAAACTTAGCAAGTTATTGCTATCGAATCTAAGTAATATAAACTAAAACCTGGAAAAACGGCCGTTTTTAAGGTTTGATCCCTTTTCTAAAAAAAGATTGAAAAAACGAGAGTTTTGTGGATGGTGCAAATATCTTCAAACCTATCCAATTAAGGTCTCCGATTATAAGTAATATTAGGCAAAAACATGCAAAATGGCCAGTTTTGAGATTCAAGCGATTTCTTGAAAAATGCTTGAAAAACGTCAGTTTTGAGAAAATAAACCTTTTTTCAAACTTAGAAAATTATTGCTCTCGAATCTAAGTAATATTAACCAAAACCTAGAAAAACGTCCGTTTTTAAGGTTTGATCTATTTTTTTAAAAAAAGATTGAAAAACGAGAGTTTTTTGGATGATGCAAATATCTTCAAATCTATCCAATTAAGGTCTCCGATTATAAGTTATATTAGGCAAAAACATGCATAAACGGCCAGTTTTGAGATTCAATCGATTTCTTCAAAAAAGCTTGAAAAACGTCGGTTTTGGGAAAATTACCCGTTTTTCAAACTTAGCAAGTTACTGCTCTCGAATCTAAGTAATATTAACCAAAACCTGGAAAAACGGCCGTTTTTAAGGTTTGATCCATTTCGTATAAAAGATTGAAAAACGGGAGTTTTTTGGATGATGCAAATATCTTCAAACCTATCCAATTAAGGTCTCCGATTATAAGTTAAATTAGGCAAAAACATGCAAAAACGGCCAGTTTCGAGATTCAATCGATTTCTTAAAAAAAGCTTGATAAACGTCAGTTTTGGGAAAATAAACCGTTTTTCAAACTTAGCAAGTTATTGCTATCGAAACCAAGTAATATCAACCAAAACCTGGAAAAACGGCCTTTTTTAAGGTTTGATCTATTTTCTAAAAAAAGATTGAAAAACGGGAGTTTTTTGGATGATGCAAATATCTTCAAACCTATCCAATTAAGGTCTCCGATTATAAGTTATATTAGGCAAAAACATGCAAAAACGGCCAGTTTCGAGATTCAATCGATTTCTTAAAAAAAGCTTGAAAAACGTCAGTTTTGATAAAAATAAACCGTTTTTCAAACTTAGCGAGTTATTGCTATCGAATCTAAGTAATATAAACTAAAACCTGGAAAAACAGCCGTTTTTAAGGTTTTGGCCATTTCCCAAAAAAGAGTGAAAAGCGGGAGTTTTTTGGATGGTGCAAATATCTTCAAACTTATCTAATTAAGGTCTCCGATTATAAGTAATATTAGGCAAAAAAATGCCAAAACGGCCAGTTTTGAGATCCAATCGATTTCTTCAAAAAAGCTTGAAAAACGTCGGTTTTGGGAAAATAAACCGTTTTTCAAACTTACCAAGTTCCTGCTCTCGAATCTAAGTAATATTAACCAAAACCTGGAAAAACAGCCGTTTTTAAAGTTTGATCCATTTCCTAAAAAAGATTGAAAAACGGGAGTTTTTTGGATGATGCAAATATCTTCAAACCTATCCAATTAAGTTCTCCGATTATAAGTTATATTAGGCAAAAACATGCAAAAACGGCCAGTTTCGAGATTCAATCGATTTCTTAAAAAAAGCTTGAAAAACATCAGTTTTGGGAAAATAAACCGTATTTCAAACTTAGCAAGTTATTGCTATCGAATCTAAGTAATATAAACTAAAACCTGGAAAAACAGCCGTTTTTAAGGTTTTGTCCATTTCCAAAAAAAGAGTGAAAAGCGGGAGTTTTTTGGATGGTGCAAATATCTTCAAACTTATCTAATTAAGGTCTCCGATTATAAGTAATATTAGGCAAAAACATGCAAAATGGCCAGTTTTGAGATTCAAGCGATTTCTTGAAAAATGCTTGAAAAACGTCAGTTTTGAGAAAATAAACCTTTTTTCAAACTTAGAAAATTATTGCTCTCGAATAAAAGTAATATTAACCAAAACCTAGAAAAACGGCCGTTTTTAAGGTTTGATCTATTTTTTAAAAAAAGATTGAAAAACGAGAGTTTTTTGGATGATGCAAATATCTTCAAATCTATCCAATTAAGGTCTCCGATTATAAGTTATATTAGGCAAAAACATGCAAAAACGGCCAGTTTTGAGATTCAATCAATTTCTTCAAAAAAGCTTGAAAAACGTCGGTTTTGGGAAAATTACCCGTTTTTTTAAACTTAGCAAGTTACTACTCTCGAATCTAAGTAATACTAACCAAAACCTGAAAAAACGGCCGTTTTTAAGGTTTGATCCATTTCCTAAAAAAGATTGAAAAACGGGACTTTTTTTGGATAATGCAATTATCTTCAAACCTATCCAATTAAGGTCTCCGATTATAAGTAATATTAGGCAAAAACATACAAAAACGGCCAGTTTTTAGATTCGAGCGATATCTTAAAAAAAGCTTGAAAAACGTCAGTTTTGAGAAAATAAACCGTTTTTTAAACTTAGCGAGTTATTGCTCTCGAATCTAAGTAATATTAACCAAAACCTAGAAAAACGACCGTTTTTAAGGTTTGATCCATTTTCTAAAAAAAGATTGAAAAACGGGAGTTTTTTGGATGATGCAAATATCTTCAAACCTATCGAATTAAGGTCTCCGATTATAAGTTAGATTAGGCAAAAACATGCAAAAACGGCCAGTTTCGAGATTCAATCGATTTCTTAAAAAAAGCTTGAAAAACGTCAGTTTGGGGAAAATAAACCGTTTTTCAAACTTAGCAAGTTATTGCTATCGCATCTGAGTAATATAAACTAAAACCTGGAAAAACGGCCGTTTTTAAGGTTTTGTCCATTTTCAAAAAAAGAGTGAAAGCGGGAGTTTTTTGGATGGTGCAAATATCTTCAAACTTATCTAATTGAGGTCTCCGATTATAAGTAATATTAGGCAAAAACATGCCAAAATGGCCAGTTTTGAGATCCAATCGATTTCTTCAAAAAAGCTTGAAAAACGTCGGTTTTGGGAAAATAAACCGTTTTTCAAACTTAGCAAGTTACTGCTCTCGAATCTAAGTAATATTAACCAAAACCTGGAAAAACGGCCGTTTTTAAGGTTTGATCTATTTCCTAAAAAAGATTGAAAAACGGGAGTTTTTTGGATAATGCAAATATCTTCAAACCTATCCAATTTAGGTCTCCTATTATAAGTAATATTATGCAAAAACATGCCAAAACGGCCAGTTTTGAGATTCAATCGATATCTTCAAAATGCTCGAAAAACGTTAGTTTGGGGAAAAAAAACCGTTTTTCAAACATAGCAAGTTATTTCTCTCGAATCTAAGTAATATTGACCAAAACCTGGAAAAACGGCCGTTTTTAAGGTTTGATCCATTTCCTAAAAAAGATTGGAAAACGGGAGTTTTTTGGATAATGCAAATATTTTCAAACCTATCCAATTAAGGTCTCCGATTATAAGTAATATTAGGCAAAAACATACAAAAACGGCCAGTTTTTAGATTCGAGCGATATCTTAAAAAAAGCTTGAAAAACGTCAGTTCTGAGGAAATAAACCGTTTTTTAAACTTAGCGAGTTACTGCTCTCAAATCTAAGTAATATTAACCAAAACCTGGAAAAACGGACGTTTTTAAGGTTTGATCCATTTTCTAAAAAAAGATTGAAAAACGGGAGTTTTTTGGATGCTGCAAATATCTTCAAACCTATCCAATTAAGGTCTCCGATTATAAATTATATTAGGCAAAAACATGCAAAAACGGCCAGTTTTGAGATTCAATCGATTTCTTAAAAAAAGCTTGAAAAACGTCAGTTTTGGGAAAATAAACCGTTTTTCAAACTTAGCAAGTTATTGCTATCGAATCCAAGTAATATTGACCAAAACCTGGAAAAACAGCCGTTTTTAAGGTTTGATCCATTTCCTAAAAAAGATTGAAAAACGGGAGTTTTTTGGATAATGCAAATATCTTCAAACCTATCCAATTAAGGTCTCCGATTATAAGTAATATTAGGCAAAAACATACAAAAACGGCCAGTTTTCAGATTCGAGCGATATCTTAAAAAAAGCTTGAAAAACGTCAGTTCTGAGAAAATAAACCGTTTTTTAAACTTAGCGAGTTACTGCTCTCGAATCTAAGTAATATTAACCAAAACTTGGAAAAACGGACGTTTTTAAGGTTTGATACATTTTCTAAAAAAAGATTGAAAAACGGGAGTTTTTTGGATGATGCAAATATCTTCAAACCTATCCAATTAAGGGCTCCGATTATAAGTTATATTAGGCAAAAACATGCCAAAACGGCCAGTTTTGAGATCCAATCGATTTCTTCGAAAAAGCTTGAAAAACGTCGGTTTTGGGAAAATAAACCGTTTTTCAAACTTAGCATGTTACTGCTCTCGAATCTAAGTAATATTGACCAAAATCTGGAAAAACAGTTGTTTTTAAGGTTTGATCCATTTCCTAAAAAAGATTGAAAAACGGGAGTTTTTTGGATAATGCAAATATCTTCAAACCTATCCAATTTAGGTCTCCTATTATAAGTAATATTAGGCAAAAACATGCCAAAACAGCCAGTTTTGAGATTCAATCGATATCTTCAAAAAAGCTTGAAAAACGTTAGTTTGGGGAAAATAACCCGTTTTTCAAACATAGCAAGTTATTGCTCTCGAATCTAAGTAACATTAACCAAAACCTGGAAAAACGGCCGTTTTTAAGGTTTTGTCCATTTCCAAAAAAAGAGTGAAAAGCGGGAGTTTTTTGGATGGTGCAAATATCTTCAAACCTATGCAAAATAGCCAGTTTTGAGATTCAAGCGATTTCTTGAAAAATGCTTGAAAAACGTCAGTTCTGAGAAAATAAACCTTTTTTCAAACTTAGCAAGTTATTGCTCTCAAATCTAAGTAATATTAACCAAAACCTAGAAAAACGGCCGTTTTTAAGGTTTGATCCATTTTCTAAAAAAAGATTTAAAAACGAAAGTTTTTTGGATGATGCAAATATCTTCAAACCTATCCAATTAAGGTCTCCGATTATAAGTTATATTAGGCAAAAACATGCAAAAACGGCCAGTTTTGAGATTCAATCGATTTCTGAAAAAAAGCTTGATAAACGTCAGTTTTGGGAAAATAAACCGTTTTTCAAACTTAGCAAGTTATTGCTATCGAATCTAAGTAATATTAACCAAAACCTAGAAAAACGGCCGTTTTTAAGGTTTGATCCATTTTCTAAAAAAAGATTTAAAAACGAAAGTTTTTTGGATGATGCAAATATCTTCAAACCTATCCAATTAAGTTCTCCGATTATAAGTTATATTAGGCAAAAACATGCAAAAACGGCCAGTTTCGAGATTCAATCGATTTCTTAAAAAAAGCTTGAAAAACATCAGTTTTGGGAAAATAAACCGTATTTCAAACTTAGCAAGTTATTGCTATCGAATCTAAGTAATATAAACTAAAACCTGGAAAAACAGCCGTTTTTAAGGTTTTGTCCATTTCCAAAAAAAGAGTGAAAAGCGGGAGTTTTTTGGATGGTGCAAATATCTTCAAACTTATCTAATTAAGGTCTCCGATTATAAGTAATATTAGGCAAAAACATGCAAAATGGCCAGTTTTGAGATTCAAGCGATTTCTTGAAAAATGCTTGAAAAACGTCAGTTTTGAGAAAATAAACCTTTTTTCAAACTTAGAAAATTATTGCTCTCGAATAAAAGTAATATTAACCAAAACCTAGAAAAACGGCCGTTTTTAAGGTTTGATCTATTTTTTAAAAAAAGATTGAAAAACGAGAGTTTTTTGGATGATGCAAATATCTTCAAATCTATCCAATTAAGGTCTCCGATTATAAGTTATATTAGGCAAAAACATGCAAAAACGGCCAGTTTTGAGATTCAATCAATTTCTTCAAAAAAGCTTGAAAAACGTCGGTTTTGGGAAAATTACCCGTTTTTTTAAACTTAGCAAGTTACTACTCTCGAATCTAAGTAATACTAACCAAAACCTGAAAAAACGGCCGTTTTTAAGGTTTGATCCATTTCCTAAAAAAGATTGAAAAACGGGACTTTTTTTGGATAATGCAATTATCTTCAAACCTATCCAATTAAGGTCTCCGATTATAAGTAATATTAGGCAAAAACATACAAAAACGGCCAGTTTTTAGATTCGAGCGATATCTTAAAAAAAGCTTGAAAAACGTCAGTTTTGAGAAAATAAACCGTTTTTTAAACTTAGCGAGTTATTGCTCTCGAATCTAAGTAATATTAACCAAAACCTAGAAAAACGACCGTTTTTAAGGTTTGATCCATTTTCTAAAAAAAGATTGAAAAACGGGAGTTTTTTGGATGATGCAAATATCTTCAAACCTATCGAATTAAGGTCTCCGATTATAAGTTAGATTAGGCAAAAACATGCAAAAACGGCCAGTTTCGAGATTCAATCGATTTCTTAAAAAAAGCTTGAAAAACGTCAGTTTGGGGAAAATAAACCGTTTTTCAAACTTAGCAAGTTATTGCTATCGCATCTGAGTAATATAAACTAAAACCTGGAAAAACGGCCGTTTTTAAGGTTTTGTCCATTTTCAAAAAAAGAGTGAAAGCGGGAGTTTTTTGGATGGTGCAAATATCTTCAAACTTATCTAATTGAGGTCTCCGATTATAAGTAATATTAGGCAAAAACATGCCAAAATGGCCAGTTTTGAGATCCAATCGATTTCTTCAAAAAAGCTTGAAAAACGTCGGTTTTGGGAAAATAAACCGTTTTTCAAACTTAGCAAGTTACTGCTCTCGAATCTAAGTAATATTAACCAAAACCTGGAAAAACGGCCGTTTTTAAGGTTTGATCTATTTCCTAAAAAAGATTGAAAAACGGGAGTTTTTTGGATAATGCAAATATCTTCAAACCTATCCAATTTAGGTCTCCTATTATAAGTAATATTATGCAAAAACATGCCAAAACGGCCAGTTTTGAGATTCAATCGATATCTTCAAAATGCTCGAAAAACGTTAGTTTGGGGAAAAAAAACCGTTTTTCAAACATAGCAAGTTATTTCTCTCGAATCTAAGTAATATTGACCAAAACCTGGAAAAACGGCCGTTTTTAAGGTTTGATCCATTTCCTAAAAAAGATTGGAAAACGGGAGTTTTTTGGATAATGCAAATATTTTCAAACCTATCCAATTAAGGTCTCCGATTATAAGTAATATTAGGCAAAAACATACAAAAACGGCCAGTTTTTAGATTCGAGCGATATCTTAAAAAAAGCTTGAAAAACGTCAGTTCTGAGGAAATAAACCGTTTTTTAAACTTAGCGAGTTACTGCTCTCAAATCTAAGTAATATTAACCAAAACCTGGAAAAACGGACGTTTTTAAGGTTTGATCCATTTTCTAAAAAAAGATTGAAAAACGGGAGTTTTTTGGATGCTGCAAATATCTTCAAACCTATCCAATTAAGGTCTCCGATTATAAATTATATTAGGCAAAAACATGCAAAAACGGCCAGTTTTGAGATTCAATCGATTTCTTAAAAAAAGCTTGAAAAACGTCAGTTTTGGGAAAATAAACCGTTTTTCAAACTTAGCAAGTTATTGCTATCGAATCCAAGTAATATTGACCAAAACCTGGAAAAACAGCCGTTTTTAAGGTTTGATCCATTTCCTAAAAAAGATTGAAAAACGGGAGTTTTTTGGAAAATGCAAATATCTTCAAACCTATCCAATTAAGGTCTCCGATTATAAGTAATATTAGGCAAAAACATACAAAAACGGCCAGTTTTCAGATTCGAGCGATATCTTAAAAAAAGCTTGAAAAACGTCAGTTCTGAGAAAATAAACCGTTTTTTAAACTTAGCGAGTTACTGCTCTCGAATCTAAGTAATATTAACCAAAACTTGGAAAAACGGACGTTTTTAAGGTTTGATACATTTTCTAAAAAAAGATTGAAAAACGGGAGTTTTTTGGATGATGCAAATATCTTCAAACCTATCCAATTAAGGGCTCCGATTATAAGTTATATTAGGCAAAAACATGCCAAAACGGCCAGTTTTGAGATCCAATCGATTTCTTCGAAAAAGCTTGAAAAACGTCGGTTTTGGGAAAATAAACCGTTTTTCAAACTTAGCATGTTACTGCTCTCGAATCTAAGTAATATTGACCAAAATCTGGAAAAACAGTTGTTTTTAAGGTTTGATCCATTTCCTAAAAAAGATTGAAAAACGGGAGTTTTTTGGATAATGCAAATATCTTCAAACCTATCCAATTTAGGTCTCCTATTATAAGTAATATTAGGCAAAAACATGCCAAAACAGCCAGTTTTGAGATTCAATCGATATCTTCAAAAAAGCTTGAAAAACGTTAGTTTGGGGAAAATAACCCGTTTTTCAAACATAGCAAGTTATTGCTCTCGAATCTAAGTAACATTAACCAAAACCTGGAAAAACGGCCGTTTTTAAGGTTTTGTCCATTTCCAAAAAAAGAGTGAAAAGCGGGAGTTTTTTGGATGGTGCAAATATCTTCAAACCTATGCAAAATAGCCAGTTTTGAGATTCAAGCGATTTCTTGAAAAATGCTTGAAAAACGTCAGTTCTGAGAAAATAAACCTTTTTTCAAACTTAGCAAGTTATTGCTCTCGAATCTAAGTAATATTAACCAAAACCTAGAAAAACGGCCGTTTTTAAGGTTTGATCCATTTTCTAAAAAAAGATTTAAAAACGAAAGTTTTTTGGATGATGCAAATATCTTCAAACCTATCCAATTAAGGTCTCCGATTATAAGTTATATTAGGCAAAAACATGCAAAAACGGCCAGTTTTGAGATTCAATCGATTTCTGAAAAAAAGCTTGATAAACGTCAGTTTTGGGAAAATAAACCGTTTTTCAAACTTAGCAAGTTATTGCTATCGAATCTAAGTAATATTGACCAAAACCTGGAAAAACGGCCGTTTTTAAGGTTTGATCCATTTCGTATAAAAGATTGAAAAACGGGAGTTTTTTGGATGATGCAAATATCTTCAAACCTATCCAATTAAGGTCTCCGATTATAAGTTAAATTAGGCAAAAACATGCAAAAACGGCCAGTTTCGAGATTCAATCGATTTCTTAAAAAAAGCTTGATAAACGTCAGTTTTGGGAAAATAAACCGTTTTTCAAACTTAGCAAGTTATTGCTATCGAAACCAAGTAATATCAACCAAAACCTGGAAAAACGGCCTTTTTTAAGGTTTGATCTATTTTCTAAAAAAAGATTGAAAAACGAGAGTTTTTTGGATAATGCAAATATCTTCAAACCTATCCAATTTAGGTCTCCTATTATAAGTAATATTAGGCAAAAACATGCCAAAATGGCCAGTTTTGAGATTCAATCGATATCTTCAAAATGTTCGAAAAACGCTAGTTTGGGAAAAATAAACCGTTTTTTCAAACATAGCAAGTTATTTCTCTCGAATCTAAGTAATATTGACCAAAACCTAGAAAAACGGCCGTTTTTAAGGTTTGATCCATTTCCTAAAAAAGATTGAAAAACGGGAGTTTTTTGGATAATGCAAATATCTTCAAACCTATCCAATTTAGGTCTCCTATTATAAGTAATATTATGCAAAAACATGCCAAAACGGCCAGTTTTGAGATTCAATCGATATCTTCAAATGGTGCTTGAAAAACGTTAGTTTGGGGAAAATAACCCTTTTTTCAAACATAGCAAGTTATTGCTCTCGAATCTAAGTAATATTAACCAAAACCTGGAAAAACGGCCGTTTTTAAGGTTTTGTCCATTTCCAAAAAAAGAGTGAAAAGCGGGAGTTTTTTGGATGGTGCAAATATCTTCAAACCTATGCAAAATAGCCAGTTTTGAGATTTAAGCGATTTCTTGAAAAATGCTTGAAAAACGTCAGTTTTGAGAAAATAAACGTTTTTTCAAACTTAGCAAGTTATTGCTCTCGAATCTAAGTAATATTAACCAAAACCTAGAAAAACGGCCGTTTTTAAGGTTTGATCCATTTTCTAAAAAAAGATTGAAAAACGAGAGTTTTTTGGATGATGCAAATATCTTCAAACCTATCCAATTAAGGTCTCCGATTATAAGTTATATTAGGCAAAAACATGCAAAAACGACCAGTTTTGAGATCCAATCGATTTCTTAAAAAAAGCTTGAAAAACGTCAGTTTTGGGAAAATAAACCGTTTTTCAAACTTAGCAAGTTATTACTATCGAATCCAAGTAATATTGACCAAAACCTGGAAAAACAGCCGTTTTTAAGGTTTGATCCATTTCCTAAAAAAGATTGAAAAACGGGAGTTTTTTGGATAATGCAAATATCTTCAAAACTATCCAATTAAGGTCTCCGATTATAAGTTATATTAGGCAAAAACATGCAAAAACGGCCAGTTTTGAGATTCAATCGATTTCTTAAAAAAAGCTTGAAAAACGTCAGTTTTGGGAAAATAAACCGTTTTTCAAACTTAGCAAGTTATTGCTATCGAATCCAAATAATATTGACCAAAACTTGGAAAAACGGACGTTTTTAAGGTTTGATCCATTTTCTAAAAAAAGATTGAAAAACGGGAGTTTTTTGGATGATGCAAATATCTTCAAACCTATCCAATTAAGGTCTCCGATTATAAGTTATATTAGGCAAAAACATGCAAAAACGGCCAGTTTCGAGATTCAATCGATTTCTTAAAAAAAGCTTGAAAAACGTCAGTTTTGATAAAAATAAACCGTTTTTCAAACTTAGCGAGTTATTGCTATCGAATCTAAGTAATATAAACTAAAACCTGGAAAAACGGCCGTTTTTAAGGTTTTGGCCATTTCCCAAAAAAGAGTGAAAAGCGGGAGTTTTTTGGATGGTGCAAATATCTTCAAACTTATCTAATTAAGGTCTCCGATTATAAGTAATATTAGGCAAAAAAATGCCAAAACGGCCAGTTTTGAGATCCAATCGATTTCTTCAAAAAAGCTTCGAAAAACGTCGGTTTTGGGAAAATAAACCGTTTTTCAAACTTACCAAGTTACTGCTCTCGAATCTAAGTAATATTAACCAAAACCTGGAAAAACAGCCGTTTTTAAGGTTTGATCCATTTCCTAAAAAAGATTGAAAAACGGGAGTTTTTTGGATAATGCAAATATCTTCAAACCTATCCAATTTAGGTCTCCTATTATAAGTAATATTAGGCAAAAACATGCCAAAACGCCAGTTTTGAGATTCAATCGAATTTCTTTAAAAAAGCTTGAAAAACGTCAGTTTTGGGAAAATAAACCGTTTTTCAAACTTAGCAATTTATTGCTATCGAATCTAAGTAATATTGACCAAAACCTGGAAAAACGGCCGTTTTTAAGGTTTGATCCATTTCTTAAAAAAGATTGAAAAACGGGAGTTTTTTGGATGATGCAAATATCTTCAAACCTATCCAATTAAGTTCTCCGATTATAAGTTATATTAGGCAAAAACATGCAAAAACGGCCAGTTTCGAGATTCAATCGATTTCTTAAAAAAAGCTTGAAAAACATCAGTTTTGGGAAAATAAACCGTATTTCAGACTTAGCAAGTTATTGCTATCGAATCTAAGTAATATAAACTAAAACCTGGAAAAGCAGCCGTTTTTAAGGTTTTGTCCATTTCCAAAAAAAGAGTGAAAAGCGGGAGTTTTTTGGATGGTGCAAATATCTTCAAACCTATCTAATTAAGGTCTCCGATTATAAGTAATATTAGGCAAAAACATGCAAAATGGCCAGTTTTGAGATTCAAGCGATTTCTTGAAAAATGCTTGAAAAACGTCAGTTTTGAGAAAATAAACCTTTTTTCAAACTTAGCAAGTTACTGCTCTCGAATCTAAGTAATATTAACCAAAACCTGAAAAAACGGCCGTTTTTAAGGTTTGATCCATTTCCTAAAAAAGATTGAAAAACGGGACTTTTTTTGGATAATGCAATTATCTTCAAACCTATCCAATTAAGGTCTCCGATTATAAGTAATATTAGGCAAAAACATACAAAAACGGCCAGTTTTTAGATTCGAGCGATATCTTAAAAAAAGCTTGAAAAACGTCAGTTTTGAGAAAATAAACCGTTTTTTAAACTTAGCGAGTTATTGCTCTCGAATCTAAGTAATATTAACCAAAACCTAGAAAAACGACCGTTTTTAAGGTTTGATCCATTTTCTAAAAAAAGATTGAAAAACGGGAGTTTTTTGGATGATGCAAATATCTTCAAACCTATCGAATTAAGGTCTCCGATTATAAGTTAGATTAGGCAAAAACATGCAAAAACGGCCAGTTTCGAGATTCAATCGATTTCTTAAAAAAAGCTTGAAAAACGTCAGTTTGGGGAAAATAAACCGTTTTTCAAACTTAGCAAGTTATTGCTATCGCATCTGAGTAATATAAACTAAAACCTGGAAAAACGGCCGTTTTTAAGGTTTTGTCCATTTTCAAAAAAAGAGTGAAAGCGGGAGTTTTTTGGATGGTGCAAATATCTTCAAACTTATCTAATTGAGGTCTCCGATTATAAGTAATATTAGGCAAAAACATGCCAAAATGGCCAGTTTTGAGATCCAATCGATTTCTTCAAAAAAGCTTGAAAAACGTCGGTTTTGGGAAAATAAACCGTTTTTCAAACTTAGCAAGTTACTGCTCTCGAATCTAAGTAATATTAACCAAAACCTGGAAAAACGGCCGTTTTTAAGGTTTGATCTATTTCCTAAAAAAGATTGAAAAACGGGAGTTTTTTGGATGCTGCAAATATTTTCAAACCTATCCAATTAAGGTCTCCGATTATAAGTAATATTAGGCAAAAACATACAAAAACGGCCAGTTTTCAGATTCGAGCGATATCTTAAAAAAAGCTTGAAAAACGTCAGTTCTGAGGAAATAAACCGTTTTTTAAACTTAGCGAGTTACTGCTCTCGAATCTAAGTAATATTAACCAAAACCTGGAAAAACGGACGTTTTTAAGGTTTGATCCATTTTCTAAAAAAGATTGGAAAACGGGAGTTTTTTGGATAATGCAAATATTTTCAAACCTATCCAATTAAGGTCTCCGATTATAAGTAATATTAGGCAAAAACATACAAAAACGGCCAGTTTTCAGATTCGAGCGATATCTTAAAAAAAGCTTGAAAAACGTCAGTTCTGAGGAAATAAACCGTTTTTTAAACTTAGCGAGTTACTGCTCTCGAATCTAAGTAATATTAACCAAAACCTGGAAAAACGGACGTTTTTAAGGTTTGATCCATTTTCTAAAAAAAGATTGAAAAACGGGAGTTTTTTGGATGCTGCAAATATCTTCAAACCTATCCAATTAAGGTCTCCGATTATAAATTATATTAGGCAAAAACATGCAAAAACGGCTAGATTCGAGATTCAATTGATTTCTTAAAAAAAGCTTGAAAAACATCAGTTTGGGGAAAATAAACCGTATTTCAAACTTAGCAAGTTATTGCTATCGAATCTAAGTAATATAAACTAAAACCTGGAAAAACGGCCGTTTTTAAGGTTTGATCCCTTTTCTAAAAAAAGATTGAAAAAACGAGAGTTTTGTGGATGGTGCAAATATCTTCAAACCTATCCAATTAAGGTCTCCGATTATAAGTAATATTAGGCAAAAACATGCAAAATGGCCAGTTTTGAGATTCAAGCGATTTCTTGAAAAATGCTTGAAAAACGTCAGTTTTGAGAAAATAAACCTTTTTTCAAACTTAGAAAATTATTGCTCTCGAATCTAAGTAATATTAACCAAAACCTGGAAAAACGGCCGTTTTTAAGGTTTGATCTATTTTTTTAAAAAAAGATTGAAAAACGAGAGTTTTTTGGATGATGCAAATATCTTCAAATCTATCCAATTAAGGTCTCCGATTATAAGTTATATTAGGCAAAAACATGCAAAAACGGCCAGTTTTGAGATTCAATCGATTTCTTCAAAAAAGCTTGAAAAACGTCGGTTTTGGGAAAATTACCCGTTTTTCAAACTTAGCAAGTTACTGCTCTCGAGTCTAAGTAATATTAACCAAAACCTGGAAAAACGGCCGTTTTTAAGGTTTGATCCATTTCGTATAAAAGATTGAAAAACAGGAGTTTTTTGGATGATGCAAATATCTTCAAACCTATCCAATTAAGGTCTCCGATTATAAGTTAAATTAGGCAAAAACATGCAAAAACGGCCAGTTTCGAGATTCAATCGATTTCTTAAAAAAAGCTTGATAAACGTCAGTTTTGGGAAAATAAACCGTTTTTCAAACTTAGCAAGTTATTGCTATCGAAACCAAGTAATATCAACCAAAACCTGAAAAAACGGCCTTTTTTAAGGTTTGATCTATTTTCTAAAAAAAGATTGAAAAACGGGAGTTTTTTGGATGATGCAAATATCTTCAAACCTATCCAATTAAGGTCTCCGATTATAAGTTATATTAGGCAAAAACATGCAAAAACGGCCAGTTTCGAGATTCAATCGATTTCTTAAAAAAAGCTTGAAAAACGTCAGTTTTGATAAAAATAAACCGTTTTTCAAACTTAGCGAGTTATTGCTATCGAATCTAAGTAATATAAACTAAAACCTGGAAAAACGGCCGTTTTTAAGGTTTTGGCCATTTCCCAAAAAAGAGTGAAAAGCGGGAGTTTTTTGGATGGTGCAAATATCTTCAAACTTATCTAATTAAGGTCTCCGATTATAAGTAATATAATGCCAAAACGGCCAGTTTTGAGATCCAATCGATTTCTTCAAAAAAGCTTGAAAAACGTCGGTTTTGGGAAAATAAACCGTTTTTCAAACTTACCAAGTTACTGCTCTCGAATCTAAGTAATATTAACCAAAACCTGGAAAAACAGCCGTTTTTAAGGTTTGATCCATTTCCTAAAAAAGATTGAAAAACGGGAGTTTTTTGGATAATGCAAATATCTTCAAACCTATCCAATTTAGGTCTCCTATTATAAGTAATATTAGGCAAAAACATGCCAAAACGCCAGTTTTGAGATTCAATCGAATTTCTTTAAAAAAGCTTGAAAAACGTCAGTTTTGGGAAAATAAACCGTTTTTCAAACTTAGCAATTTATTGCTATCGAATCTAAGTAATATTGACCAAAACCTGGAAAAACGGCCGTTTTTAAGGTTTGATCCATTTCCTAAAAAAGATTGAAAAACGGGAGTTTTTTGGATGATGCAAATATCTTCAAACCTATCCAATTAAGTTCTCCGATTATAAGTTATATTAGGCAAAAACATGCAAAAACGGCCAGTTTCGAGATTCAATCGATTTCTTAAAAAAAGCTTGAAAAACATCAGTTTTGGGAAAATAAACCGTATTTCAAACTTAGCAAGTTATTGCTATCGAATCTAAGTAATATAAACTAAAACCTGGAAAAACAGCCGTTTTTAAGGTTTTGTCCATTTCCAAAAAAAGAGTGAAAAGCGGGAGTTTTTTGGATGGTGCAAATATCTTCAAACTTATCTAATTAAGGTCTCCGATTATAAGTAATATTAGGCAAAAACATGCAAAATGGCCAGTTTTGAGATTCAAGCGATTTCTTCAAAAAAGCTTGAAAAACGTCGGTTTTGGGAAAATAAACCGTTTTTCAAACTTAGCAAGTTACTGCTCTCGAATCTAAGTAATATTAACCAAAACCTGGAAAAACGGCCGTTTTTAAGGTTTGATCTATTTCCTAAAAAAGATTGAAAAACGGGAGTTTTTTGGATAATGCAAATATCTTCAAACCTATCCAATTTAGGTCTCCTATTATAAGTAATATTATGCAAAAACATGCCAAAACGGCCAGTTTTGAGATTCAATCGATATCTTCAAAATGCTCGAAAAACGTTAGTTTGGGGAAAAAAAACCGTTTTTCAAACATAGCAAGTTATTTCTCTCGAATCTAAGTAATATTGACCAAAACCTGGAAAAACGGCCGTTTTTAAGGTTTGATCCATTTCCTAAAAAAGATTGGAAAACGGGAGTTTTTTGGATAATGCAAATATTTTCAAACCTATCCAATTAAGGTCTCCGATTATAAGTAATATTAGGCAAAAACATACAAAAACGGCCAGTTTTTAGATTCGAGCGATATCTTAAAAAAAGCTTGAAAAACGTCAGTTCTGAGGAAATAAACCGTTTTTTAAACTTAGCGAGTTACTGCTCTCAAATCTAAGTAATATTAACCAAAACCCTGAAAAACGGACGTTTTTAAGGTTTGATCCATTTTCTAAAAAAAGATTGAAAAACGGGAGTTTTTTGGATGCTGCAAATATCTTCAAACCTATCCAATTAAGGTCTCCGATTATAAATTATATTAGGCAAAAACATGCAAAAACGGCCAGTTTCGAGATTCAATCGATTTCTTAAAAAAAGCTTGAAAAACGTCAGTTTTGATAAAAATAAACCGTTTTTCAAACTTAGCGAGTTATTGCTATCGAATCTAAGTAATATAAACTAAAACCTGGAAAAACGGCCGTTTTTAAGGTTTTGGCCATTTCCCAAAAAAGAGTGAAAAGCGGGAGTTTTTGGGATGGTGCAAATATCTTCAAACTTATCTAATTAAGGTCTCCGATTATAAGTAATATTAGGCAAAAAAATGCCAAAACGGCCAGTTTTGAGATTCAATCGATATCTTCAAAATGCTCGAAAAACGTTAGTTTGGGGAAAAAAAACCGTTTTTCAAACATAGCAAGTTATTTCTCTCGAATCTAAGTAATATTGACCAAAACCTGGAAAAACGGCCGTTTTTAAGGTTTGATCCATTTCCTAAAAAAGATTGGAAAACGGGAGTTTTTTGGATAATGCAAATATTTTCAAACCTATCCAATTAAGGTCTCCGATTATAAGTAATATTAGGCAAAAACATACAAAAACGGCCATTTTTCAGATTCGAGCGATATCTTAAAAAAAGCTTGAAAAACGTCAGTTCTGAGGAAATAAACCGTTTTTTAAACTTAGCGAGTTACTGCTCTCGAATCTAAGTAATATTAACCAAAACCTGGAAAAACGGACGTTTTTAAGGTTTGATCCATTTTCTAAAAAAAGATTGAAAAACGGGAGTTTTTTGGATGCTGCAAATATCTTCAAACCTATCCAATTAAGGTCTCCGATTATAAATTATATTAGGCAAAAACATGCAAAAACGGCTAGATTCGAGATTCAATTGATTTCTTAAAAAAAGCTTGAAAAACATCAGTTTGGGGAAAATAAACCGTATTTCAAACTTAGCAAGTTATTGCTATCGAATCTAAGTAATATAAACTAAAACCTGGAAAAACGGCCGTTTTTAAGGTTTGATCCCTTTTCTAAAAAAAGATTGAAAAAACGAGAGTTTTGTGGATGGTGCAAATATCTTCAAACCTCTTCAATTAAGGTCTCCGATTATAAGTAATATTAGGCAAAAACATGCAAAATGGCCAGTTTTGAGATTCAAGCGATTTCTTGAAAAATGCTTGAAAAACGTCAGTTTTGAGAAAATAAACCTTTTTTCAAACTTAGAAAATTATTGCTCTCGAATCTAAGTAATATTAACCAAAACCTAGAAAAACGGCCGTTTTTAAGGTTTGATCTATTTTTTTAAAAAAAGATTGAAAAACGAGAGTTTTTTGGATGATGCAAATATCTTCAAATCTATCCAATTAAGGTCTCCGATTATAAGTTATATTAGGCAAAAACATGCAAAAACGGCCAGTTTTGAGATTCAATCGATTTCTTCAAAAAAGCTTGAAAAACGTCGGTTTTGGGAAAATTACCCGTTTTTCAAACTTAGCAAGTTACTGCTCTCGAATCTAAGTAATATTAACCAAAACCTGAAAAAACGGCCGTTTTTAAGGTTTGATCCATTTCGTATAAAAGATTGAAAAACGGGAGTTTTTTGGATGATGCAAATATCTTCAAACCTATCCAATTAAGGTCTCCGATTATAAGTTAAATTAGGCAAAAACATGCAAAAACGGCCAGTTTCGAGATTCAATCGATTTCTTAAAAAAAGCTTGATAAACGTCAGTTTTGGGAAAATAAACCGTTTTTCAAACTTAGCAAGTTATTGCTATCGAAACCAAGTAATATCAACCAAAACCTGGAAAAACGGCCTTTTTTAAGGTTTGATCTATTTTCTAAAAAAAGATTGAAAAACGAGAGTTTTTTGGATAATGCAAATATCTTCAAACCTATCCAATTTAGGTCTCCTATTATAAGTAATATTAGGCAAAAACATGCCAAAATGGCCAGTTTTGAGATTCAATCGATATCTTCAAAATGTTCGAAAAACGTTAGTTTGGGGAAAATAAACCGTTTTTTCAAACATAGCAAGTTATTTCTCTCGAATCTAAGTAATATTGACCAAAACCTGGAAAAACGGCCGTTTTTAAGGTTTGATCCATTTCCTAAAAAAGATTGAAAAACGGGAGTTTTTTGGATAATGCAAATAACTTCAAACCTATCCAATTTAGGTCTCCTATTATAAGTAATATTATGCAAAAACATGCCAAAACGGCCAGTTTTGAGATTCAATCGATATCTTCAAATGGTGCTTGAAAAACGTTAGTTTGGGGAAAATAACCCTTTTTTCAAACATAGCAAGTTATTGCTCTCGAATCTAAGTAATATTAACCAAAACCTGGAAAAACGGCCGTTTTTAAGGTTTTGTCCATTTCCAAAAAAAGAGTGAAAAGCGGGAGTTTTTTGGATGGTGCAAATATCTTCAAACCTATGCAAAATAGCCAGTTTTGAGATTTAAGCGATTTCTTGAAAAATGCTTGAAAAACGTCAGTTTTGAGAAAATAAACGTTTTTTCAAACTTAGCAAGTTATTGCTCTCGAATCTAAGTAATATTAACCAAAACCTAGAAAAACGGCCGTTTTTAAGGTTTGATCCATTTTCTAAAAAAAGATTGAAAAACGAGAGTTTTTTGGATGATGCAAATATCTTCAAACCTATCCAATTAAGGTCTCCGATTATAAGTTATATTAGGCAAAAACATGCAAAAACGGCCAGTTTTGAGATCCAATCGATTTCTTAAAAAAAGCTTGAAAAACGTCAGTTTTGGGAAAATAAACCGTTTTTCAAACTTAGCAAGTTATTACTATCGAATCCAAGTAATATTGACAAAAACCTGGAAAAACAGCCGTTTTTAAGGTTTGATCCATTTCCTAAAAAAGATTGAAAAACGGGAGTTTTTTGGATAATGCAAATATCTTCAAAACTATCCAATTAAGGTCTCCGATTATAAGTTATATTAGGCAAAAACATGCAAAAACGGCCAGTTTTGAGATTCAATCGATTTCTTAAAAAAAGCATGAAAAACGTCAGTTTTGGGAAAATAAACCGTTTTTCAAACTTAGCAAGTTATTGCTATCGAATCCAAATAATATTAACCAAAACTTGGAAAAACGAACGTTTTTAAGGTTTGATCCATTTTCTAAAAAAAGATTGAAAAACGGGAGATTTTGGATGATGCAAATATCTTCAAACCTATCCAATTAAGGTCTCCGATTATAAGTTATATTAGGCAAAAACATGCAAAAACGGCCAGTTTCGAGATTCAATCGATTTCTTGAAAAATGCTTGAAAAACGTCAGTTTTGAGAAAATAAACCTTTTTTCAAACTTAGAAAATTATTGCTCTCGAATAAAAGTAATATTAACCAAAACCTAGAAAAACGGCCGTTTTTAAGGTTTGATCTATTTTTTAAAAAAAGATTGAAAAACGAGAGTTTTTTGGATGATGCAAATATCTTCAAATCTATCCAATTAAGGTCTCCGATTATAAGTTATATTAGGCAAAAACATGCAAAAACGGCCAGTTTTGAGATTCAATCGATTTCTTCGAAAAAGCTTGAAAAACGTCGGTTTTGGGAAAATTACCCGTTTTTTTAAACTTAGCAAGTTACTACTCTCGAATCTAAGTAATACTAACCAAAACCTGAAAAAACGGCCGTTTTTAAGGTTTGATCCATTTCCTAAAAAAGATTGAAAAACGGGACTTTTTTTGGATAATGCAATTATCTTCAAACCTATCCAATTAAGGTCTCCGATTATAAGTAATATTAGGCAAAAACATACAAAAACGGCCAGTTTTTAGATTCGAGCGATATCTTAAAAAAAGCTTGAAAAACGTCAGTTTTGAGAAAATAAACCGTTTTTTAAACTTAGCGAGTTATTGCTCTCGAATCTAAGTAATATTGACCAAAACCTAGAAAAACGACCGTTTTTAAGGTTTGATCCATTTTCTAAAAAAAGATTGAAAAACGGGAGTTTTTTGGATGATGCAAATATCTTCAAACCTATCCAATTAAGGTCTCCGATTATAAGTTATATTAGGCAAAAACATGCAAAAACGGCCAGTTTCGAGATTCAATCGATTTCTTAAAAAAAGCTTGAAAAACGTCAGTTTTGATAAAAATAAACCGTTTTTCAAACTTAGCGAGTTATTGCTATCGAATCTAAGTAATATAAACTAAAACCTGGAAAAACGGCCGTTTTTAAGGTTTTGGCCATTTCCCAAAAAAGAGTGAAAAGCGGGAGTTTTTTGGATGGTGCAAATATCTTCAAACTTATCTAATTAAGGTCTCCGATTATAAGTAATATTAGGCAAAAAAATGCCAAAACGGCCAGTTTTGAGATCCAATCGATTTCTTCAAAAAAGCTTGAAAAACGTCGGTTTTGGGAAAATAAACCGTTTTTCAAACTTAGCAAGTTACTGCTCTCGAATCTAAGTAATATTAACCAAAACCTGGAAAAACGGCCGTTTTTAAGGTTTGATCTATTTCCTAAAAAAGATTGAAAAACGGGAGTTTTTTGGATAATGCAAATATCTTCGAACCTATCCAATTTAGGTCTCCTATTATAAGTAATATTATGCAAAAACATGCCAAAACGGCCAGTTTTGAGATTCAATCGATATCTTCAAAATGCTCGAAAAACGTTAGTTTGGGGAAAAAAAACCGTTTTTCAAACATAGCAAGTTATTTCTCTCGAATCTAAGTAATATTGACCAAAACCTGGAAAAACGGCCGTTTTTAAGGTTTGATCCATTTCCTAAAAAAGATTGGAAAACGGGAGTTTTTTGGATAATGCAAATATTTTCAAACCTATCCAATTAAGGTCTCCGATTATAAGTAATATTAGGCAAAAACATACAAAAACGGCCAATTTTAAGATTCGAGCGATATCTTAAAAAAAGCTTGAAAAACGTCAGTTCTGAGGAAATAAACCGTTTTTTAAACTTAGCAAGTTACTGCTCTCGAATCTAAGTAATATTAACCAAAACCTGGAAAAACGGACGTTTTTAAGGTTTGATCCATTTTCTAAAAAAAGATTGAAAAACGGGAGTTTTTTGGATGCTGCAAATATCTTCAAACCTATCCAATTAATGTCTCCGAATATAAATTATATAACGCAAAAACATGCAAAAACGGCTAGATTCGAGATTCAATTGATTTCTTAAAAAAAGCTTGAAAAACATCAGTTTGGGGAAAATAAACCGTATTTCAAACTTAGCAAGTTATTGCTATCGAATCTAAGTAATATAAACTAAAACCTGGAAAAACGGCCGTTTTTAAGGTTTGATCCCTTTTCTAAAAAAAGATTGAAAAAACGAGAGTTTTGTGGATGGTGCAAATATCTTCAAACCTATCCAATTAAGGTCTCCGATTATAAGTAATATTAGGCAAAAACATGCAAAATGGCCAGTTTTGAGATTCAAGCGATTTCTTGAAAAATGCTTGAAAAACGTCAGTTTTGAGAAAATAAACCTTTTTTCAAACTTAGAAAATTATTGCTCTCGAATCTAAGTAATATTAACCAAAACCTAGAAAAACGGCCGTTTTTAAGGTTTGATCTATTTTTTTTAAAAAAAGATTGAAAAACGAGAGTTTTTTGAATGATGCAAATATCTTCAAATCTATCCAATTAAGGTCTCCGATTATAAGTTATATTAGGCAAAAACATGCAAAAACGGCCAGTTTTGAGATTCAATCGATTTCTTCAAAAAAGCTTGAAAAACGTCGGTTTTGGGAAAATTACCCGTTTTTCAAACTTAGCAAGTTACTGCTCTCGAATCTAAGTAATATTAACCAAAACCTGAAAAAACGGCCGTTTTTAAGGTTTGATCCATTTCGTATAAAAGATTGAAAAACGGGAGTTTTTTGGATGATGCAAATATCTTCAAACCTATCCAATTAAGGTCTCCGATTATAAGTTAAATTAGGCAAAAACATGCCAAAATGGCCAGTTTTGAGATTCAATCGATATCTTCAAAATGTTCGAAAAACGTTAGTTTGGGGAAAATAAACCGTTTTTTCAAACATAGCAAGTTATTTCTCTCGAATCTAAGTAATATTGACCAAAACCTGGAAAAACGGCCGTTTTTAAGGTTTGATCCATTTCCTAAAAAAGATTGAAAAACGGGAGTTTTTTGGATAATGCAAATATCTTCAAACCTATCCAATTTAGGTCTCCTATTATAAGTAATATTATGCAAAAACATGCCAAAACGGCCAGTTTTGAGATTCAATCGATATCTTCAAATATAGCTTGAAAAACGTTAGTTTGGGGAAAATAACCCTTTTTTCAAACATAGCAAGTTATTGCTCTCGAATCTAAGTAATATTAACCAAAACCTGGAAAAACGGCCGTTTTTAAGGTTTTGTTTATTTCCAAAAAAAGAGTGAAAAGCGGGAGTTTTTTGGATGGTGCAAATATCTTCAAACCTATGCAAAATAGCCAGTTTTGAGATTTAAGCGATTTCTTGAAAAATGCTTGAAAAACGTCAGTTTTGAGAAAATAAACGTTTTTTCAAACTTAGCAAGTTATTGCTCTCGAATCTAAGTAATATTAACCAAAACCTAGAAAAACGGCCGTTTTTAAGGTTTGATCCATTTTCTAAAAAAAGATTGAAAAACGAGAGTTTTTTGGATGATGCAAATATCTTCAAACCTATCCAATTAAGGTCTCCGATTATAAGTTATATTAGGCAAAAACATGCAAAAACGGCCAGTTTTGAGATCCAATCGATTTCTTAAAAAAAGCTTGAAAAACGTCAGTTTTGGGAAAATAAACCGTTTTTCAAACTTAGCAAGTTATTACTATCGAATCCAAGTAATATTGACCAAAACCTGGAAAAACAGCCGTTTTTAAGGTTTGATCCATTTCCTAAAAAAGATTGAAAAACAGGAGTTTTTTGGATAATGCAAATATCTTCAAAACTATCCAATTAAGGTCTCCGATTATAAGTTATATTAGGCAAAAACATGCAAAAACGGCCAGTTTTGAGATTCAATCGATTTCTTAAAAAAAACATGAAAAACGTCAGTTTTGGGAAAATAAACCGTTTTTCAAACTTAGCAAGTTATTGCTATCGAATCCAAATAATATTAACCAAAACTTGGAAAAACGGACGTTTTTAAGGTTTGATCCATTTTCTAAAAAAAGATTGAAAAACGGGAGATTTTGGATGATGCAAATATCTTCAAACCTATCCAATTAAGGTCTCCGATTATAAGTTATATTAGGCAAAAACATGCCTAAACGGCCAGTTTCGAGATTCAATCGATTTCTTAAAAAAAACTTGAAAAACGTCAGTTTTGATAAAAATAAACCGTTTTTCAAACTTAGCGAGTTATTGCTATCGAATCTAAGTAATATAAACTAAAACCTGGAAAAACGGCCGTTTTTAAGGTTTTGGCCATTTCCCAAAAAAGAGTGAAAAGCGGGAGTTTTTTGGATGGTGCAAATATCTTCAAACTTATCTAATTAAGGTCTCCGATTATAAGTAATATTAGGCAAAAAAATGCCAAAACGGCCAGTTTTGAGATCCAATCGATTTCTTCAAAAAAGCTTGAAAAACGTCGGTTTTGGGAAAATAAACCGTTTTTCAAACTTAGCAAGTTACTGCTCTCGAATCTAAGTAATATTAACCAAAACCTGGAAAAACGGCCGTTTTTAAGGTTTGATCTATTTCCTAAAAAAGATTGAAAAACGGGAGTTTTTTGGATAATGCAAATATCTTCGAACCTATCCAATTTAGGTCTCCTATTATAAGTAATATTATGCAAAAACATGCCAAAACGGCCAGTTTTGAGATTCAATCGATATCTTCAAAATGCTCGAAAAACGTTAGTTTGGGGAAAAAAAACCGTTTTTCAAACATAGCAAGTTATTTCTCTCGAATCTAAGTAATATTGACCAAAACCTGGAAAAACGGCCGTTTTTAAGGTTTGATCCATTTCCTAAAAAAGATTGGAAAACGGGAGTTTTTTGGATAATGCAAATATTTTCAAACCTATCCAATTAAGGTCTCCGATTATAAGTAATATTAGGCAAAAACATACAAAAACGGCCAATTTTAAGATTCGAGCGATATCTTAAAAAAAGCTTGAAAAACGTCAGTTCTGAGGAAATAAACCGTTTTTTAAACTTAGCAAGTTACTGCTCTCGAATCTAAGTAATATTAACCAAAACCTGGAAAAACGGACGTTTTTAAGGTTTGATCCATTTTCTAAAAAAGATTGAAAAACGGGAGTTTTTTGGATGCTGCAAATATCTTCAAACCTATCCAATTAATGTCTCCGAATATAAATTATATAACGCAAAAACATGCAAAAACGGCTAGATTCGAGATTCAATTGATTTCTTAAAAAAAGCTTGAAAAACATCAGTTTGGGGAAAATAAACCGTATTTCAAACTTAGCAAGTTATTGCTATCGAATCTAAGTAATATAAACTAAAACCTGGAAAAACGGCCGTTTTTAAGGTTTGATCCCTTTTCTAAAAAAAGATTGAAAAAACGAGAGTTTTGTGGATGGTGCAAATATCTTCAAACCTATCCAATTAAGGTCTCCGATTATAAGTAATATTAGGCAAAAACATGCAAAATGGCCAGTTTTGAGATTCAAGCGATTTCTTGAAAAATGCTTGAAAAACGTCAGTTTTGAGAAAATAAACCTTTTTTCAAACTTAGAAAATTATTGCTCTCGAATCTAAGTAATATTAACCAAAACCTAGAAAAACGGCCGTTTTTAAGGTTTGATCTATTTTTTTTAAAAAAAGATTGAAAAACGAGAGTTTTTTGAATGATGCAAATATCTTCAAATCTATCCAATTAAGGTCTCCGATTATAAGTTATATTAGGCAAAAACATGCAAAAACGGCCAGTTTTGAGATTCAATCGATTTCTTCAAAAAAGCTTGAAAAACGTCGGTTTTGGGAAAATTACCCGTTTTTCAAACTTAGCAAGTTACTGCTCTCGAATCTAAGTAATATTAACCAAAACCTGAAAAAACGGCCGTTTTTAAAGTTTGATCCATTTCGTATAAAAGATTGAAAAACGGGAGTTTTTTGGATGATGCAAATATCTTCAAACCTATCCAATTAAGGTCTCCGATTATAAGTTAAATTAGGCAAAAACATGCCAAAATGGCCAGTTTTGAGATTCAATCGATATCTTCAAAATGTTCGAAAAACGTTAGTTTGGGGAAAATAAACCGTTTTTTCAAACATAGCAAGTTATTTCTCTCGAATCTAAGTAATATTGACCAAAACCTGGAAAAACGGCCGTTTTTAAGGTTTGATCCATTTCCTAAAAAAGATTGAAAAACGGGAGTTTTTTGGATAATGCAAATATCTTCAAACCTATCCAATTTAGGTCTCCTATTATAAGTAATATTATGCAAAAACATGCCAAAACGGCCAGTTTTGAGATTCAATCGATATCTTCAAATATAGCTTGAAAAACGTTAGTTTGGGGAAAATAACCCTTTTTTCAAACATAGCAAGTTATTGCTCTCGAATCTAAGTAATATTAACCAAAACCTGGAAACACGGCCGTTTTTAAGGTTTTGTTTATTTCCAAAAAAAGAGTGAAAAGCGGGAGTTTTTTGGATGGTGCAAATATCTTCAAACCTATGCAAAATAGCCAGTTTTGAGATTTAAGCGATTTCTTGAAAAATGCTTGAAAAACGTCAGTTTTGAGAAAATAAACGTTTTTTCAAACTTAGCAAGTTATTGCTCTCGAATCTAAGTAATATTAACCAAAACCTAGAAAAACGGCCGTTTTTAAGGTTTGATCCATTTTCTAAAAAAAGATTGAAAAACGAGAGTTTTTTGGATGATGCAAATATCTTCAAACCTATCCAATTAAGGTCTCCGATTATAAGTTATATTAGGAAAAAAACATGCAAAAACGGCCAGTTTTGAGATCCAATCGATTTCTTAAAAAAAGCTTGAAAAACGTCAGTTTTGGGAAAATAAACCGTTTTTCAAACTTAGCAAGTTATTACTATCGAATCCAAGTAATATTGACCAAAACCTGGAAAAACAGCCGTTTTTAAGGTTTGATCCATTTCCTAAAAAAGATTGAAAAACAGGAGTTTTTTGGATAATGCAAATATCTTCAAAACTATCCAATTAAGGTCTCCGATTATAAGTTATATTAGGCAAAAACATGCAAAAACGGCCAGTTTTGAGATTCAATCGATTTCTTAAAAAAAGCATGAAAAACGTCAGTTTTGGGAAAATAAACCGTTTTTCAAACTTAGCAAGTTATTGCTATCGAATCCAAATAATATTAACCAAAACTTGGAAAAACGGACGTTTTTAAGGTTTGATCCATTTTCTAAAAAAAGATTGAAAAACGGGAGATTTTGGATGATGCAAATATCTTCAAACCTATCCAATTAAGGTCTCCGATTATAAGTTATATTAGGCAAAAACATGCCTAAACGGCCAGTTTCGAGATTCAATCGATTTCTTAAAAAAAACTTGAAAAACGTCAGTTTTGATAAAAATAAACCGTTTTTCAAACTTAGCGAGTTATTGCTATCGAATCTAAGTAATATAAACTAAAACCTGGAAAAACGGCCGTTTTTAAGGTTTTGGCCATTTCCCAAAAAAGAGTGAAAAGCGGGAGTTTTTTGGATGGTGCAAATATCTTCAAACTTATCTAATTAAGGTCTCCGATTATAAGTAATATTAGGCAAAAAAATGCCAAAACGGCCAGTTTTGAGATCCAATCGATTTCTTCAAAAAAGCTTGAAAAACGTCGGTTTTGGGAAAATAAACCGTTTTTCAAACTTACCAAGTTACTGCTCTCGAATCTAAGTAATATTAACCAAAACCTGGAAAAACAGCCGTTTTTAAGGTTTGATCCATTTCCTAAAAAAGATTGAAAAACGGGAGTTTTTTGGATAATGCAAATATCTTCAAACCTATCCAATTTAGGTCTCCTATTATAAGTAATATTAGGCAAAAACATGCCAAAACGGCCAGTTTTGAGATTCAATCGATATCTTCAAATGGTGCTTGAAAAACGTTAGTTTGGGGAAAATAACCCTTTTTTCAAACATAGCAAGTTATTGCTCTCGAATCTAAGTAATATTGACCAAAACCTGGAAAAACGGCCGTTTTTAAGGTTTGATCCATTTCCTAAAAAAGATTGAAAAACGGGAGTTTTTTGGATAATGCAAATATCTTCAAACCTATCCAATTTAGGTCTCCTATTATAAGTAATATTATGCAAAAACATGCCAAAACGGCCAGTTTTGAGATTCAATCGATATCTTCAAATGGTGCTTAAAAAACGTTAGTTGGGGGAAAATAACCCTTTTTTCAAACATAGCAAGTTATTGCTCTCGAATCTAAGTAATATTAACCAAAACCTGGAAAAACGGCCGTTTTTGAGGTTTTGTCCATTTCCAAAAAAAGAGTGAAAAGCGGGAGTTTTTTGGATGGTGCAAATATCTTCAAACCTATGCAAAATAGCCAGTTTTGAGATTTAAGCGATTTCTTGAAAAATGCTTGAAAAACGTCAGTTTTGAGAAAATAAACGTTTTTTCAAACTTAGCAAGTTATTGCTCTCGAATCTAAGTAATATTAACCAAAACCTAGAAAAACGGCCGTTTTTAAGGTTTGATCCATTTTCTAAAAAAAGATTGAAAAACGAGAGTTTTTTGGATGATGCAAATATCTTCAAACCTATCCAATTAAGGTCTCCGATTATAAGTTATATTAGGCAAAAACATGCAAAAACGGCCAGTTTTGAGATCCAATCGATTTCTTAAAAAAAGCTTGAAAAACGAAAGTTTTGGGAAAATAAACCGTTTTTCAAACTTAGCAAGTTATTACTATCGAATCCAAGTAATATTGACCAAAACCTGGAAAAACAGCCGTTTTTAAGGTTTGATCCATTTCCTAAAAAAGATTGAAAAACGGGAGTTTTTTGGATAATGCAAATATCTTCAAAACTATCCAATTAAGGTCTCCGATTATAAGTTATATTAGGCAAAAACATGCAAAAACGGCCAGTTTTGAGATTCAATCGATTTCTTAAAAAAAGCTTGAAAAACGTCAGTTTTGGGAAAATAAACCGTTTTTCAAACTTAGCAAGTTATTGCTATCGAATCTAAGTAATATAAACTAAAACCTGGAAAAACGGCCATTTTTAAGGTTTTGTCCATTTCCAAAAAAAGAGTGAAAAGCGGGAGTTTTTTGGATGGTGCAAATATCTTCAATCTTATCTAATTAAGGTCTCCGATTATAAGTAATATTAGGCAAAAACATGCAAAATGGCCAGTTTTGAGATTCAAGCGATTTCTTAAAAAATGCTTGAAAAACGTCAGTTTTGAGAAAATAAACCTTTTTTCAAACTTAGAAAATTATTGCTATCGAAACCAAGTAATATTAACCAAAACCTGGAAAAACGGCCTTTTTTAAGGTTTGATCCCTTTTCTAAAAAAAGATTGAAAAAACAAGAGTTTTGTGGATGGTGCAAATATCTTCAAACCTATCCAATTAAGGTCTCCGATTATAAGTTATATTAGGCAAAAACATGCAAAAACGGCCAGTTTCGAGATTCAATCGATTTCTTAAAAAAAGCTTGAAAAACGTCAGTTTTGGGAAAATAAACCGTTTTTCAAACTTAGCGAGTTATTGCTATCGAATCTTAGTAATATAAACTAAAACCTGGAAAAACGGCCGTTTTTAAGGTTTTGGCCATTTCCCAAAAAAGAGTGAAAAGCGGGAGTTTTTTGGATGGTGCAAATATCTTCAAACTTATCTAATTAAGGTCTCCGATTATAAGTAATATTAGGCAAAAAAATGCCAAAACGGCCAGTTTTGAGATCCAATCGATTTCTTCAAAAAAGCTTGAAAAACGTCGGTTTTGGGAAAATAAACCGTTTTTCAAACTTCCTAAGTTACTGCTCTCGAATCTAAGTAATATTAACCAAAACCTGGAAAAACAGCCGTTTTTAAGGTTTGATCCATTTCCTAAAAAAGATTGAAAAACGGGAGTTTTTTGGATAATGCAAATATCTTCAAACCTATCCAATTAAGGTCTCCGATTATAAGTAATATTAGGCAAAAACATGCAAAATGGCCAGTTTTGAGATTCAAGCGATTTCTTGAAAAATGCTTGAAAAACGTCAGTTTTGAGAAAATAAACCTTTTTTAAAACTTAGAAAATTATTGCTATCGAAACCAAGTAATATTAACCAAAACCTGGAAAAACGGCCTTTTTTAAGGTTTGATCCCTTTTCTAAAAAAAGATTGAAAAAACGAGAGTTTTGTGGATGGTGCAAATATCTTCAAACCTATCCAATTAAGGTCTCCGATTATAAGTAATATTAGGCAAAAACATGCAAAATGGCCAGTTTTGAGATTCAAGCGATTTCTTGAAAAATGCTTGAAAAACGTCAGTTTTGAGAAAATAAACCTTTTTTCAAACTTAGAAAATTATTGCTCTCGAATCTAAGTAATATTAACCAAAACCTAGAAAAACGGCCGTTTTTAAGGTTTGATCTATTTTTTAAAAAAAGATTGAAAAACGAGAGTTTTTTGGATGATGCAAATATCTTCAAATCTATCCAATTAAGGTCTCCGATTATAAGTTATATTAGGCAAAAACATGCAAAAACGGCCAGTTTTGAGATTCAATCGATTTCTTCAAAAAAGCTTGAAAAACGTCGGTTTTGGGAAAATTACCCGTTTTTCAAACTTAGCAAGTTACTGCTCTCGAATCTAAGTAATATTAACCAAAACCTGGAAAAACGGCCGTTTTTAAGGTTTGATCCATTTCCTAAAAAAGATTTAAAAACGGGACTTTTTTTGGATAATGCAATTATCTTCAAACCTATCCAATTAAGGTCTCCGATTATAAGTAATATTAGGCAAAAACATACAAAAACGGCCAGTTTTTAGATTCGAGCGATATCTTAAAAAAAGCTTGAAAAACGTCAGTTTTGAGAAAATAAACCGTTTTTTAAACTTAGCGAGTTATTACTCTCGAATCTAAGTAATATTAACCAAAACCTAGAAAAACGACCGTTTTTAAGGTTTGATCTATTTTTTAAAAAAAGATTGAAAAACGAGAGTTTTTTGGATGATGCAAATATCTTCAAACCTATCGAATTAAGGTCTCCGATTATAAGTTAGATTAGGCAAAAACATGCAAAAACGGCCAGTTTCGAGATTCAATCGATTTCTTAAAAAAAGCTTGAAAAACGTCAGTTTGGGGAAAATAAACCGTTTTTCAAACTTAGCAAGTTATTGCTATCGCATCTAAGTAATATAAACTAAAACCTGGAAAAACGGCCGTTTTTAAGGTTTTGTCCATTTTCAAAAAAAGAAGTGAAAGCGGGAGTTTTTTGGATGGTGCAAATATCTTCAAACTTATCTAATTGAGGTCTCCGATTATAAGTAATATTAGGCAAAAACATGCCAAAATGGCCAGTTTTGAGATCCACTCGATTTCTTCAAAAAAGCTTGAAAAACGTCGGTTTTGGGAAAATAAACCGTTTTTCAAACTTAGCAAGTTACTGCTCTCGAATCTAAGTAATATTACCTAAAACCTGGAAAAACGGCCGTTTTTAAGGTTTGATCTATTTCCTAAAAAAGATTGAAAAACGGGAGTTTTTTGGATAATGCAAATATCTTCAAACCTATCCAATTTAGGTCTCCTATTATAAGTTATATTAGGCAAAAACATGCCTAAACGGCCAGTTTCGAGATTCAATCGATTTCTTAAAAAAAACTTGAAAAACGTCAGTTTTGATAAAAATAAACCGTTTTTCAAACTTAGCGAGTTATTGCTATCGAATCTAAGTAATATAAACTAAAACCTGGAAAAACGGCCGTTTTTAAGGTTTTGGCCATTTCCCAAAAAAGAGTGAAAAGCGGGAGTTTTTTGGATGGTGCAAATATCTTCAAACTTATCTAATTAAGGTCTCCGATTATAAGTAATATTAGGCAAAAAAATGCCAAAACGGCCAGTTTTGAGATCCAATCGATTTCTTCAAAAAAGCTTGAAAAACGTCGGTTTTGGGAAAATAAACCGTTTTTCAAACTTACCAAGTTACTGCTCTCGAATCTAAGTAATATTAACCAAAACCTGGAAAAACAGCCGTTTTTAAGGTTTGATCCATTTCCTAAAAAAGATTGAAAAACGGGAGTTTTTTGGATAATGCAAATATCTTCAAACCTATCCAATTTAGGTCTCCTATTATAAGTAATATTAGGCAAAAACATGCCAAAACGGCCAGTTTTGAGATTTAATCGATATCTTCAAATGGTGCTTGAAAAACGTTAGTTTGGGGAAAATAACCCTTTTTTCAAACATAGCAAGTTATTGCTCTCGAATCTAAGTAATATTGACCAAAACCTGGAAAAACGGCCGTTTTTAAGGTTTGATCCATTTCCTAAAAAAGATTGAAAAACGGGAGTTTTTTGGATAATGCAAATATCTTCAAACCTATCCAATTTAGGTCTCCTATTATAAGTAATATTATGCAAAAACATGCCAAAACGGCCAGTTTTGAGATTCAATCGATATCTTCAAATGGTGCTTAAAAAACGTTAGTTGGGGGAAAATAACCCTTTTTTCAAACATAGCAAGTTATTGCTCTCGAATCTAAGTAATATTAACCAAAACCTGGAAAAACGGCCGTTTTTAAGGTTTTGTCCATTTCCAAAAAAAGAGTGAAAAGCGGGAGTTTTTTGGATGGTGCAAATATCTTCAAACCTATGCAAAATAGCCAGTTTTGAGATTTAAGCGATTTCTTGAAAAATGCTTGAAAAACGTCAGTTTTGAGAAAATAAACGTTTTTTCAAACTTAGCAAGTTATTGCTCTCGAATCTAAGTAATATTAACCAAAACCTAGAAAAACGGCCGTTTTTAAGGTTTGATCCATTTTCTAAAAAAAGATTGAAAAACGAGAGTTTTTTGGATGATGCAAATATCTTCAAACCTATCCAATTAAGGTCTCCGATTATAAGTTATATTAGGCAAAAACATGCAAAAACGGCCAGTTTTGAGATCCAATCGATTTCTTAAAAAAAGCTTGAAAAACGAAAGTTTTGGGAAAATAAACCGTTTTTCAAACTTAGCAAGTTATTACTATCGAATCCAAGTAATATTGACCAAAACCTGGAAAAACAGCCGTTTTTAAGGTTTGATCCATTTCCTAAAAAAGATTGAAAAACGGGAGTTTTTTGGATAATGCAAATATCTTCAAAACTATCCAATTAAGGTCTCCGATTATAAGTTATATTAGGCAAAAACATGCAAAAACGGCCAGTTTTGAGATTCAATCGATTTCTTAAAAAAAGCTTGAAAAACGTCAGTTTTGGGAAAATAAACCGTTTTTCAAACTTAGCAAGTTATTGCTATCGAATCTAAGTAATATAAACTAAAACCTGGAAAAACGGCCATTTTTAAGGTTTTGTCCATTTCCAAAAAAAGAGTGAAAAGCGGGAGTTTTTTGGATGGTGCAAATATCTTCAATCTTATCTAATTAAGGTCTCCGATTATAAGTAATATTAGGCAAAAACATGCAAAATGGCCAGTTTTGAGATTCAAGCGATTTCTTAAAAAATGCTTGAAAAACGTCAGTTTTGAGAAAATAAACCTTTTTTCAAACTTAGAAAATTATTGCTATCGAAACCAAGTAATATTAACCAAAACCTGGAAAAACGGCCTTTTTTAAGGTTTGATCCCTTTTCTAAAAAAAGATTGAAAAAACAAGAGTTTTGTGGATGGTGCAAATATCTTCAAACCTATCCAATTAAGGTCTCCGATTATAAGTTATATTAGGCAAAAACATGCAAAAACGGCCAGTTTCGAGATTCAATCGATTTCTTAAAAAAAGCTTGAAAAACGTCAGTTTTGGGAAAATAAACCGTTTTTCAAACTTAGCGAGTTATTGCTATCGAATCTTAGTAATATAAACTAAAACCTGGAAAAACGGCCGTTTTTAAGGTTTTGGCCATTTCCCAAAAAAGAGTGAAAAGCGGGAGTTTTTTGGATGGTGCAAATATCTTCAAACTTATCTAATTAAGGTCTCCGATTATAAGTAATATTAGGCAAAAAAATGCCAAAACGGCCAGTTTTGAGATCCAATCGATTTCTTCAAAAAAGCTTGAAAAACGTCGGTTTTGGGAAAATAAACCGTTTTTCAAACTTCCTAAGTTACTGCTCTCGAATCTAAGTAATATTAACCAAAACCTGGAAAAACAGCCGTTTTTAAGGTTTGATCCATTTCCTAAAAAAGATTGAAAAACGGGAGTTTTTTGGATAATGCAAATATCTTCAAACCTATCCAATTAAGGTCTCCGATTATAAGTAATATTAGGCAAAAACATGCAAAATGGCCAGTTTTGAGATTCAAGCGATTTCTTGAAAAATGCTTGAAAAACGTCAGTTTTGAGAAAATAAACCTTTTTTAAAACTTAGAAAATTATTGCTATCGAAACCAAGTAATATTAACCAAAACCTGGAAAAACGGCCTTTTTTAAGGTTTGATCCCTTTTCTAAAAAAAGATTGAAAAAACGAGAGTTTTGTGGATGGTGCAAATATCTTCAAACCTATCCAATTAAGGTCTCCGATTATAAGTAATATTAGGCAAAAACATGCAAAATGGCCAGTTTTGAGATTCAAGCGATTTCTTGAAAAATGCTTGAAAAACGTCAGTTTTGAGAAAATAAACCTTTTTTCAAACTTAGAAAATTATTGCTCTCGAATCTAAGTAATACTAACCAAAACCTGAAAAAACGGCCGTTTTTAAGGTTTGATCCATTTCCTAAAAAAGATTGAAAAACGGGACTTTTTTTGGATAATGCAATTATCTTGAAACCTATCCAATTAAGGTCTCCGATTATAAGTAATATTAGGCAAAAACATACAAAAACGGCCAGTTTTTAGATTCGAGCGATATCTTAAAAAAAGCTTGAAAAACGTCAGTTTTGAGAAAATAAACCGTTTTTTAAACTTAGCGAGTTATTGCTCTCGAATCTAAGTAATATTGACCAAAACCTAGAAAAACGACCGTTTTTAAGGTTTGATCCATTTTCTAAAAAAAGATTGAAAAACGGGAGTTTTTTGGATGATGCAAATATCTTCAAACCTATCCAATTAAGGTCTCCGATTATAAGTTATATTAGGCAAAAACATGCAAAAACGGCCAGTTTCGAGATTCAATCGATTTCTTAAAAAAAGCTTGAAAAACGTCAGTTTTGATAAAAATAAACCGTTTTTCAAACTTAGCGAGTTATTGCTATCGAATCTAAGTAATATAAACTAAAACCTGGAAAAACGGCCGTTTTTAAGGTTTTGGCCATTTCCCAAAAAAGAGTGAAAAGCGGGAGTTTTTTGGATGGTGCAAATATCTTCAAACTTATCTAATTAAGGTCTCCGATTATAAGTAATATTAGGCAAAAAAATGCCAAAACGGCCAGTTTTGAGATTCAATCGATATCTTCAAAATGCTCGAAAAACGTTAGTTTGGGGAAAAAAAACCGTTTTTCAAACATAGCAAGTTATTTCTCTCGAATCTAAGTAATATTGACCAAAACCTGGAAAAACGGCCGTTTTTAAGGTTTGATCCATTTCCTAAAAAAGATTGGAAAACGGGAGTTTTTTGGATAATGCAAATATTTTCAAACCTATCCAATTAAGGTCTCCGATTATAAGTAATATTAGGCAAAAACATACAAAAACGGCCAGTTTTCAGATTCGAGCGATATCTTAAAAAAAGCTTGAAAAACGTCAGTTCTGAGGAAATAAACCGTTTTTTAAACTTAGCGAGTTACTGCTCTCGAATCTAAGTAATATTAACCAAAACCTGGAAAAACGGACGTTTTTAAGGTTTGATCCATTTTCTAAAAAAAGATTGAAAAACGGGAGTTTTTTGGATGCTGCAAATATCTTCAAACCTATCCAATTAAGGTCTCCGATTATAAATTATATTAGGCAAAAACATGCAAAAACGGCTAGATTCGAGATTCAATTGATTTCTTAAAAAAAGCTTGAAAAACATCAGTTTGGGGAAAATAAACCGTATTTCAAACTTAGCAAGTTATTGCTATCGAATCTAAGTAATATAAACTAAAACCTGGAAAAACGGCCGTTTTTAAGGTTTGATCCCTTTTCTAAAAAAAGATTGAAAAAACGAGAGTTTTGTGGATGGTGCAAATATCTTCAAACCTCTTCAATTAAGGTCTCCGATTATAAGTAATATTAGGCAAAAACATGCAAAATGGACAGTTTTGAGATTCAAGCGATTTCTTGAAAAATGCTTGAAAAACGTCAGTTTTGAGAAAATAAACCTTTTTTCAAACTTAGAAAATTATTGCTCTCGAATCTAAGTAATATTAACCAAAACCTAGAAAAACGGCCGTTTTTAAGGTTTGATCTATTTTTTTAAAAAAAGATTGAAAAACGAGAGTTTTTTGGATGATGCAAATATCTTCAAATCTATCCAATTAAGGTCTCCGATTATAAGTTATATTAGGCAAAAACATGCAAAAACGGCCAGTTTTGAGATTCAATCGATTTCTTCAAAAAAGCTTGAAAAACGTCGGTTTTGGGAAAATTACCCGTTTTTCAAACTTAGCAAGTTACTGCTCTCGAATCTAAGTAATATTAACCAAAACCTGGAAAAACGGCCGTTTTTAAGGTTTGATCCATTTCCTAAAAAAGATTTAAAAACGGGACTTTTTTTGGATAATGCAATTATCTTCAAACCTATCCAATTAAGGTCTCCGATTATAAGTAATATTAGGCAAAAACATACAAAAACGGCCAGTTTTTAGATTCGAGCGATATCTTAAAAAAAGCTTGAAAAACGTCAGTTTTGAGAAAATAAACCGTTTTTTAAACTTAGCGAGTTATTACTCTCGAATCTAAGTAATATTAACCAAAACCTAGAAAAACGACCGTTTTTAAGGTTTGATCTATTTTTTAAAAAAAGATTGAAAAACGAGAGTTTTTTGGATGATGCAAATATCTTCAAACCTATCGAATTAAGGTCTCCGATTATAAGTTAGATTAGGCAAAAACATGCAAAAACGGCCAGTTTCGAGATTCAATCGATTTCTTAAAAAAAGCTTGAAAAACGTCAGTTTGGGGAAAATAAACCGTTTTTCAAACTTAGCAAGTTATTGCTATCGCATCTAAGTAATATAAACTAAAACCTGGAAAAACGGCCGTTTTTAAGGTTTTGTCCATTTTCAAAAAAAGAGTGAAAGCGGGAGTTTTTTGGATGGTGCAAATATCTTCAAACTTATCTAATTGAGGTCTCCGATTATAAGTAATATTAGGCAAAAACATGCCAAAATAGCCAGTTTTGAGATCCACTCGATTTCTTCAAAAAAGCTTGAAAAACGTCGGTTTTGGGAAAATAAACCGTTTTTCAAACTTAGCAAGTTACTGCTCTCGAATCTAAGTAATATTACCTAAAACCTGGAAAAACGGCCGTTTTTAAGGTTTGATCTATTTCCTAAAAAAGATTGAAAAACGGGAGTTTTTTGGATAATGCAAATATCTTCAAACCTATCCAATTTAGGTCTCCTATTATAAGTAATATTATGCAAAAACATGCCAAAACGGCCAGTTTTGAGATTCAATCGATATCTTCAAAATGCTCGAAAAACGTTAGTTTGGGAAAAAAAACCGTTTTTCAAACATAGCAAGTTATTTCTCTCGAATCTAAGAAATATTGACCAAAACCTGGAAAAACGGCCGTTTTTAAGGTTTGATCCATTTCCTAAAAAAGATTTGAAAACGGGAGTTTTTTGGATAATGCAAATATCTTCAAACCTATCCAATTAAGGTCTCCGATTATAAGTAATATTAGGGAAAAACATACAAAAACGGCCAGTTTTCAGATTCGAGCGATATCTTAAAAAAAGCTTGAAAAACGTCAGTTCTGAGGAAATAAACCGTTTTTAAAACTTAGCGAGTTATTGCTCTCGAATCTAAGTAATATTAACCAAAACCTGGAAAAACGGACGTTTTTAAGGTTTGATCTATTTTCTAAAAAAAGATTGAAAAACGGGAGTTTTTTGGATGCTGCAAATATCTTCAAACCTATCCAATTAAGGTCTCCGATTATAAATTATATTAGGCAAAAACATGCAAAAACGGCTAGATTCGAGATTCAATTGATTTCTTAAAAAAAGCTTGAAAAACATCAGTTTTGGGAAAATAAACCGTATTTCAAACTTAGCAAGTTATTGCTATCGAATCTAAGTAATATAAACTAAAACCTGGAAAAACGGCCGTTTTTAAGGTTTGATCCCTTTTCTAAAAAAAGATTGAAAAAACGAGAGTTTTGTGGATGGTGCAAATATCTTCAAACCTATCCAATTAAGGTCTCCGATTATAAGTAATATTAGGCAAAAACATGCAAAATGGCCAGTTTTGAGATTCAAGCGATTTCTTGAAAAATGCTTGAAAAACGTCAGTTTTGAGAAAATAAACCTTTTTTCAAACTTAGAAAATTATTGCTCTCGAATCTAAGTAATATTAACCAAAACCTAGAAAAACGGCCGTTTTTAAGGTTTGATCTATTTTTTAAAAAAAGATTGAAAAACGAGAGTTTTTTGGATAGTGCAAATATCTTCAATCTTATCTAATTAAGGTCTCCGATTATAAGTAATATTAGGCAAAAACATGCAAAATGGCCAGTTTTGAGATTCAAGCGATTTCTTGAAAAATGCTTGAAAAACGTCAGTTTTGAGAAAATAAACCCATTTTCAAACTTAGAAAATTATTGCTCTCGAATCTAAGTAATATTAACCAAAACCTAGAAAAACGGCCGTTTTTAAGGTTTGATCTTTTTTTTAAAAAAAGATTGAAAAACGAGAGGTTTTTGGATGATGCAAATATCTTCAAATCTATCCAATTAAGGTCTCCGATTATAAGTTATATTAGGCAAAAACATGCAAAAACGGCCAGTTTTGAGATTCAATCGATTTCTTCAAAAAAGCTTGAAAAACGTCGGTTTTGGGAAAATTACCCGTTTTTCAAACTTAGCAGGTTACTGCTCTCGAATCTAAGTAATATTAACCAAAACCTGGAAAAACGGCCGTTTTTAAGGTTTGATCCATTTCCTAAAAAAGATTGAAAAACGGGACTTTTTTTGGATAATGCAATTATCTTCAAACCTATCCAATTAAGGTCTCCGATTATAAGTAATATTAGGCAAAAACATACAAAAACGGCCAGTTTTTAGATTCGAGCGATATCTTTAAAAAAGCTTGAAAAACGTCAGTTTTGAGAAAATAAACCGTTTTTTAAACTTAGCGAGTTATTGCTCTCGAATCTAAGTAATATTAACCAAAACCTAGAAAAACGACCGTTTTTAAGGTTTGATCCATTTTCTAAAAAAAGATTGAAAAACCGGAGTTTTTTGGATGATGCAAATATCTTCAAACCTATCGAATTAAGGTCTCCGATTATAAGTTAGATTAGGCAAAAACATGCAAAAACGGCCAGTTTCGAGATTCAATCGATTTCTTAAAAAAAGCTTGAAAAACGTCAGTTTGGAGAAAATAAACCGTTTTTCAAACTTAGCAAGTTATTGCTATCGCATCTAAGTAATATAAACTAAAACCTGAAAAAACGGCCGTTTTTAAGGTTTTGTCCATTTTCAAAAAAAAAGTGAAAGCGGGAGTTTTTTGGATGGTGCAAATATCTTCAAACTTATCTAATTGAGGTCTCCGATTATAAGTAATATTAGGCAAAAACATGCCAAAATGGCCAGTTTTGAGATCCAATCGATTTCTTCAAAAAAGCTTGAAAAACGTCGGTTTTGGGAAAATAAACCGTTTTTCAAACTTAGCAAGTTACTGCTCTCGAATCTAAGTAATATTGACCAAAACCTAGAAAAACGGCCGTTTTTAAGGTTTGATCTATTTCCTAAAAAAGATTGAAAACCGGATTTTTTTGGATAATGCAAATATCTTCAAACCTATCCAATTTAGGTCTCCTATTATAAGTAATATTATGCAAAAACATGCCAAAACGGCTAGTTTTGAGATTCAATCGATATCTTCAAAATGCTCGAAAAACGTTAGTTTGGGAAAAAAAACCGTTTTTCAAACATAGCAAGTTATTTCTCTCGAATCTAAGTAATATTGACCAAAACCTGGAAAAACGGCCTTTTTTAAGGTTTGATCCATTTCCTAAAAAAGATTGGAAAACGGGAGTTTTTTGGATAATGCAAATATCTTCAAACCTATCCAATTAAGGTCTCCGATTATAAGTAATATTAGGGAAAAACATACCAAAACGGCCAGTTTTCAGATTCGAGCGATATCTTAAAAAAAGCTTGAAAAACGTCAGTTCTGAGGAAATAAACCGTTTTTAAAACTTAGCGAGTTACTGCTCTCGAATCTAAGTAATATTAACCAAAACCTGGAAAAACGGACGTTTTTAAGGTTTGATCCATTTTCTAAAAAAAGATTGAAAAACGGGAGTTTTTTGGATGCTGCAAATATCTTCAAACCTATCCAATTAAGGTCTCCGATTATAAATTATATTAGGCAAAAACATGCAAAAACGGCTAGATTCGAGATTCAATTGATTTCTTAAAAAAAGCTTGAAAAACATCAGTTTTGGGAAAATAAACCGTATTTCAAACTTAGCAAGTTATTGCTATCGAATCTAAGTAATATAAACTAAAACCTGGAAAAACGGCCGTTTGTAAGGTTTTGTCCATTTCCAAAAAAAGAGTGAAAAGCGGGAGTTTTTTGGATGGTGCAAATATCTTCAATCTTATCTAATTAAGGTCTCCGATTATAAGTAATATTAGGCAAAAACATGCAAAATGGCCAGTTTTGAGATTCAAGCGATTTCTTAAAAAATGCTTGAAAAACGTCAGTTTTGAGAAAATAAACCTTTTTTCAAACTTAGAAAATTATTGCTATCGAAACCAAGTAATATTAACCAAAACCTGGAAAAACGGCCTTTTTTAAGATTTGATCCCTTTTCTAAAAAAAGATTGAAAAAACGAGAGTTTTGTGGATGGTGCAAATATCTTCAAACCTATCCAATTAAGGTCTCCGATTATAAGTTATATTAGGCAAAAACATGCAAAAACGGCCAGTTTCGAGATTCAATCGATTTCTTAAAAAAAGCTTGAAAAACTTCAGTTTTGGGAAAATAAACCGTTTTTCAAACTTAGCGAGTTATTGCTATCGAATCTTAGTAATATAAACTAAAACCTGGAAAAACGGCCTTTTTTAAGGTTTTGGCCATTTCCCAAAAAAGAGTGAAAAGCGGGAGTTTTTTGGATGGTGCAAATATCTTCAAACTTATCTAATTAAGGTCTCCGATTATAAGTAATATTAGGCAAAAAAATGCCAAAACGGCCAGTTTTGAGATCCAATCGATTTCTTCAAAAAAGCTTGAAAAACGTCGGTTTTGGGAAAATAAACCGTTTTTCAAACTTCCTAAGTTACTGCTCTCGAATCTAAGTAATATTAACCAAAACCTGGAAAAACAGCCGTTTTTAAGGTTTGATCCATTTCCTAAAAAAGATTGAAAAACGGGAGTTTTTTGGATAATGCAAATATCTTCAAACCTATCCAATTAAGGTCTCCGATTATAAGTAATATTAGGCAAAAACATGCAAAAACGGCTAGATTCGAGATTCAATTGATTTCTTAAAAAAAGCTTGAAAAACATCAGTTTTGGGAAAATAAACCGTATTTCAAACTTAGCAAGTTATTGCTATCGAATCTAAGTAATATAAACTAAAACCTGGAAAAACGGCCGTTTTTAAGGTTTGATCCCTTTTCTAAAAAAAGATTGAAAAAACGAGAGTTTTGTGGATGGTGCAAATATCTTCAAACCTATCCAATTAAGGTCTCCGATTATAAGTAATATTAGGCAAAAACATGCAAAATGGCCAGTTTTGAGATTCAAGCGATTTCTTGAAAAATGCTTGAAAAACGTCAGTTTTGAGAAAATAAACCTTTTTTCAAACTTAGAAAATTATTGCTCTCGAATCTAAGTAATATTAACCAAAACCTAGAAAAACGGCCGTTTTTAAGGTTTGATCTATTTTTTAAAAAAAGATTGAAAAACGAGAGTTTTTTGGATAGTGCAAATATCTTCAATCTTATCTAATTAAGGTCTCCGATTATAAGTAATATTAGGCAAAAACATGCAAAATGGCCAGTTTTGAGATTCAAGTGATTTCTTGAAAAATGCTTCGAAAAACGTCAGTTTTGAGAAAATAAACCTTTTTTAAAACTTAGAAAATTATTGCTATCGAAACCAAGTAATATTAACCAAAACCTGGAAAAACGGCCTTTTTTAAGGTTTGATCCCTTTTCTAAAAAAAGATTGAATAAACGTGAGTTTTGTGGATGGTGCAAATATCTTCAAACCTATCCAATTAAGGTCTCCGATTATAAGTAATATTAGGCAAAAACATGCAAAATGGCCAGTTTTTAGATTCAAGCGATTTCTTGAAAAATGCTTGAAAAACGTCAGTTTTGAGAAAATAAACCTTTTTTCAAACTTAGAAAATTATTGCTCTCGAATCTAAGTAATATTAACCAAAACCTAGAAAAACGGCCGTTTTTAAGGTTTGATCTATTTTTTAAAAAAAGATTGAAAAACGAGAGGTTTTTGGATGATGCAAATATCTTCAAATCTATCCAATTAAGGTCTCCGATTATAAGTTATATTAGGCAAAAACATGCAAAAACGGCCAGTTTTGAGATTCAATCGATTTCTTCAAAAAAGCTTGAAAAACGTCGGTTTTGGGAAAATTACCCGTTTTTCAAACTTAGCAGGTTACTGCTCTCGAATCTAAGTAATATTAACCAAAACCTGGAAAAACGGCCGTTTTTAAGGTTTGATCCATTTCCTAAAAAAGATTGAAAAACGGGACTTTTTTTGGATAATGCAATTATCTTCAAACCTATCCAATTAAGGTCTCCGATTATAAGTAATATTAGGCAAAAACATACAAAAACGGCCAGTTTTTAGATTCGAGCGATATCTTTAAAAAAGCTTGAAAAACATCAGTTTTGGGAAAATAAACCGTATTTCAAACTTAGCAAGTTATTGCTATCGAATCTAAGTAATATAAACTAAAACCTGGAAAAACGGCAGTTTTTAAGGTTTTGTCCATTTCCAAAAAAAGAGTGAAAAGCGGGAGTTTTTTGGATGGTGCAAATATCTCCAAACTTATCTAATTAAGGTCTCCGATTATAAGTAATATTATGCAAAAACATGCAAAATGGCCAGTTTTGAGATTCAAGCGATTTCTTGAAAAATGCTTGAAAAACGTCAGTTTTGAGAAAATATACCTTTTTTCAAACTTAGAAAATTATTGCTCTCGAATCTAAGTAATATTAACCAAAACCTAGAAAAACGGCCGTTTTTAAGGTTTGATCTATTTTTTAAAAAAAGATTGAAAAACGAGAGTTTTTTGGATGATGCAAATATCTTCAAATCTATCCAATTAAGGTCTCCGATTATAAGTTATATTAGGCAAAAACATGCGAAAACGGCCAATTTTGATTTTCAATCGATTTCTTCAAAAATGCTTGAAAAACGTCGGTTTGGGGAAAATTACCCGTTTTTCAAACTTAGCAAGTTACTGCTCTCGAATCTAAGTAATATTAACCAAAACCTGGAAAAACGGCCGTTTTTAAGGTTTGATCCATTTCCTAAAAAAGATTGAAAAACGGGACTTTTTTTGGATAATGCAATTATCTTCAAACCTATCCAATTAAGGTCTCCGATTATAAGTAATATTAGGCAAAAACATACAAAAACGGCAAGTTTTCAGATTCGAGCGATATCTTAAAAAAAGCTTGAAAAACGTCAGTTCTGAGGAAATAAACCTCTTTTTAAACTTAGCGAGTTACTGCTCTCGAATCTAAGTAATATTAACCAAAACTTAGAAAAACGGACGTTTTTAAGGTTTGATCCATTTTCTAAAAAAAGATTGAAAAACGGGAGTTTTTTGGATGATGCAAATATCTTCAAACCTATCCAATTAAGGTCTCCGATTATAAGTTATATTAGGCAAAAACATGCAAAAACGGCCAGTTTTGAGATTCAATTGATTTCTTAAAAAAAGCTTGAAAAACATCAGTTTTGGGAAAATAAACCGTATTTCAAACTTAGCAAGTTATTGCCTGCGAATCTAAGTAATATAAACTAAAACCTGGAAAAACGGCCGTTTTTAAGGTTTTGTCCATTTCCAAAAAAAGAGTGAAAAGGGGGAGTTTTTTGGATGGTGCAAATATCTTCAAACCTATGCAAAATAGCCAGTTTCGAGATTCAATCGATTTCTTAAAAAAAGCTTGAAAAACGTCGGTTTTGGGAAAATAAACCGTTTTTCAAACTTAGCAGGTTACTGCTCTCGAATCTAAGTAATATTAACCAAAACCTGGAAAAACGGCCGTTTTTAAGGTTTGATCCATTTCCTAAAAAAGATTGAAAAACGGGAGTTTTTTTGGATAATGCAAATATCTTCAAACCTATCCAATTTAGGTCTCCTATTATAAGTAATATTATGCAAAAACATGCCAAAACGGCCAGTTTTGAGATTCAATCGATATCTTCAAAAAAGCTTGAAAAACGTTAGTTTGGGGAAAATAACCCGTTTTTCAAACATAGCAAGTTATTGCTCTTGAATCTAAGTAATATTAACCAAAACCTGGAAAAACGGCCGTTTTTAGGGTTTGTCCATTTCCAAAAAAAGACTGAAAAGCGGGAGTTTTTTGGATGGTGCAAATATCTTCAAACCTATGCAAAATAGCCAGTTTTGAGATTTAAGCGATTTCTTGAAAAATGCTTGAAAAACGTCAGTTTTGAGAACATAAACCTTTTTTCAAACTTAGCAAGTTATTGCTCTCGAATCTAAGTAATATTAACCAAAACCTAGAAAAACAGCCGTTTTTAAGGTTTGATCCATTTTCTAAAAAAAGATTGAAAAACGAGAGTTTTTTGGATGATGCAAATATCTTCAAACCTATCCAATTAAGGTCTCCTATTATAAGTTATATTAGGCAAAAACATGCAAAAACGGCCAGTTTTGAGATTCAATCGATTTTTTAAAAAAAGCTTGAAAAACGTCAGTTTTGGGAAAATAAACCGTTTTTCAAACTTAGCAAGTTATTGCTATCGAATCCAAGTAATATTGACCAAAACCTGGAAAAACGGCCGTTTTTAAGGTTTGATCCATTTCCTAAAAAAGATTGAAAAACGGGACTTTTTTTGGATAATGCAATTATCTTCAAACCTATCCAATTAAGGTCTCCGATTATAAGTAATATTAGGCAAAAACACACAAAAACGGCAAGTTTTCAGATTCGAGCGATATCTTAAAAAAAGCTTGAAAAACGTCAGTTCTGAGGAAATAAACCGTTTTTTAAACTTAGCGAGTTACTGCTCTCGAATCTAAGTAATATTAACCAAAACTTAGAAAAACGGACGTTTTTAAGGTTTGATCCATTTTCTAAAAAAAGATTGAAAAACGGGAGTTTTTTGGATGATGCAAATATCTTCAAACCTATCCAATTAAGGTCTCCGATTATAAGTTATATTAGGCAAAAACATGCAAAAACGGCCAGTTTCGAGATTCAATTGATTTCTTAAAAAAAGCTTGAAAAACATCAGTTTTGGGAAAATAAACCGTATTTCAAACTTAGCAAGTTATTGCCTGCGAATCTAAGTAATATAAACTAAAACCTGGAAAAACGGCCGTTTTTAAGGTTTTGTCCATTTCCAAAAAAAGAGTGAAAAGGGGGAGTTTTTTGGATGGTGCAAATATCTCCAAACTTATCTAATTAAGGTCTCCGATTATAAGTAATATTAGGCAAAAACATGCCAAAACGGCCAGTTTTGAGATTCAATCGATATCTTCAAAAAAGCTTGAAAAACGTTAGTTTGGGGAAAATAACCCGTTTTTCAAACATAGCAAGTTATTGCTCTTGAATCTAAGTAATATTAACCAAAACCTGGAAAAACGGCCGTTTTTAGGGTTTGTCCATTTCCAAAAAAAGAGTGAAAAGCGGGAGTTTTTTGGATGGTGCAAATATCTTCAAACCTATGCAAAATAGCCAGTTTCGAGATTCAATCGATTTCTTAAAAAAAGCTTGAAAAACGTCGGTTTTGGGAAAATAAACCGTTTTTCAAACTTAGCAGGTTACTGCTCTCGAATCTAAGTAATATTAACCAAAACCTGGAAAAACGGCCGTTTTTAAGGTTTGATCCATTTCCTAAAAAAGATTGAAAAACGGGAGTTTTTTTGGATAATGCAAATATCTTCAAACCTATCCAATTTAGGTCTCCTATTATAAGTAATATTATGCAAAAACATGCCAAAACGGCCAGTTTTGAGATTCAATCGATATCTTCAAAAAAGCTTGAAAAACGTTAGTTTGGGGAAAATAACCCGTTTTTCAAACATAGCAAGTTATTGCTCTTGAATCTAAGTAATATTAACCAAAACCTGGAAAAACGGCCGTTTTTAGGGTTTGTCCATTTCCAAAAAAAGACTGAAAAGCGGGAGTTTTTTGGATGGTGCAAATATCTTCAAACCTATGCAAAATAGCCAGTTTTGAGATTTAAGCGATTTCTTGAAAAATGCTTGAAAAACGTCAGTTTTGAGAACATAAACCTTTTTTCAAACTTAGCAAGTTATTGCTCTCGAATCTAAGTAATATTAACCAAAACCTAGAAAAACGGCCGTTTTTAAGGTTTGATCCATTTTCTAAAAAAAGATTGAAAAACGAGAGTTTTTTGGATGATGCAAATATCTTCAAACCTATCCAATTAAGGTCTCCGATTATAAGTTATATTATGCAAAAACATGCAAAAACGGCCAGTTTTGAGATTCAATCGATTTTTTAAAAAAAGCTTGAAAAACGTCAGTTTTGGGAAAATAAACCGTTTTTCAAACTTAGCAAGTTATTGCTATCGAATCCAAGTAATATTGACCAAAACCTGGAAAAACGGCCGTTTTTAAGGTTTGATCCATTTCCTAAAAAAGATTGAAAAACGGGAGTTTTTTTGATAATGCAAATATCTTCAAACCTATCCAATTAAGGTCTCCGATTATAAGTAATATTAGGCAAAAACATACAAAAACGGCCAGTTTTCAGATTCGAGCGATATCTTAAAAAAAAGCTTGAAAAACGTCAGCTCTGAGGAAATAAACCGTTTTTTTAAACTTAGCGAGTTACTGCTCTCGAATCTAAGTAATATTAACCAAAACTTGGAAAAACGGACGTTTTTAAGGTTTGATCCATTTTCTAAAAAAAGATTGAAAAACGGGAGTTTTTTGGATGATGCAAATATCTTCAAACCTATCCAATTAAGGTCTCCGATTATAAGTTATATTAGGCAAAAACATGCAAAAACGGCCAGTTTCGAGATTCAATTGATTTCTTAAAAAAAGCTTGAAAAACATCAGTTTTGGGAAAATAAACCGTATTTCAAACTTAGCAAGTTATTGCTATCGAATCTAAGTAATATAAACTAAAACCTGGAAAAACGGCCGTTTTTAAGGTTTTGTCCATTTCCAAAAAAAGAGTGAAAAGCGGGAGTTTTTTGGATGGTGCAAATATCTCCAAACATATCTAATTAAGGTCTCCGATTATAAGTAATATTAGGCAAAAACATGCAAAATGGCCAGTTTTGAGATTCAAGCGATTTCTTGAAAAATGCTTGAAAAACGTCAGTTTTGAGAAAATAAACCTTTTTTCAAACTTAGAAAATTATTGCTCTCGAATCTAAGTAATATTAAACAAAACCTAGAAAAACGGCTGTTTTTAAGGTTTGATCTATTTTTTAAAAAAAGATTGAAAACGAGAGTTTTTTGGATGATGCAAATATCTTCAAATCTATCCAATTAAGGTCTCCGATTATAAGTTATAATAGGCAAAAACATGCGAATACGGCCAATTTTGAAATTCAATCGATTTCTTCAAAAAAGCTTTAAAAATGTCGGTTTTGGGAAAATTACCCGTTTTTCAAACTTAGCAAGTTACTGCTCTCGAATCTAAGTAATATTAACCAAAACCTGGAAAAACGGCCGTTTTTAAGGTTTGATCCATTTCCTAAAAAAGATTGAAAAACGGGACTTTTTTTGGATAATGCAATTATCTTCAAACCTATCCAATTAAGGTCTCCGATTATAAGTAATATTAGGCAAAAACATACAAAAACGGCCAGTTTTGAGATTCGAGCGATATCTTAAAAAAAGCTTGAAAAACGTCAGTTTTGAGAAATTAAACCGTTTTTTAAGCTTAGCGAGTTATTGCTCTCGAATCTAAGTAATATTAACCAAAACCTAGAAAAACGACCGTTTTTAAGGTTTGATCCATTTTCTAAAAAAAGATTGAAAAACGGGAGTTTTTTGGATGATGCAAATATCTTCAAACCTATCCAATTAAGGTTTCCGATTATAAGTTATATTAGGCAAAAACATGCAAAAACGGTCAGTTTCGAGATTCAATCGATTTCTTAAAAAAAGCTTGAAAAACGTCGGTTTTGGGAAAATAAACCGTTTTTCAAACTTAGCGAGTTACTGCTCTCGAATCTAAGTAATATTAACCAAAACTTAGAAAAACGGACGTTTTTAAGGTTTGATCCATTTTCTAAAAAAAGATTGAAAAACGGGAGTTTTTTGGATGATGCAAATATCTTCAAACCTATCCAATTAAGGTCTCCGATTATAAGTTATATTAGGCAAAAACATGCAAAAACGGCCAGTTTCGAGATTCAATTGATTTCTTAAAAAAAGCTTGAAAAACATCAGTTTTGGGAAAATAAACCGTATTTCAAACTTAGCAAGTTATTGCCTGCGAATCTAAGTAATATAAACTAAAACCTGGAAAAACGGCCGTTTTTAAGGTTTTGTCCATTTCCAAAAAAAGAGTGAAAAGGGGGAGTTTTTTGGATGGTGCAAATATCTCCAAACTTATCTAATTAAGGTCTCCGATTATAAGTAATATTAGGCAAAAACATGCCAAAACGGCCAGTTTTGAGATTCAATCGATATCTTCAAAAAAGCTTGAAAAACGTTAGTTTGGGGAAAATAACCCGTTTTTCAAACATAGCAAGTTATTGCTCTTGAATCTAAGTAATATTAACCAAAACCTGGAAAAACGGCCGTTTTTAGGGTTTGTCCATTTCCAAAAAAAGAGTGAAAAGCGGGAGTTTTTTGGATGGTGCAAATATCTTCAAACCTATGCAAAATAGCCAGTTTCGAGATTCAATCGATTTCTTAAAAAAAGCTTGAAAAACGTCGGTTTTGGGAAAATAAACCGTTTTTCAAACTTAGCAGGTTACTGCTCTCGAATCTAAGTAATATTAACCAAAACCTGGAAAAACGGCCGTTTTTAAGGTTTGATCCATTTCCTAAAAAAGATTGAAAAACGGGAGTTTTTTTGGATAATGCAAATATCTTCAAACCTATCCAATTTAGGTCTCCTATTATAAGTAATATTATGCAAAAACATGCCAAAACGGCCAGTTTTGAGATTCAATCGATATCTTCAAAAAAGCTTGAAAAACGTTAGTTTGGGGAAAATAACCCGTTTTTCAAACATAGCAAGTTATTGCTCTTGAATCTAAGTAATATTAACCAAAACCTGGAAAAACGGCCGTTTTTAGGGTTTGTCCATTTCCAAAAAAAGACTGAAAAGCGGGAGTTTTTTGGATGGTGCAAATATCTTCAAACCTATGCAAAATAGCCAGTTTTGAGATTTAAGCGATTTCTTGAAAAATGCTTGAAAAACGTCAGTTTTGAGAACATAAACCTTTTTTCAAACTTAGCAAGTTATTGCTCTCGAATCTAAGTAATATTAACCAAAACCTAGAAAAACGGCCGTTTTTAAGGTTTGATCCATTTTCTAAAAAAAGATTGAAAAACGAGAGTTTTTTGGATGATGCAAATATCTTCAAACCTATCCAATTAAGGTCTCCGATTATAAGTTATATTATGCAAAAACATGCAAAAACGGCCAGTTTTGAGATTCAATCGATTTTTTAAAAAAAGCTTGAAAAACGTCAGTTTTGGGAAAATAAACCGTTTTTCAAACTTAGCAAGTTATTGCTATCGAATCCAAGTAATATTGACCAAAACCTGGAAAAACGGCCGTTTTTAAGGTTTGATCCATTTCCTAAAAAAGATTGAAAAACGGGAGTTTTTTTGATAATGCAAATATCTTCAAACCTATCCAATTAAGGTCTCCGATTATAAGTAATATTAGGCAAAAACATACAAAAACGGCCAGTTTTCAGATTCGAGCGATATCTTAAAAAAAAGCTTGAAAAACGTCAGCTCTGAGGAAATAAACCGTTTTTTTAAACTTAGCGAGTTACTGCTCTCGAATCTAAGTAATATTAACCAAAACTTGGAAAAACGGACGTTTTTAAGGTTTGATCCATTTTCTAAAAAAAGATTGAAAAACGGGAGTTTTTTGGATGATGCAAATATCTTCAAACCTATCCAATTAAGGTCTCCGATTATAAGTTATATTAGGCAAAAACATGCAAAAACGGCCAGTTTCGAGATTCAATTGATTTCTTAAAAAAAGCTTGAAAAACATCAGTTTTGGGAAAATAAACCGTATTTCAAACTTAGCAAGTTATTGCTATCGAATCTAAGTAATATAAACTAAAACCTGGAAAAACGGCCGTTTTTAAGGTTTTGTCCATTTCCAAAAAAAGAGTGAAAAGCGGGAGTTTTTTGGATGGTGCAAATATCTCCAAACATATCTAATTAAGGTCTCCGATTATAAGTAATATTAGGCAAAAACATGCAAAATGGCCAGTTTTGAGATTCAAGCGATTTCTTGAAAAATGCTTGAAAAACGTCAGTTTTGAGAAAATAAACCTTTTTTCAAACTTAGAAAATTATTGCTCTCGAATCTAAGTAATATTAAACAAAACCTAGAAAAACGGCTGTTTTTAAGGTTTGATCTATTTTTTAAAAAAAGATTGAAAACGAGAGTTTTTTGGATGATGCAAATATCTTCAAATCTATCCAATTAAGGTCTCCGATTATAAGTTATAATAGGCAAAAACATGCGAATACGGCCAATTTTGAAATTCAATCGATTTCTTCAAAAAAGCTTTAAAAATGTCGGTTTTGGGAAAATTACCCGTTTTTCAAACTTAGCAAGTTACTGCTCTCGAATCTAAGTAATATTAACCAAAACCTGGAAAAACGGCCGTTTTTAAGGTTTGATCCATTTCCTAAAAAAGATTGAAAAACGGGACTTTTTTTGGATAATGCAATTATCTTCAAACCTATCCAATTAAGGTCTCCGATTATAAGTAATATTAGGCAAAAACATACAAAAACGGCCAGTTTTGAGATTCGAGCGATATCTTAAAAAAAGCTTGAAAAACGTCAGTTTTGAGAAATTAAACCGTTTTTTAAGCTTAGCGAGTTATTGCTCTCGAATCTAAGTAATATTAACCAAAACCTAGAAAAACGACCGTTTTTAAGGTTTGATCCATTTTCTAAAAAAAGATTGAAAAACGGGAGTTTTTTGGATGATGCAAATATCTTCAAACCTATCCAATTAAGGTTTCCGATTATAAGTTATATTAGGCAAAAACATGCAAAAACGGTCAGTTTCGAGATTCAATCGATTTCTTAAAAAAAGCTTGAAAAACGTCGGTTTTGGGAAAATAAACCGTTTTTCAAACTTAGCAGGTTACTGCTCTCGAATCTAAGTAATATTAACCAAAACCTGGAAAAACGGCCGTTTTTAAGGTTTGATCCATTTCCTAAAAAAGATTGAAAAACGGGAGTTTTTTTGGATAATGCAAATATCTTCAAACCTATCCAATTTAGGTCTCCTATTATAAGTAATATTATGCAAAAACATGCCAAAACGGCCAGTTTTGAGATTCAATCGATATCTTTAAAAAAGCTTGAAAAATGTTAGTTTGGGGAAAATAACCCGTTTTTCAAACATAGCAAGTTATTGCTCTCGAATCTAAGTAATATTAACCAAAACCTGGGAAAACGGCCGTTTTTAAGGTTTTGTCCATTTCCAAAAAAAGAGTGAAAAGCGGGAGTTTTTTGGATGGTGCAAATATCTTCAAACCTATGCAAAAACGGCCAGTTTTGAGATTCAATCGATTTTTTAAAAAAAGCTTGAAAAACGTCAGTTTTGGGAAAATAAACCGTTTTTTAAACTTAGCGAGTTACTGCTCTCGAATCTAAGTAATATTAACCAAAACCTAGAAAAACGGCCGTTTTTAAGGTTTGATCCATTTTCTAAAAAAGATTGAAAAAAGGGAGTTTTTTGGATAATGCAAATATCTTCAAACCTATCCAATTAAAGTCTCCGATTATAAGTAATATTAGGCAAAAACTTACAAAAACGGCAAGTTTTCAGAGTCGAGCGATATCTTAAAAAAAAGCTTGAAAAACGTCAGTTCTGAGGAAATAAACCGTTTTTTAAACTTAGCGAGTTACTGCTCTCGAATCTAAGTAATATTAACCAAAACTTGGAAAAACGGACGTTTTTAAGGTTTGATCCATTTTCTAAAAAAAGATTGAAAAACGGGAGTTTTTTGGATGATGCAAATATCTCCAAACCTATCCAATTAAGGTCTCCGATTATAAGTTATATTAGGCAAAAACATGCAAAAACGGCCAGTTTCGAGATTCAATTGATTTCTTAAAAAAAGCTTGAAAAACATCAGTTTTGGGAAAATAAACCGTATTTCAAACTTAGCAAGTTATTGCTATCGAATCTAAGTAATATAAACTAAAACCTGGAAAAACGGCCGTTTTTAAGGTTTTGTCCATTTCCAAAAAAAGAGTGAAAAGCGGGAGTTTTTTGGATGGTGCAAATATCTTCAAACTTATCTAATTAAGGTCTCCGATTATAAGTAATATTAGGCAAAAACATGCAAAATGGCCAGTTTTGAGATTCAAGCGATTTCTTGAAAAATGCTTGAAAAACGTTAGTTTTGAGAAAATAAACCTTTTTTCAAACTTAAAAAATTATTGCTCTCGAATCTAAGTAATATTAACCAAAACCTAGAAAAACGGCCGTTTTTAAGGTTTGATCTATTTTTTAAAAAAAGATTGAAAAGCGAGAGTTTTTTGGATGATGCAAATATCTTCAAATCTATCCAATTAAGGTCTTCGATTATAAGTTATATTAGGCAAAAACATGCGAAAACGGCCAGTTTTGAGATTCAATCGATTTCTTCAAAAAAGCTTGAAAAACGTCGGTTTTGGGAAAATTACCCGTTTTTCAAACTTAGCAAGTTACTGCTCTCGAATCTAAGTAATATTAACCAAAACCTGGAAAAACGGCCGTTTTTAAGGTTTGATCCATTTCCTAAAAAAGATTGAAAAACGGGACTTTTTTTGGATAATGCAATTATCTTCAAACCTATCCAATTAAGGTCTCCGATTATAAGTAATATTAGGCAAAAACATACAAAAACGGCCAGTTTTCAGATTCGAGCGATATCTTAAAAAAAGCTTGAAAAACGTCAGTTTTGAGAAAATAAACCGTTTTTTAAGCTTAGCGAGTTATTGCTCTCGAATCTAAGTAATATTAACCAAAACCTAGAAAAACGACCGTTTTTAAGGTTTGATCCATTTTCTAAAAAAAGATTGAAAAACAGGAGTTTTTTGGATGATGCAAATATCTTCAAACCTATCCAATTAAGGTCTCCGATTATAAGTTATATTAGGCAAAAACATGCAAAAACGGCCAGTTTCGAGATTCAATCGATTTCTTAAAAAAAGCTTGAAAAACGTCGGTTTTGGGAAAATAAACCGTTTTTCAAACTTAGCAGGTTACTGCTCTAGAAATCTAAGTAATATTAACCAAAACCTGGAAAAACGGCCGTTTTTAAGGTTTGATCCATTTCCTAAAAAAGATTGAAAAACGGGAGTTTTTTGGATAATGCAAATATCTTCAAACCTATCCAATTTAGGTCTCCTATTATAAGTAATATTATGCAAAAACATGCCAAAACGGCCAGTTTTGAGATTCAATCGATATCTTCAAAAAAGCTTGAAAAACGTTAGTTTGGGGAAAATAACCCCTTTTTCAAACATAGCAAGTTATTGCTCTCGAATCAAAGTAATATTAACCAAAACCTGGAAAAACGGCCGTGTTTAAGGTTTTGTCCATTTCCAAAAAAAGAGTGAAAAGCGGGAGTTTTTTGGATGGTGCAAATATCTTCAAACCTATGCAAAATAGCCAGTTTTGAGATTTAAGCGATTTCTTGAAAAATGCGTGAAAAACGTCAGTTTTGAGAAAATAAACCTTTTTTTAAACTTAGCAAGTTATTGCTCTCGAATCTAAGTAATATTAACCAAAACCTAGAAAAACGGCCGTTTTTAAGGTTTGATCCATTTTCTAAAAAAAGATTGAAAAACGAGAGTTTTTTGGATGATGCAAATATCTTCAAACTTATCCAATTAAGGTCTCCGATTATAAGTTATATTAGGCAAAAACATGCAAAAAAGGCCAGTTTTCAGATTCAATCGATTTTTTAAAAAAAGCTTGAAAAACGTCAGTTTTGGGAAAATAAACCGTTTTTCAAACTTAGCAAGTTATTGCTATCGAATCCAAGTAATATTGACCAAAACCTGGAAAAACGGCCGTTTTTAAGGTTTGATCCATTTCCTAAAAAAGATTGAAAAACGGGAGTTTTTTGGATAATGCAAATATCTTCAAACCTATCCAATTAAGGTCTCCGATTATAAGTAATATTAGGCAAAAACATACAAAAACGGCAAGTTTTCAGATTCGAGCGATATCTTAAAAAAAGCTTGAAAAACGTCAGTTCTGAGGAAATAAACCGTTTTTTAAACTTAGCGAGTTACTGCTCTCGAATCTAAGTAATATTAACCAAAACTTGGAAAAACGGACGTTTTTAAGGTTTGATCCATTTTCTAAAAAAAAAATGAAAAACGGGAGTTTTTTGGATGATGCAAATATCTTCAAACCTATCCAATTGAGGTCCCCGATTATAAGTTATATTAGGCAAAAACATGCAAAACGGCCAGTTTCGAGATTCAATTGATTTCTTAAAAAAAGATTGAAAAACATCAGTTTTGGGAAAATAAACCGTATTTCAAACTTAGCAAGCTATTGTTATCGAATCTAAGTAATATAAACTAAAACCTGGAAAAACGGCCGTTTTTAAGGTTTTGTCCATTTCCAAAAAAAGAGTGAAAAGCGGGAGTTTTTTGGATGGTGCAAATATCTCGAAACTTATCTAATTAAGGTCTCCGATTATAAGTAATATTAGGCAAAAACATGCAAAATGGCCAGTTTTGAGATTCAAGCGATTTCTTGAAAAATGCTTGAAAAACGTCAGTTTTGAGAAAATAAACCTTTTTTTAAACTTAGCAAGTTATTGCTCTCGAATCTAAGTAATATTAACCAAAACCTAGAAAAACGGCCGTTTTTAAGGTTTGATCCATTTTCTAAAAAACGATTGAAAAACGAGAGTTTTTTGGATGATGCAAATATCTTCAAACCTATCCAATTAAGGTCTCCGATTATAAGTTATATTAGGCAAAAACATGCAAAAACGGCCAGTTTTGAGATTCAATCGATTTCTTAAAAAAAGCTTGAAAAACGTCAGTTTTGGGAAAATAAACCGTTTTTCAAACTTAGCAAGTTATTCCTATCGAATCCAAGTAATATTGACCAAAACCTGGAAAAACGGCCGTTTTTAAGGTTTGATCCATTTCCTAAAAAAGATTGAAAAACGGGAGTTTTTTGGATAATGCAAATATCTTCAAACCTATCCAATTAGGTCTCCGATTATAAGTAATATTAGGCAAAAACATACAAAAACGGCCTGTTTTCAGATTCGAGCGATATCTTAAAAAAAGCTTGAAAAACGTCAGTTCTGAGGAAATAAACCGTTTTTTAAACTTAGCGAGTTACTGCTCTCGAATCTAAGTAATATTAACCAAAACTTGGAAAAACGGACGTTTTTAAGGTTTGATCCATTTTCTAAAAAAAAAGATTGAAAAACGGGAGTTTTTTGGATGATGCAAATATCTTCAAACCTATCCAATTAAGGTCTCCGAATATAAGTTATATTAGGCAAAAACATGCAAAAACGGCCAGTTTTGAGATTCAATCGATTTTTTAAAAAAAGCTTGAAAAACGTCAGTTTTGGGAAAATAAACCGTTTTTCAAACTTAGCAAGTTATTGCTATCGAATCCAAGTAATATTGACCAAAACCTGGAAAAACGGCCGTTTTTAAGGTTTGATCCATTTCCTAAAAAAGATTGAAAAACGGGAGTTTTTTGGATAATGCAAATATCTTCAAACCTATCCAATTAAGGTCTCCGATTATAAGTAATATTAGGCAAAAACATACAAAAACGGCCAGTTTTCAGATTCGAGCGATATCTTAAAAAAAAGCTTGAAAAACGTCAGTTCTGAGGAAATAAACCGTTTTTTAAACTTAGCGAGTTACTGCTCTCGAATCTAAGTAATATTACCTAAAACTTGGAAAAACGGACGTTTTTAAGGTTTGATCCATTTTCTAAAAAAAGATTGAAAAACGGGAGTTTTTTGGATGATGCAAATATCTTCAAACCTATCCAATTAAGGTCTCCGATTATAAGTTATATTAGGCAAAAACATGCAAAAACGGCCAGTTTCGAGATTCAATTGATTTCTTAAAAAAAGCTTGAAAAACATCAGTTTTGGGAAAATAAACCGTATTTCAAACTTAGCAAGTTATTGCTATCGAATCTAAGTAATATAAACTAAAACCTGGAAAAACGGCCTTTTTTCAAGGTTTTGTCCATTTCCAAAAAAAGAGTGAAAAGCGGGAGTTTTTTGGATGGTGCAAATATCTTCAAACCTATGCAAAATAGCCAGTTTTGAGATTTAAGCGATTTCTTGAAAAATGCGTGAAAAACGTCAGTTTTGAGAAAATAAACCTTTTTTCAAACTAAGCAAGTTATTGCTCTCGAATCTAAGTAATATTAACCAAAACCTAGAAAAACGGCCGTTTTTAAGGTTTGATCCATTTTCTAAAAAAAGATTGAAAAACGAGAGTTTTTTGGATAATGCAAATATCTTCAAACCTATCCAATTAAAGTCTCCGATTATAAGTAATATTAGGCAAAAACTTACAAAAACGGCCAGTTTTCAGATTCGAGCGATATCTTAAAAAAAAGCTTGAAAAACGTCAGTTCTGAGGAAATAAACCGTTTTTTAAACTTAGCGAGTTACTGCTCTCGAATCTAAGTAATATTAACCAAAACTTGGAAAAACGGACGTTTTTAAGGTTTGATCCATTTTCTAAAAAAAGATTGAAAAACGGGAGTTTTTTGGATGATGCAAATATCTTCAAACCTATCCAATTAAGGTCTCCGATTATAAGTTATATTAGGCAAAAACATGCAAAAACGGCCAGTTTCGAGATTCAATTGATTTCTTAAAAAAAGCTTGAAAAACATCAGTTTTGGGAAAATAAACCGTATTTCAAACTTAGCAAGTTATTGCTATCGAATCTAAGTAATATAAACTAAAACCTGGAAAAACGGCCGTTTTTAAGGTTTTGTCCATTTCCAAAAAAAGAGTGAAAAGCGGGAGTTTTTTGGATGGTGCAAATATCTTCAAACTTATCTAATTAAGGTCTCCGATTATAAGTAATATTAGGCAAAAACATGCAAAATGGCCAGTTTTGAGATTCAAGCGATTTCTTGAAAAATGCTTGAAAAACGTTAGTTTTGAGAAAATATACCTTTTTTCAAACTTAAAAAATTATTGCTCTCGAATCTAAGTAATATTAACCAAAACCTAGAAAAACGGCCGTTTTTAAGGTTTGATCTATTTTTTAAAAAAAGATTGAAAAGCGAGAGTTTTTTGGATGATGCAAATATCTTCAAATCTATCCAATTAAGGTCTTCGATTATAAGTTATATTAGGCAAAAACATGCGAAAACGGCCAGTTTTGAGATTCAATCGATTTCTTCAAAAAAGCTTGAAAACGTCGGTTTTGGGAAAATTACCCGTTTTTCAAACTTAGCAAGTTACTGCTCTCGAATCTAAGTAATATTAACCAAAACCTGGAAAAACGGCCGTTTTTAAGGTTTGATCCATTTCCTAAAAAAGATTGAAAAACGGGACTTTTTTTGGATAATGCAATTATCTTCAAACCTATCCAATTAAGGTCTCCGATTATAAGTAATATTAGGCAAAAACATACAAAAACGGCCAGTTTTCAGATTCGAGCGATATCTTAAAAAAAGCTTGAAAAACGTCAGTTTTGAGAAAATAAACCGTTTTTTAAGCTTAGCGAGTTATTGCTCTCGAATCTAAGTAATATTAACCAAAACCTAGAAAAACGACCGTTTTTAGGTTTGATCCATTTTCTAAAAAAAGATTGAAAAACAGGAGTTTTTTGGATGATGCAAATATCTTCAAACCTATCCAATTAAGGTCTCCGATTATAAGTTATATTAGGCAAAAACATGCAAAAACGGCCAGTTTCGAGATTCAATCGATTTCTTAAAAAAAGCTTGAAAAACGTCGGTTTTGGGAAAATAAACCGTTTTTCAAACTTAGCAGGTTACTGCTCTAGAAATCTAAGTAATATTAACCAAAACCTGGAAAAACGGCTGTTTTTAAGGTTTGATCCATTTCCCTAAAAAAGATTAAAAAACGGGAGTTTTTTGGATAATGCAAATATCTTCAAACCTATCCAATTTAGGTCTCCTATTATAAGTAATATTATGCAAAAACATGCCAAAACGGCCAGTTTTGAGATTCAATCGATATCTTCAAAAAAGCTTGAAAAACGTTAGTTTGTGGAAAATAACCCCTTTTTCAAACATAGCAAGTTATTGCTCTCGAATCAAAGTAATATTAACCAAAACCTGGAAAAACGGCCGTGTTTAAGGTTTTGTCCATTTCCAAAAAAAGAGTGAAAAGCGGGAGTTTTTTGGATGGTGCAAATATCTTCAAACCTATGCAAAATAGCCAGTTTTGAGATTTAAGCGATTTCTTGAAAAATGCGTGAAAAAACGTCAGTTTTGAGAAAATAAACCTTTTTTCAAACTTAGCAAGTTATTGCTCTCGAATCTAAGTAATATTAACCAAAACCTAGAAAAACGGCCGTTTTTAAGGTTTGATCCATTTTCTAAAAAAAGATTGAAAAACGAGAGTTTTTTGGATGATGCAAATATCTTCAAACCTATCCAATTAAGGTCTCCGATTATAAGTTATATTAGGCAAAAACATGCAAAAAAGGCCAGTTTTGAGATTCAATCGATTTTTTAAAAAAAGCTTGAAAAACGTCAGTTTTGGGAAAATAAACCGTTTTTCAAACTTAGCAAGTTATTGCTATCGAATCCAAGTAATATTGACCAAAACCTGGAAAAACGGCCGTTTTTAAGGTTTGATCCATTTCCTAAAAAAGATTGAAAAACGGGAGTTTTTTTGGATAATGCAAATATCTTCAAACCTATCCAATTAAGGTCTCCGATTATAAGTAATATTAGGCAAAAACATACAAAAACGGCAAGTTTTCAGATTCGAGCGATATCTTAAAAAAAGCTTGAAAAACGTCAGTTCTGAGGAAATAAACCGTTTTTTAAACTTAGCGAGTTACTGCTCTCGAATCTAAGTAATATTAACCAAAACTTGGAAAAACGGACGTTTTTAAGGTTTGATCCATTTTCTAAAAAAAGATTGAAAAACGGGAGTTTTTTGGATGATGCAAATATCTTCAAACCTATCCAATTGAGGTCTCCGATTATAAGTTATATTAGGCAAAAACATGCAAAAACGGCCAGTTTCGAGATTCAATTGATTTCTTAAAAAAAGATTGAAAAACATCAGTTTTGGGAAAATAAACCGTATTTCAAACTTAGCAAGTTATTGCTATCGAATCTAAGTAATATAAACTAAAACCTGGAAAAACGGCCGTTTTTAAGGTTTTGTCCATTTCCAAAAAAAGAGTGAAAAGCGGGAGTTTTTTGGATGGTGCAAATATCTCGAAACTTATCTAATTAAGGTCTCCGATTATAAGTAATATTAGGCAAAAACATGCAAAATGGCCAGTTTTGAGATTCAAGCGATTTCTTGAAAAATGCTTGAAAAACGTCAGTTTTGAGAAAATAAACCTTTTTTTAAACTTAGCAAGTTATTGCTCTCGAATCTAAGTAATATTAACCAAAACCTAGAAAAACGGCCGTTTTTAAGGTTTGATCCATTTTCTAAAAAACGATTGAAAAACGAGAGTTTTTTGGATGATGCAAATATCTTCAAACCTATTCAATTAAGGTCTCCGATTATAAGTTATATTAGGCAAAAACATGCAAAAACGGCCAGTTTTGAGATTCAATCGATTTCTTAAAAAAAGCTTGAAAAACGTCAGTTTTGGGAAAATAAACCGTTTTTCAAACTTAGCAAGTTATTCCTATCGAATCCAAGTAATATTGACCAAAACCTGGAAAAACGGCCGTTTTTAAGGTTTGATCCATTTCCTAAAAAAGATTGAAAAACGGGAGTTTTTTGGATAATGCAAATATCTTCAAACCTATCCAATTAGGTCTCCGATTATAAGTAATATTAGGCAAAAACATGCAAAATGGCCAGTTTTGAGATTCAAGCGATTTCTTGAAAAATGCTTGAAAAACGTCAGTTTTGAGAAAATATACCTTTTTTCAAACTTAGAAAATTATTGCTTTCGAATCTAAGTAATATTAACCAAAACCTAGAAAAACGGCTGTTTTTAAGGTTTGATCTATTTTTTAAAAAAAGATTGAAAACGAGAGTTTTTTGGATGATGCAAATATCTTCAAATCTATCCAATTAAGGTCTCCGATTATAAGTTATATTAGGCAAAAACATGCGAAAACGGCCAGTTTTGAGATTCAATCGATTTCTTAAAAAAAGCTTGAAAAACGTCAGTTTTGAGAAATTAAACCGTTTTTTAAGCTTAGCGAGTTATTGCTCTCGAATCTAAGTAATATTAACCAAAACCTAGAAAAACGACCGTTTTTATGGTTTGATCCATTTTCTAAAAAAAGATTGAAAAACGGGAGTTTTTTGGATGATGCAAATATCTTCAAACCTATCCAATTAAGGTTTCCGATTATAAGTTATATTAGGCAAAAACATGCAAAAACGGTCAGTTTCGAGATTCAATCGATTTCTTAAAAAAAGCTTGAAAAACGTCGGTTTTGGGAAAATAAACCGTTTTTCAAACTTAGCAGGTTACTGCTCTCGAATCTAAGTAATATTAACCAAAACCTGGAAAAACGGCCGTTTTTAAGGTTTGATCCATTTCCTAAAAAAGATTGAAAAACGGGAGTTTTTTTGGATAATGCAAATATCTTCAAACCTATCCAATTTAGGTCTCCTATTATAAGTAATATTATGCAAAAACATGCCAAAACGGCCAGTTTTGAGATTCAATCGATATCTTTAAAAAAGCTTGAAAAACGTTAGTTTGGGGAAAATAACCCGTTTTTCAAACATAGCAAGTTATTGCTCTCGAATCTAAGTAATATTAACCAAAACCTGGAAAAACGGCCGTTTTTAAGGTTTTGTCCATTTCCAAAAAAAGAGTGAAAAGCGGGAGTTTTTGATGGTGCAAATATCTTCAAACCTATGCAAAATAGCCAGTTTTGAGATTTAAGCGATTTCTTGAAAAAAGCTTAAAAAACGTCAGTTTTTAGAACATAAACCTTTTTTCAAACTTAGCAAGTTATTGCTCTCGAATCTAAGTAATATTAACCAAAACCTAGAAAAACGGCCGTTTTTAAGGTTTGATCCATTTTCTAAAAAAGATTGAAAAACGGGAGTTTTTTGGATAATGCAAATATCTTCAAACCTATCCAATTAAAGTCTCCGATTATAAGTAATATTAGGCAAAAACTTACAAAAACGGCCAGTTTTCAGATTCGAGCGATATCTTAAAAAAAAGCTTGAAAAACGTCAGTTCTGAAGAAATAAACCGTTTTTTAAACTTAGCGAGTTACTGCTCTCGAATCTAAGTAATATTAACCAAAACTTGGAAAAACGGACGTTTTTAAGGTTTGATCCATTTTCTAAAAAAAGATTGAAAAACGGGAGTTTTTTGGATGATGCAAATATCTTCAAACCTATCCAATTAAGGTCTCCGATTATAAGTTATATTAGGCAAAAACATGCAAAAACGGCCAGTTTCGAGATTCAATTGATTTCTTAAAAAAAGCTTGAAAAACATCAGTTTTGGGAAAATAAACCGTATTTCAAACTTAGCAAGTTATTGCTATCGAATCTAAGTAATATAAACTAAAACCTGGAAAAACGGCCGTTTTTAAGGTTTTGTCCATTTCCAAAAAAAGAGTGAAAAGCGGGAGTTTTTTGGAGGGTGCAAATATCTTCAAACCTATGCAAAATAGCCAGTTTTGAGATTTAAGCGATTTCTTGAAAAATGCGTGAAAAACGTCAGTTTTGAGAAAATAAACCTTTTTTCAAACTAAGCAAGTTATTGCTCTCGAATCTAAGTAATATTAACCAAAACCTAGAAAAACGGCCGTTTTTAAGGTTTGATCCATTTTCTAAAAAAAGATTGAAAAACGAGAGTTTTTTGGATGATGCAAATATCTTCAAACCTATCCAATTAAGGTCTCCGATTATAAGTTATATTAGGCAAAAACATGCAAAAACGGCCAGTTTTGAGATTCAATCGATTTTTTAAAAAAAGCTTGAAAAACGTCAGTTTTGGGAAAATAAACCGTTTTTCAAACTTAGCAAATTATTGCTATCGAATCCAAGTAATATTGACCAAAACCTGGAAAAACGGCCGTTTTTAAGGTTTGATCCATTTCCTAAAAAAGATTGAAAAACGGGAGTTTTTTTGGATAATGCAAATATCTTCAAACCTATCCAATTAAGGTCTCCGATTATAAGTAATATTAGGCAAAAACATACAAAAACGGCAAGTTTTCAGATTCGAGCGATATCTTAAAAAAAGCTTGAAAAACGTCAGTTCTGAGGAAATAAACCGTTTTTTAAACTTAGCGAGTTACTGCTCTCGAATCTAAGTAATATTAACCAAAACTTGGAAAAACGGACGTTTTTAACGTTTGATCCATTTTTTAAAAAAAGATTGAAAAACGGGAGTTTTTTGGATGATGCAAATATCTTCAAACCTATCCAATTAAGGTCTCCGATTATAAGTTATATTAGGCAAAAACATGCAAAAACGGCCAGTTTCGAGATTCAATTGATTTCTTAAAAAAAGCTTGAAAAACATCAGTTTTGGGAAAATAAACCGTATTTCAAACTTAGCAAGTTATTGCTATCGAATCTAAGTAATATAAACTAAAACCTGGAAAAACGGCCGTTTTTAAGGTTTTGTCCATTTCCAAAAAAAGAGTGAAAAGCGGGAGTTTTTTGGATGGTGCAAATATCTCCAAACTTATCTAATTAAGGTCTCCGATTATAAGTAATATTATGCAAAAACATGCAAAATGGCCAGTTTTGAGATTCAAGCGATTTCTTGAAAAATGCTTGAAAAACGTCAGTTTTGAGAAAATATACCTTTTTTCAAACTTAGAAAATTATTGCTCTCGAATCTAAGTAATATTAACCAAAACCTAGAAAAACGGCTGTTTTTAAGGTTTGATCTATTTTTTAAAAAAAGATTGAAAACGAGAGTTTTTTGGATGATGCAAATATCTTCAAATCTATCCAATTAAGGTCTCCGATTATAAGTTATATTAGGCAAAAACATGCGAATACGGCCAATTTTGAAATTCAATCGATTTCTTCAAAAAAGCTTTAAAAATGTCGGTTTTGGGAAAATTACCCGTTTTTCAAACTTAGCAAGTTACTGCTCTCGAATCTAAGTAATATTAACCAAAACCTGGAAAAACGGCCGTTTTTAAGGTTTGATCCATTTCCTAAAAAAGATTGAAAAACGGGACTTTTTTTGGATAATGCAATTATCTTCAAACCTATCCAATTAAGGTCTCCGATTATAAGTAATATTAGGCAAAAACATACAAAAACGGCCAGTTTTAAGATTCGAGCGATATCTTAAAAAAAGCTTGAAAAACGTCAGTTTTGAGAAATTAAACCGTTTTTTAAGCTTAGCGAGTTATTGCTCTCGAATCTAAGTAATATTAACCAAAACCTAGAAAAACGACCGTTTTTAAGGTTTGATCCATTTTCTAAAAAAAGATTGAAAAACGGGAGTTTTTTGGATGATGCAAATATCTTCAAACCTATCCAATTAAGGTTTCCGATTATAAGTTATATTAGGCAAAAACATGCAAAAACGGCCAGTTTCGAGATTCAATTGATTTCTTAAAAAAAGATTGAAAAACATCAGTTTTGGGAAAATAAACCGTATTTCAAACTTAGCAAGTTATTGCTATCGAATCTAAGTAATATAAACTAAAACCTGGAAAAACGGCCGTTTTTAAGGTTTTGTCCATTTCCAAAAAAAGAGTGAAAAGCGGGAGTTTTTTTGGATGGTGCAAATATCTTCAAACCTATGCAAAATAGCCAGTTTTGAGATTTAAGCGATTTCTTGAAAAATGCGTGAAAAACGTCAGTTTTGAGAAAATAAACCTTTTTTCAAACTAAGCAAGTTATTGCTCTCGAATCTAAGTAATATTAACCAAAACCTAGAAAAACGGCCGTTTTTAAGGTTTGATCCATTTTCTAAAAAAAGATTGAAAAACGAGAGTTTTTTGGATGATGCAAATATCTTCAAACCTATCCAATTAAGGTCTCCGATTATAAGTTATATTAGGCAAAAACATGCAAAAACGGCCAGTTTTGAGATTCAATCGATTTTATAAAAAAAGCTTGAAAAACGTCAGTTTTGGGAAAATAAACCGTTTTTCAAACTTAGCAAATTATTGCTATCGAATCCAAGTAATATTGACCAAAACCTGGAAAAACGGCCGTTTTTAAGGTTTGATCCATTTCCTAAAAAAGATTGAAAAACGGGAGTTTTTTTGGATAATGCAAATATCTTCAAACCTATCCAATTAAGGTCTCCGATTATAAGTAATATTAGGCAAAAACATACAAAAACGGCAAGTTTTCAGATTCGAGCGATATCTTAAAAAAAGCTTGAAAAACGTCAGTTCTGAGGAAATAAACCGTTTTTTAAACTTAGCGAGTTACTGCTCTCGAATCTAAGTAATATTAACCAAAACTTGGAAAAACGGACGTTTTTAACGTTTGATCCATTTTTTAAAAAAAGATTGAAAAACGGGAGTTTTTTGGATGATGCAAATATCTTCAAACCTATCCAATTAAGGTCTCCGATTATAAGTTATATTAGGCAAAAACATGCAAAAACGGCCAGTTTCGAGATTCAATTGATTTCTTAAAAAAAGCTTGAAAAACATCAGTTTTGGGAAAATAAACCGTATTTCAAACTTAGCAAGTTATTGCTATCGAATCTAAGTAATATAAACTAAAACCTGGAAAAACGGCCGTTTTTAAGGTTTTGTCCATTTCCAAAAAAAGAGTGAAAAGCGGGAGTTTTTTGGATGGTGCAAATATCTCCAAACTTATCTAATTAAGGTGTCCGATTATAAGTAATATTATGCAAAAACATGCAAAATGGCCAGTTTTGAGATTCAAGCGATTTCTTGAAAAATGCTTGAAAAACGTCAGTTTTGAGAAAATATACCTTTTTTCAAACTTAGAAAATTATTGCTCTCGAATCTAAGTAATATTAACCAAAACCTAGAAAAACGGCTGTTTTTAAGGTTTGATCTATTTTTTAAAAAAAGATTGAAAACGAGAGTTTTTTGGATGATGCAAATATCTTCAAATCTATCCAATTAAGGTCTCCGATTATAAGTTATATTAGGCAAAAACATGCGAATACGGCCAATTTTGAAATTCAATCGATTTCTTCAAAAAAGCTTTAAAAATGTCGGTTTTGGGAAAATTACCCGTTTTTTAAACTTAGCAAGTTACTGCTCTCGAATCTAAGTAATATTAACCAAAACCTGGAAAAACGGCCGTTTTTAAGGTTTGATCCATTTCCTAAAAAAGATTGAAAAACGGGACTTTTTTTGGATAATGCAATTATCTTCAAACCTATCCAATTAAGGTCTCCGATTATAAGTAATATTAGGCAAAAACATACAAAAACGGCCAGTTTTGAGATTCGAGTGATATCTTAAAAAAAGCTTGAAAAACGTCAGTTTTGAGAAATTAAACCGTTTTTTAAGCTTAGCGAGTTATTGCTCTCGAATCTAAGTAATATTAACCAAAACCTAGAAAAACGACCGTTTTTATGGTTTGATCCATTTTCTAAAAAAAGATTGAAAAACGGGAGTTTTTTGGATGATGCAAATATCTTCAAACCTATCCAATTAAGGTTTCCGATTATAAGTTATATTAGGCAAAAACATGCAAAAACGGTCAGTTTCGAGATTCAATCGATTTCTTAAAAAAAGCTTGAAAAACGTCGGTTTTGGGAAAATAAACCGTTTTTCAAACTTAGCAGGTTACTGCTCTCGAATCTAAGTAATATTAACCAAAACCTGGAAAAACGGCCGTTTTTAAGGTTTGATATATTTCCTAAAAAAGATTGAAAAACGGGAGTTTTTTTGGATAATGCAAATATCTTCAAACCTATCCAATTTAGGTCTCCTATTATAAGTAATATTATGCAAAAACATGCCAAAACGGCCAGTTTTGAGATTCAATCGATATCTTTAAAAAAGCTTGAAAAACGTTAGTTTGGGGAAAATAACCCGTTTTTCAAACATAGCAAGTTATTGCTCTCGAATCTAAGTAATATTAACCAAAACCTGGAAAAACGGCCGTTTTTAAGGTTTTGTCCATTTCCAAAAAAAGAGTGAAAAGCGGGAGTTTTTTGGATGGTGCAAATATCTTCAAACCTATGCAAAATAGCCAGTGTTGAGATTTAAGCGATTTCTTGAAAAAAGCTTGAAAAACGTCAGTTTTGAGAACATAAACCTTTTTTCAAACTTAGCAAGTTATTGCTCTCGAATCTAAGTAATATTAACCAAAACCTAGAAAAACGGCCGTTTTTAAGGTTTGATCCATTTTCTAAAAAAGATTGAAAAACGGGAGTTTTTTGGATAATGCAAATATCTTCAAACCTATCCAATTAAAGTCTCCGATTATAAGTAATATTAGGCAAAAACTTACAAAAACGGCCAGTTTTCAGATTCGAGCGATATCTTAAAAAAAAGCTTGAAAAACGTCAGTTCTGAGGAAATAAACCGTTTTTTAAACTTAGCGAGTTACTGCTCTCGAATCTAAGTAATATTAACCAAAACTTGGAAAAACGGACGTTTTTAGGGTTTGAACCATTTTCTAAAAAAAGATTGAAAAACGGGAGTTTTTTGGATGATGCAAATATCTTCAAACCTATCCAATTAAGGTCTCCGATTATAAGTTATATTAGGCAAAAACATGCAAAAACGGCCAGTTTCGAGATTCAATTGATTTCTTAAAAAAAGCTTGAAAAACATCAGTTTTGGGAAAATAAACCGTATTTCAAACTTAGCAAGTTATTGCTATCGAATCTAAGTAATATAAACTAAAACCTGGAAAAACGGCCGTTTTTAAGGTTTTGTCCATTTCCAAAAAAAAGAGTGAAAAGCGGGAGTTTTTTGGATGGTGCAAATATCTTCAAACTTATCTAATTAAGGTCTCCGATTATAAGTAATATTAGGCAAAAACATGCAAAATGGCCAGTTTTGAGATTCAAGCGATTTCTTGAAAAATGCTTGAAAAACGTTAGTTTTGAGAAAATAAACCTTTTTTCAAACTTAAAAAATTATTGCTCTCGAATCTAAGTAATATTAACCAAAACCTAGAAAAACGGCCGTTTTTAAGGTTTGATCTATTTTTTTAAAAAAGATTGAAAAACGAGAGTTTTTTGGATGATGCAAATATCTTCAAATCTATCCAATTAAGGTCTTCGATTATAAGTTATATTAGGCAAAAACATGCGAAAACGGCCAGTTTTGAGATTCAATCGATTTCTTCAAAAAAGCTTGAAAAACGTCGGTTTTGGGAAAATTACCCGTTTTTCAAACTTAGCAAGTTACTGCTCTCGAATCTAAGTAATATTAACCAAAACCTGGAAAAACGGCCGTTTTTAAGGTTTGATCCATTTCCTAAAAAAGATTGAAAAACGGGACTTTTTTTGGATAATGCAATTATCTTCAAACCTATCCAATTAAGGTCTCCGATTATAAGTAATATTAGGCAAAAACATACAAAAACGGCCAGTTTTCAGATTCGAGCGATATCTTAAAAAAAGCTTGAAAAACGTCAGTTTTGAGAAAATAAACCGTTTTTTAAGCTTAGCGAGTTATTGCTCTCGAATCTAAGTAATATTAACCAAAACCTAGAAAAACGACCGTTTTTAAGGTTTGATCCATTTTCTAAAAAAAGATTGAAAAACAGGAGTTTTTTGGATGATGCAAATATCTCCAAACCTATCCAATTAAGGTCTCCGATTATAAGTTATATTAGGCAAAAACATGCAAAAACGGCCAGTTTCGAGATTCAATCGATTTCTTAAAAAAAGCTTGAAAAACGTCGGTTTTGGGAAAATAAACCGTTTTTCAAACTTAGCAGGTTACTGCTCTAGAAATCTAAGTAATATTAACCAAAACCTGGAAAAACGGCCGTTTTTAAGGTTTGATCCATTTCCTAAAAAAGATTGAAAAACGGGAGTTTTTTGGATAATGCAAATATCTTCAAACCTATCCAATTTAGGTCTCCTATTATAAGTAATATTATGCAAAAACATGCCAAAACGGCCAGTTTTGAGATTCAATCGATATCTTCAAAAAAGCTTGAAAAACGTTAGTTTGGGGAAAATAACCCCTTTTTCAAACATAGCAAGTTATTGCTCTCGAATCAAAGTAATATTAACCAAAACCTGGAAAAACGGCCGTGTTTAAGGTTTTGTCCATTTCCAAAAAAAGAGTGAAAAGCGGGAGTTTTTTGGATGGTGCAAATATCTTCAAACCTATGCAAAATAGCCAGTTTTGAGATTTAAGCGATTTCTTGAAAAATGCGTGAAAAACGTCAGTTTTGAGAAAATAAACCTTTTTTCAAACTTAGCAAGTTATTGCTCTCGAATCTAAGTAATATTAACCAAAACCTAGAAAAACGGCCGTTTTTAAGGTTTGATCCATTTTCTAAAAAAAGATTGAAAAACGAGAGTTTTTTGGATGATGCAAATATCTTCAAACCTATCCAATTAAGGTCTCCGATTATAAGTTATATTAGGCAAAAACATGCAAAAAAGGCCAGTTTTGAGATTCAATCGATTTTTTAAAAAAAGCTTGAAAAACGTCAGTTTTGGGAAAATAAACCGTTTTTCAAACTTAGCAAGTTATTGCTATCGAATCCAAGTAATATTGACCAAAACCTGGAAAAACGGCCGTTTTTAAGGTTTGATCCATTTCCTAAAAAAGATTGAAAAACGGGAGTTTTTTGGATAATGCAAATATCTTCAAACCTATCCAATTAAGGTCTCCGATTATAAGTAATATTAGGCAAAAACATACAAAAACGGCAAGTTTTCAGATTCGAGCGATATCTTAAAAAAAGCTTGAAAAACGTCAGTTCTGAGGAAATAAACCGTTTTTTAAACTTAGCGAGTTACTGCTCTCGAATCTAAGTAATATTAACCAAAACTTGGAAAAACGGACGTTTTTAAGGTTTGATCCATTTTCTAAAAAAAGATTGAAAAACGGGAGTTTTTTGGATGATGCAAATATCTTCAAACCTATCCAATTGAGGTCTCCGATTATAAGTTATATTAGGCAAAAACATGCAAAAACGGCCAGTTTCGAGATTCAATTGATTTCTTAAAAAAAGATTGAAAAACATCAGTTTTGGGAAAATAAACCGTATTTCAAACTTAGCAAGTTATTGCTATCGAATCTAAGTAATATAAACTAAAACCTGGAAAAACGGCCGTTTTTAAGGTTTTGTCCATTTCCAAAAAAAGAGTGAAAAGCGGGAGTTTTTTGGATGGTGCAAATATCTCCAAACTTATCTAATTAAGGTCTCCGATTATAAGTAATATTAGGCAAAAACATGCAAAATGGCCAGTTTTGAGATTCAAGCGATTTCTTGAAAAATGCTTGAAAAACGTCAGTTTTGAGAAAATAAACCTTTTTTTAAACTTAGCAAGTTATTGCTCTCGAATCTAAGTAATATTAACCAAAACCTAGAAAAACGGCCGTTTTTAAGGTTTGATCCATTTTCTAAAAAAAGATTGAAAAACGAGAGTTTTTTGGATGATGCAAATATCTTCAAACCTATCCAATTAAGGTCTCCGATTATAAGTTATATTAGGCAAAAACATGCAAAAACGGCCAGTTTTGAGATTCAATCGATTTCTTAAAAAAAGCTTGAAAAACGTCAGTTTTGGGAAAATAAACCGTTTTTTAAACTTAGCAAGTTATTCCTATCGAATCCAAGTAATATTGACCAAAACCTGGAAAAACGGCCGTTTTTAAGGTTTGATCCATTTCCTAAAAAAGATTGAAAAACGGGAGTTTTTTGGATAATGCAAATATCTTCAAACCTATCCAATTAGGTCTCCGATTATAAGTAATATTAGGCAAAAACATACAAAAACGGCCTGTTTTCAGATTCGAGCGATATCTTAAAAAAAGCTTGAAAAACGTCAGTTCTGAGGAAATAAACCGTTTTTTAAACTTAGCGAGTTACTGCTCTCGAATCTAAGTAATATTAACCAAAACTTGGAAAAACGGACGTTTTTAAGGTTTGATCCATTTTCTAAAAAAAAAGATTGAAAAACGGGAGTTTTTTGGATGATGCAAATATCTTCAAACCTATCCAATTAAGGTCTCCGAATATAAGTTATATTAGGCAAAAACATGCAAAAACGGCCAGTTTTGAGATTCAATCGATTTTTTAAAAAAAGCTTGAAAAACGTCAGTTTTGGGAAAATAAACCGTTTTTCAAACTTAGCAAGTTATTGCTATCAAATCCAAGTACTATTGACCAAAACCTGGAAAAACGGCCGTTTTTAAGGTTTGATCCATTTCCTAAAAAAGATTGAAAAACGGGAGTTTTTTGGATAATGCAAATATCTTCAAACCTATCCAATTAAGGTCTCCGATTATAAGTAATATTAGGCAAAAACATACAAAAACGGCCAGTTTTCAGATTCGAGCGATATCTTAAAAAAAAGCTTGAAAAACGTCAGTTCTGAGGAAATAAACCGTTTTTTAAACTTAGCGAGTTACTGCTCTCGAATCTAAGTAATATTAACCAAAACTTGGAAAAACGGACGTTTTTAAGGTTTGATCCATTTTCTAAAAAAAGATTGAAAAACGGGAGTTTTTTGGATGATGCAAATATCTTCAAACCTATCCAATTAAGGTCTCCGATTATAAGTTATATTAGGCAAAAACATGCAAAAACGGCCAGTTTCGAGATTCAATTGATTTCTTAAAAAAAGCTTGAAAAACATCAGTTTTGGGAAAATAAACCGTATTTCAAACTTAGCAAGTTATTGCTATCGAATCTAAGTAATATAAACTAAAACCTGGAAAAACGGCCGTTTTTAAGGTTTTGTCCATTTCCAAAAAAAGAGTGAAAAGCGGGAGTTTTTTGGATGGTGCAAATATCTTCAAACCTATGCAAAATAGCCAGTTTTGAGATTTAAGCGATTTCTTGAAAAATGCGTGAAAAACGTCAGTTTTGAGAAAATAAACCTTTTTTCAAACTAAGCAAGTTATTGCTCTCGAATCTAAGTAATATTAACCAAAACCTAGAAAAACGGCCGTTTTTAAGGTTTGATCCATTTTCTAAAAAAAGATTGAAAAACGAGAGTTTTTTGGATGATGCAAATATCTTCAAACCTATCCAATTAAGGTCTCCGATTATAAGTTATATTAGGCAAAAACATGCAAAAACGGCCAGTTTTGAGATTCAATCGATTTTTTAAAAAAAGCTTGAAAAACGTCAGTTTTGGGAAAATAAACCGTTTTTCAAACTTAGCAAATTATTGCTATCGAATCCAAGTAATATTGACCAAAACCTGGAAAAACGGCCGTTTTTAAGGTTTGATCCATTTCCTAAAAAAGATTGAAAAACGGGAGTTTTTTTGGATAATGCAAATATCTTCAAACCTATCCAATTAAGGTCTCCGATTATAAGTAATATTAGGCAAAAACATACAAAAACGGCAAGTTTTCAGATTCGAGCGATATCTTAAAAAAAGCTTGAAAAACGTCAGTTCTGAGGAAATAAACCGTTTTTTAAACTTAGCGAGTTACTGCTCTCGAGTCTAAGTAATATTAACCAAAACTTGGAAAAACGGACGTTTTTAACGTTTGATCCATTTTTTAAAAAAAGATTGAAAAACGGGAGTTTTTTGGATGATGCAAATATCTTCAAACCTATCCAATTAAGGTCTCCGATTATAAGTTATATTAGGCAAAAACATGCAAAAACGGCCAGTTTCGAGATTCAATTGATTTCTTAAAAAAAGCTTGAAAAACATCAGTTTTGGGAAAATAAACCGTATTTCAAACTTAGCAAGTTATTGCTATCGAATCTAAGTAATATAAACTAAAACCTGGAAAAACGGCCGTTTTTAAGGTTTTGTCCATTTCCAAAAAAAGAGTGAAAAGCGGGAGTTTTTTGGATGGTGCAAATATCTCCAAACTTATCTAATTAAGGTCTCCGATTATAAGTAATATTATGCAAAAACATGCAAAATGGCCAGTTTTGAGATTCAAGCGATTTCTTGAAAAATGCTTGAAAAACGTCAGTTTTGAGAAAATATACCTTTTTTCAAACTTAGAAAATTATTGCTCGCGAATCTAAGTAATATTAACCAAAACCTAGAAAAACGGCCGTTTTTAAGGTTTGATCTATTTTTTAAAAAAAGATTGAAAAACGAGAGTTTTTTGGATGATGCAAATATCTTCAAATCTATCCAATTAAGGTCTCCGATTATAAGTTATATTAGGCAAAAACATGCGAAAACGGCCAATTTTGAGATTCAATCGATTTCTTCAAAAATGCTTGAAAAACGTCGGTTTGGGGAAAATTACCCGTTTTTCAAACTTAGCAAGTTACTGCTCTCGAATCTAAGTAATATTAACCAAAACCTGGAAAAACGGCCGTTTTTAAGGTTTGATCCATTTCCTAAAAAAGATTGAAAAACGGGACTTTTTTTGGATAATGCAATTATCTTCAAACCTATCCAATTAAGGTCTCCGATTATAAGTAATATTAGGCAAAAACATACAAAAACGGCAAGTTTTCAGATTCGAGCGATATCTTAAAAAAAGCTTGAAAAACGTCAGTTCTGAGGAAATAAACCGTTTTTTAAACTTAGCGAGTTACTGCTCTCGAATCTAAGTAATATTAACCAAAACTTAGAAAAACGGACGTTTTTAAGGTTTGATCCATTTTCTAAAAAAAGATTGAAAAACGGGAGTTTTTTGGATGATGCAAATATCTTCAAACCTATCCAATTAAGGTCTCCGATTATAAGTTATATTAGGCAAAAACATGCAAAAACGGCCAGTTTCGAGATTCAATTGATTTCTTAAAAAAAGCTTGAAAAACATCAGTTTTGGGAAAATAAACCGTATTTCAAACTCAGCAAGTTATTGCCTGCGAATCTAAGTAATATAAACTAAAACCTGGAAAAACGGCCGTTTTTAAGGTTTTGTCCATTTCCAAAAAAAGAGTGAAAAGCGGGAGTTTTTTGGATGGTGCAAATATCTCCAAACTTATCTAATTAAGGTCTCCGATTATAAGTAATATTATGCAAAAACATGCAAAATGGCCAGTTTTGAGATTCAAGCGATTTCTTGAAAAATGCTTGAAAAACGTCAGTTTTGAGAAAATATACCTTTTTTCAAACTTAGAAAATTATTGCTCTCGAATCTAAGTAATATTAACCAAAACCTAGAAAAACGGCCGTTTTTAAGGTTTGATCTATTTTTTAAAAAGATTGAAAAACGAGAGTTTTTTGGATGATGCAAATATCTTCAAATCTATCCAATTAAGGTCTCCGATTATAAGTTATATTAGGCAAAAACATGCGAAAACGGCCAATTTTGAGATTCAATCGATTTCTTCAAAAATGCTTGAAAAACGTCGGTTTGGGGAAAATTACCCGTTTTTCAAACTTAGCAAGTTACTGCTCTCGAATCTAAGTAATATTAACCAAAACCTGGAAAAACGGCCGTTTTTAAGGTTTGATCCATTTCCTAAAAAAGATTGAAAAACGGGACTTTTTTTGGATAATGCAATTATCTTCAAACCTATCCAATTAAGGTCTCCGATTATAAGTAATATTAGGCAAAAACATACAAAAACGGCAAGTTTTCAGATTCGAGCGATATCTTAAAAAAAGCTAGAAAAACGCCAGTTCTGAGGAAATAAACCGTTTTTTAAACTTAGCGAGTTACTGCTCTCGAATCTAAGTAATATTAACCAAAACTTAGAAAAACGGACGTTTTTAAGGTTTGATCCATTTTCTAAAAAAAGATTGAAAAACGGGAGTTTTTTGGATGATGCAAATATCTTCAAACCTATCCAATTAAGGTCTCCGATTATAAGTTATATTAGGCAAAAACATGCAAAAACGGCCAGTTTCGAGATTCAATTGATTTCTTAAAAAAAGCTTGAAAAACATCAGTTTTGGGAAAATAAACCGTATTTCAAACTTAGCAAGTTATTGCCTGCGAATCTAAGTAATATAAACTAAAACCTGGAAAAACGGCCGTTTTTAAGGTTTTGTCCATTTCCAAAAAAAGAGTGAAAAGGGGGAGTTTTTTGGATGGTGCAAATATCTCCAAACTTATCTAATTAAGGTCTCCGATTATAAGTAATATTAGGCAAAAACATGCCAAAACGGCCAGTTTTGAGATTCAATCGATATCTTCAAAAAAGCTTGAAAAACGTTAGTTTGGGGAAAATAACCCGTTTTTCAAACATAGCAAGTTATTGCTCTTGAATCTAAGTAATATTAACCAAAACCTGGAAAAACGGCCGTTTTTAGGGTTCGTCCATTTCCAAAAAAAGAGTGAAAAGCGGGAGTTTTTTGGATGGTGCAAATATCTTCAAACCTATGCAAAATAGCCAGTTTCGAGATTCAATCGATTTCTTAAAAAAAGCTTGAAAAACGTCGGTTTTGGGAAAATAAACCGTTTTTCAAACTTAGCAGGTTACTGCTCTCGAATCTAAGTAATATTAACCAAAACCTGGAAAAACGGCCGTTTTTAAGGTTTGATCCATTTCCTAAAAAAGATTGAAAAACGGGAGTTTTTTTGGATAATGCAAATATCTTCAAACCTATCCAATTTAGGTCTCCTATTATAAGTAATATTATGCAAAAACATGCCAAAACGGCCAGTTTTGAGATTCAATCGATATCTTCAAAAAAGCTTGAAAAACGTTAGTTTGGGGAAAATAACCCGTTTTTCAAACATAGCAAGTTATTGCTCTTGAATCTAAGTAATATTAACCAAAACCTGGAAAAACGGCCGTTTTTAGGGTTTGTCCATTTCCAAAAAAAGACTGAAAAGCGGGAGTTTTTTGGATGGTGCAAATATCTTCAAACCTATGCAAAATAGCCAGTTTTGAGATTTAAGCGATTTCTTGAAAAATGCTTGAAAAACGTCAGTTTTGAGAACATAAACCTTTTTTCAAACTTAGCAAGTTATTGCTCTCGAATCTAAGTAATATTAACCAAAACCTAGAAAAACGGCCGTTTTTAAGGTTTGATCCATTTTCTAAAAAAAGATTGAAAAACGAGAGTTTTTTGGATGATGCAAATATCTTCAAACCTATCCAATTAAGGTCTCCGATTATAAGTTATATTAGGCAAAAACATGCAAAAACGGCCAGTTTTGAGATTCAATCGATTTTTTAAAAAAAGCTTGAAAAACGTCAGTTTTGGGAAAATAAACCGTTTTTCAAACTTAGCAAGTTATTGCTATCGAATCCAAGTAATATTGACCAAAACCTGGAAAAACGGCCGTTTTTAAGGTTTGATCCATTTCCTAAAAAAAGATTGAAAAACGGGAGTTTTTTGGATAATGCAAATATCTTCAAACCTATCCAATTAAGGTCTCCGATTATAAGTAATATTAGGCAAAAACATACAAAAACGGCCAGTTTTCAGATTCGAGCGATATCTTAAAAAAAAGCTTGAAAATCGTCAGTTCTGAGGAAATAAACCGTTTTTTAAACTTAGCGAGTTACTGCTCTCGAATCTAAGTAATATTAACCAAAACTTGGAAAAACGGACGTTTTGAAGGTTTGATCCATTTTCTAAAAAAAGATTGAAAAACGGGAGTTTTTTGGATGATGCAAATATCTTCAAACCTATCCAATTAAGGTCTCCGATTATAAGTTATATTAGGCAAAAACATGCAAAAACGGCCAGTTTCGAGATTCAATTGATTTCTTAAAAAAAGCTTGAAAAACATCAGTTTTGGGAAAATAAACCGTATTTCAAACTTAGCAAGTTATTGCTATCGAATCTAAGTAATATAAACTAAAACCTGGAAAAACGGCCGTTTTTAAGGTTTTGTCCATTTCCAAAAAAAGAGTGAAAAGCGGGAGTTTTTTGGATGGTGCAAATATCTTCAAACCTATGCAAAATAGCCAGTTTTGAGATTTAAGCGATTTCTTGAAAAATGCGTGAAAAACGTCAGTTTTGAGAAAATAAACCTTTTTTCAAACTAAGCAAGTTATTGCTCTCGAATCTAAGTAATATTAACCAAAACCTAGAAAAACGGCCGTTTTTAAGGTTTGATCCATTTTCTAAAAAAAGATTGAAAAACGAGAGTTTTTTGGATGATGCAAATATCTTCAAACCTATCCAATTAAGGTCTCCGATTATAAGTTATATTAGGCAAAAACATGCAAAAACGGCCAGTTTTGAGATTCAATCGATTTTTTAAAAAAAGCTTGAAAAACGTCAGTTTTGGGAAAATAAACCGTTTTTCAAACTTAGCAAATTATTGCTATCGAATCCAAGTAATATTGACCAAAACCTGGAAAAACGGCCGTTTTTAAGGTTTGATCCATTTCCTAAAAAAGATTGAAAAACGGGAGTTTTTTTGGATAATGCAAATATCTTCAAACCTATCCAATTAAGGTCTCCGATTATAAGTAATATTAGGCAAAAACATACAAAAACGGCAAGTTTTCAGATTCGAGCGATATCTTAAAAAAAGCTTGAAAAACGTCAGTTCTGAGGAAATAAACCGTTTTTTAAACTTAGCGAGTTACTGCTCTCGAGTCTAAGTAATATTAACCAAAACTTGGAAAAACGGACGTTTTTAACGTTTGATCCATTTTTTAAAAAAAGATTGAAAAACGGGAGTTTTTTGGATGATGCAAATATCTTCAAACCTATCCAATTAAGGTCTCCGATTATAAGTTATATTAGGCAAAAACATGCAAAAACGGCCAGTTTCGAGATTCAATTGATTTCTTAAAAAAAGCTTGAAAAACATCAGTTTTGGGAAAATAAACCGTATTTCAAACTTAGCAAGTTATTGCTATCGAATCTAAGTAATATAAACTAAAACCTGGAAAAACGGCCGTTTTTAAGGTTTTGTCCATTTCCAAAAAAAGAGTGAAAAGCGGGAGTTTTTTGGATGGTGCAAATATCTCCAAACTTATCTAATTAAGGTCTCCGATTATAAGTAATATTATGCAAAAACATGCAAAATGGCCAGTTTTGAGATTCAAGCGATTTCTTGAAAAATGCTTGAAAAACGTCAGTTTTGAGAAAATATACCTTTTTTCAAACTTAGAAAATTATTGCTCTCGAATCTAAGTAATATTAACCAAAACCTAGAAAACGGCCGTTTTTAAGGTTTGATCTATTTTTTAAAAAAAGATTGAAAAACGAGAGTTTTTTGGATGATGCAAATATCTTCAAATCTATCCAATTAAGGTCTCCGATTATAAGTTATATTAGGCAAAAACATGCGAAAACGGCCAATTTTGAGATTCAATCGATTTCTTCAAAAATGCTTGAAAAACGTCGGTTTGGGGAAAATTACCCGTTTTTCAAACTTAGCAAGTTACTGCTCTCGAATCTAAGTAATATTAACCAAAACCCTGGAAAAACGGCCGTTTTTAAGGTTTGATCCATTTCCTAAAAAAGATTGAAAAACGGGACTTTTTTTGGATAATGCAATTATCTTCAAACCTATCAATTAAGGTCTCCGATTATAAGTAATATTAGGCAAAAACATACAAAAACGGCAAGTTTTCAGATTCGAGCGATATCTTAAAAAAAGCTTGAAAAACGTCAGTTCTGAGGAAATAAACCGTTTTTTAAACTTAGCGAGTTACTGCTCTCGAATCTAAGTAATATTAACCAAAACTTAGAAAAACGGACGTTTTTAAGGTTTGATCCATTTTCTAAAAAAAGATTGAAAAACGGGAGTTTTTTGGATGATGCAAATATCTTCAAACCTATCCAATTAAGGTCTCCGATTATAAGTTATATTAGGCAAAAACATGCAAAAACGGCCAGTTTCGAGATTCAATTGATTTCTTAAAAAAAGCTTGAAAAACATCAGTTTTGGGAAAATAAACCGTATTTCAAACTCAGCAAGTTATTGCCTGCGAATCTAAGTAATATAAACTAAAACCTGGAAAAACGGCCGTTTTTAAGGTTTTGTCCATTTCCAAAAAAAGAGTGAAAAGCGGGAGTTTTTTGGATGGTGCAAATATCTCCAAACTTATCTAATTAAGGTCTCCGATTATAAGTAATATTATGCAAAAACATGCAAAATGGCCAGTTTTGAGATTCAAGCGATTTCTTGAAAAATGCTTGAAAAACGTCAGTTTTGAGAAAATATACCTTTTTTCAAACTTAGAAAATTATTGCTCTCGAATCTAAGTAATATTAACCAAAACCTAGAAAAACGGCCGTTTTTAAGGTTTGATCTATTTTTTAAAAAAGATTGAAAAACGAGAGTTTTTTGGATGATGCAAATATCTTCAAATCTATCCAATTAAGGTCTCCGATTATAAGTTATATTAGGCAAAAACATGCGAAAACGGCCAATTTTGAGATTCAATCGATTTCTTCAAAAATGCTTGAAAAACGTCGGTTTGGGGAAAATTACCCGTTTTTCAAACTTAGCAAGTTACTGCTCTCGAATCTAAGTAATATTAACCAAAACCTGGAAAAACGGCCGTTTTTAAGGTTTGATCCATTTCCTAAAAAAGATTGAAAAACGGGACTTTTTTTGGATAATGCAATTATCTTCAAACCTATCCAATTAAGGTCTCCGATTATAAGTAATATTAGGCAAAAACATACAAAAACGGCAAGTTTTCAGATTCGAGCGATATCTTAAAAAAAGCTTGAAAAACGCCAGTTCTGAGGAAATAAACCGTTTTTTAAACTTAGCGAGTTACTGCTCTCGAATCTAAGTAATATTAACCAAAACTTAGAAAAACGGACGTTTTTAAGGTTTGATCCATTTTCTAAAAAAAGATTGAAAAACGGGAGTTTTTTGGATGATGCAAATATCTTCAAACCTATCCAATTAAGGTCTCCGATTATAAGTTATATTAGGCAAAAACATGCAAAAACGGCCAGTTTCGAGATTCAATTGATTTCTTAAAAAAAGCTTGAAAAACATCAGTTTTGGGAAAATAAACCGTATTTCAAACTTAGCAAGTTATTGCCTGCGAATCTAAGTAATATAAACTAAAACCTGGAAAAACGGCCGTTTTTAAGGTTTTGTCCATTTCCAAAAAAAGAGTGAAAAGGGGGAGTTTTTTGGATGGTGCAAATATCTCCAAACTTATCTAATTAAGGTCTCCGATTATAAGTAATATTAGGCAAAAACATGCCAAAACGGCCAGTTTTGAGATTCAATCGATATCTTCAAAAAAGCTTGAAAAACGTTAGTTTGGGGAAAATAACCCGTTTTTCAAACATAGCAAGTTATTGCTCTTGAATCTAAGTAATATTAACCAAAACCTGGAAAAACGGCCGTTTTTAGGGTTCGTCCATTTCCAAAAAAAGAGTGAAAAGCGGGAGTTTTTTGGATGGTTCAAATATCTTCAAACCTATGCAAAATAGCCAGTTTCGAGATTCAATCGATTTCTTAAAAAAAGCTTGAAAAACGTCGGTTTTGGGAAAATAAACCGTTTTTCAAACTTAGCAGGTTACTGCTCTCGAATCTAAGTAATATTAACCAAAACCTGGAAAAACGGCCGTTTTTAAGGTTTGATCCATTTCCTAAAAAAGATTGAAAAACGGGAGTTTTTTTGGATAATGCAAATATCTTCAAACCTATCCAATTTAGGTCTCCTATTATAAGTAATATTATGCAAAAACATGCCAAAACGGCCAGTTTTGAGATTCAATCGATATCTTCAAAAAAGCTTGAAAAACGTTAGTTTGGGGAAAATAACCCGTTTTTCAAACATAGCAAGTTATTGCTCTTGAATCTAAGTAATATTAACCAAAACCTGGAAAAACGGCCGTTTTTAGGGTTTGTCCATTTCCAAAAAAAGACTGAAAAGCGGGAGTTTTTTGGATGGTGCAAATATCTTCAAACCTATGCAAAATAGCCAGTTTTGAGATTTAAGCGATTTCTTGAAAAATGCTTGAAAAACGTCAGTTTTGAGAACATAAACCTTTTTTCAAACTTAGCAAGTTATTGCTCTCGAATCTAAGTAATATTAACCAAAACCTAGAAAAACGGCCGTTTTTAAGGTTTGATCCATTTTCTAAAAAAAGATCGAAAAACGAGAGTTTTTTGGATGATGCAAATATCTTCAAACCTATCCAATTAAGGTCTCCGATTATAAGTTATATTAGGCAAAAACATGCAAAAACGGCCAGTTTTGAGATTCAATCGATTTTTTAAAAAAAGCTTGAAAAACGTCAGTTTTGGGAAAATAAACCGTTTTTCAAACTTAGCAAGTTATTGCTATCGAATCCAAGTAATATTGACCAAAACCTGGAAAAACGGCCGTTTTTAAGGTTTGATCCATTTCCTAAAAAAAGATTGAAAAACGGGAGTTTTTTGGATAATGCAAATATCTTCAAACCTATCCAATTAAGGTCTCCGATTATAAGTAATATTAGGCAAAAACATACAAAAACGGCCAGTTTTCAGATTCGAGCGATATCTTAAAAAAAAGCTTGAAAATCGTCAGTTCTGAGGAAATAAACCGTTTTTTAAACTTAGCGAGTTACTGCTCTCGAATCTAAGTAATATTAACCAAAACTTGGAAAAACGGACGTTTTGAAGGTTTGATCCATTTTCTAAAAAAAGATTGAAAAACGGGAGTTTTTTGGATGATGCAAATATCTTCAAACCTATCCAATTAAGGTCTCCGATTATAAGTTATATTAGGCAAAAACATGCAAAAACGGCCAGTTTCGAGATTCAATTGATTTCTTAAAAAAAGCTTGAAAAACATCAGTTTTGGGAAAATAAACCGTATTTCAAACTTAGCAAGTTATTGCTATCGAATCTAAGTAATATAAACTAAAACCTGGAAAAACGGCCGTTTTTAAGGTTTTGTCCATTTCCAAAAAAAGAGTGAAAAGCGGGAGTTTTTTGGATGGTGCAAATATCTCCAAACTTATCTAATTAAGGTCTCCGATTATAAGTAATATTAGGCAAAAACATGCAAAATGGCCAGTTTTGAGATTCAAGCGATTTCTTGAAAAATGCTTGAAAAACGTCAGTTTTGAGAACATAAACCTTTTTTCAAACTTAGCAAGTTATTGCTCTCGAATCTAAGTAATATTAACCAAAACCTAGAAAAACGGCCGTTTTTAAGGTTTGATCCATTTTCTAAAAAAGATTGAAAAACGGGAGTTTTTTGGATAATGCAAATATCTTCAAACCTATCCAATTAAGGTCTCCGATTATAAGTTATATTAGGCAAAAACATGCAAAAACGGCCAGTTTTGAGATTCAATCGATTTTTTAAAAAAAGCTTGAAAAACGTCAGTTTTGGGAAAATAAACCGTTTTTCAAACTTAGCAAGTTATTGCTATCGAATCCAAGTAATATTGACCAAAACCTGGAAAAACGGCCGTTTTTAAGGTTTGATCCATTTCCTAAAAAAGATTGAAAAACGGGAGTTTTTTTGGATAATGCAAATATCTTCAAACCTATCCAATTAAGGTCTCCGATTATAAGTAATATTAGGCAAAAACATACAAAAACGGCAAGTTTTCAGATTCGAGCGATATCTTAAAAAAAGCTTGAAAAACGTCAGTTCTGAAGAAATAAACCGTTTTTTAAACTTAGCGAGTTACTGCTCTCGAATCTAAGTAATATTAACCAAAACTTGGAAAAACGGACGTTTTTAACGTTTGATCCATTTTTTTAAAAAAGATTGAAAAACGGGAGTTTTTTGGATGATGCAAATATCTTCAAACCTATCCAATTAAGGTCTCCGATTATAAGTTATATTAGGCAAAAACATGCAAAAACGGCCAGTTTCGAGATTCAATTGATTTCTTAAAAAAAGCTTAAAAAACATCAGTTTTGGGAAAATAAACCGTATTTCAAACTTAGCAAGTTATTGCTATCGAATCTAAGTAATATAAACTAAAACCTGGAAAAACGGCCATTTTTAAGGTTTTGTCCATTTCCAAAAAAAGATGGAAAAGCGGGAGTTTTTTGGATGGTGCAAATATCTCCAAACTTATCTAATTAAGGTCTCCGATTATAAGTAATATTATGCAAAAACATGCAAAATGGCCAGTTTTGAGATTCAAGCGATTTATTGAAAAATGCTTGAAAAACGTCAGTTTTGAGAAAATATACCTTTTTTCAAACTTAGAAAATTATTGCTCTCGAATCTAAGTAATATTAACCAAAACCTAGAAAAACGGCCGTTTTTAAGGTTTGATCTATTTTTTAAAAAAAGATTGAAAAACGAGAGTTTTTTGGATGATGCAAATATCTTCAAATCTATCCAATTAAGGTCTCCGATTATAAGTTATATTAGGCAAAAACATGCGAAAACGGCCAATTTTGAGATTCAATCGATTTCTTCAAAAATGCTTGAAAAACGTCGGTTTGGGGAAAATTACCCGTTTTTCAAACTTAGCAAGTTACTGCTCTCGAATCTAAGTAATATTAACCAAAACCTGGAAAAACGGCCGTTTTAAAGGTTTGATCCATTTCCTAAAAAAGATTGAAAAACGGGACTTTTTTTGGATAATGCAATTATCTTCAAACCTATCCAATTAAGGTCTCCGATTATAAGTAATATTAGGCAAAAACATACAAAAACGGCCAGTTTTCAGATTCGAGCGATATCTTAAAAAAAGCTTGAAAAACGTCAGTTTTGAGAAAATAAACCGTTTTTTAAGCTTAGCGAGTTATTGCTCTCGAATCTAAGTAATATTAACCAAAACCTAGAAAAACGACCGTTTTTAAGGTTTGATCCATTTTCTAAAAAAAGATTGAAAAACAGGAGTTTTTTGGATGATGCAAATATCTTCAAACCTATCCAATTAAGGTCTCCGATTATAAGTTATATTAGGCAAAAACATGCAAAAACGGCCAGTTTCGAGATTCAATCGATTTCTTAAAAAAAAGCTTGAAAAACGTCGGTTTTGGGAAAATAAACCGTTTTTCAAACTTAGCAGGATACTGCTCTAGAAATCTAAGTAATATTAACCAAAACCTGGAAAAACGGCCGTTTTTAAGGTTTGATCCATTTCCTAAAAAAGATTGAAAAACGGGAGTTTTTTGGGTAATGCAAATATCTTCAAACCTATCCAATTTAGGTCTCCTATTATAAGTAATATTATGCAAAAACATGCCAAAACGGCCAGTTTTGAGATTCAATCGATATCTTCAAAAAAGCTTGAAAAACGTTAGTTTGGGGAAAATAACCCCTTTTTCAAACATAGCAAGTTATTGCTCTCGAATCAAAGTAATATTAACCAAAACCTGGAAAAACGGCCGTGTTTAAGGTTTTGTCCATTTCCAAAAAAAGAGTGAAAAGCGGGAGTTTTTTGGATGGTGCAAATATCTTCAAACCTATGCAAAATAGCCAGTTTTGAGATTTAAGCGATTTCTTGAAAAATGCGTGAAAAACGTCAGTTTTGAGAAAATAAACCTTTTTTCAAACTTAGCAAGTTATTGCTCTCGAATCTAAGTAATATTAACCAAAACCTAGAAAAACGGCCGTTTTTAAGGTTTGATCCATTTTCTAAAAAAAGATTGAAAAACGAGAGTTTTTTGGATGATGCAAATATCTTCAAACCTATCCAATTAAGGTCTCCGATTATAAGTTATATTAGGCAAAAACATGCAAAAAAGGCCAGTTTTGAGATTCAATCGATTTTTAAAAAAAAACTTGAAAAACGTCAGTTTTGGGAAAATAAACCGTTTTTCAAACTTAGCAAGTTATTGCTATCGAATCCAAGTAATATTGACCAAAACCTGGAAAAACGGCCGTTTTTAAGGTTTGATCCATTTCCTAAAAAAGATTGAAAAACGGGAGTTTTTTGGATAATGCAAATATCTTCAAACCTATCCAATTAAGGTCTCCGATTATAAGTAATATTAGGCAAAAACATACAAAAACGGCAAGTTTTCAGATTCGAGCGATATCTTAAAAAAAGCTTGAAAAACGTCAGTTCTGAGGAAATAAACCGTTTTTTAAACTTAGCGAGTTACTGCTCTCGAATCTAAGTAATATTAACCAAAACTTGGAAAAACGGACGTTTTTAAGGTTTGATCCATTTTCTAAAAAAAGATTGAAAAACGGGAGTTTTTTGGATGATGCAAATATCTTCAAACCTATCCAATTGAGGTCTCCGATTATAAGTTATATTAGGCAAAAACATGCAAAAACGGCCAGTTTCGAGATTCAATTGATTTCTTAAAAAAAGATTGAAAAACATCAGTTTTGGGAAAATAAACCGTATTTCAAACTTAGCAAGTTATTGCTATCGAATCTAAGTAATATAAACTAAAACCTGGAAAAACGGCCGTTTTTAAGGTTTTGTCCATTTCCAAAAAAAGAGTGAAAAGCGGGAGTTTTTTGGATGGTGCAAATATCTCCAAACTTATCTAATTAAGGTCTCCGATTATAAGTAATATTAGGCAAAAACATGCAAAATGGCCAGTTTTGAGATTCAAGCGATTTCTTGAAAAATGCTTGAAAAACGTCAGTTTTGAGAAAATAAACCTTTTTTTAAACTTAGCAAGTTATTGCTCTCGAATCTAAGTAATATTAACCAAAACCTAGAAAAACGGCCGTTTTTAAGGTTTGATCCATTTTCTAAAAAAAGATTGAAAAACGAGAGTTTTTTGGATGATGCAAATATCTTCAAACCTATCCAATTAAGGTCTCCGATTATAAGTTATATTAGGCAAAAACATGCAAAAACGGCCAGTTTTGAGATTCAATCGATTTCTTAAAAAAAGCTTGAAAAACGTCAGTTTTGGGAAAATAAACCGTTTTTCAAACTTAGCAAGTTATTCCTATCGAATCCAAGTAATATTGACCAAAACCTGGAAAAACGCCCGTTTTTAAGGTTTGATCCATTTCCTAAAAAAGATTGAAAAACGGGAGTTTTTTGGATAATGCAAATATCTTCAAACCTATCCAATTAGGTCTCCGATTATAAGTAATATTAGGCAAAAACATACAAAAACGGCCTGTTTTCAGATTCGAGCGATATCTTAAAAAAAGCTTGAAAAACGTCAGTTCTAAAGAAATAAACCGTTTTTTAAACTTAGCGAGTTACTGCTCTCGAATCTAAGTAATATTAACCAAAACTTGGAAAAACGGACGTTTTTAAGGTTTGATCCATTTTCTAAAAAAAAAGATTGAAAAACGGGAGTTTTTTGGATGATGCAAATATCTTCAAACCTATCCAATTAAGGTCTCCGAATATAAGTTATATTAGGCAAAAACATGCAAAAACGGCCAGTTTTGAGATTCAATCGATTTTTTAAAAAAAGCTTGAAAAACGTCAGTTTTGGGAAAATAAACCGTTTTTCAAACTTAGCAAGTTATTGCTATCGAATCCAAGTAATATTGACCAAAACCTGGAAAAACGGCCGTTTTTAAGGTTTGATCCATTTCCTAAAAAAGATTGAAAAACGGGAGTTTTTTGGATAATGCAAATATCTTCAAACCTATCCAATTAAGGTCTCCGATTATAAGTAATATTAGGCAAAAACATACAAAAACGGCCAGTTTTCAGATTCGAGCGATATCTTAAAAAAAAGCTTGAAAAACGTCAGTTCTGAGGAAATAAACCGTTTTTTAAACTTAGCGAGTTACTGCTCTCGAATCTAAGTAATATTAACCAAAACTTGGAAAAACGGACGTTTTTAAGGTTTGATCCATTTTCTAAAAAAAGATTGAAAAACGGGAGTTTTTTGGATGATGCAAATATCTTCAAACCTATCCAATTAAGGTCTCCGATTATAAGTTATATTAGGCAAAAACATGCAAAAACGGCCAGTTTCGAGATTCAATTGATTTCTTAAAAAAAGCTTGAAAAACATCAGTTTTGGGAAAATAAACCGTATTTCAAACTTAGCAAGTTATTGCTATCGAATCTAAGTAATATAAACTAAAACCTGGAAAAACGGCCGTTTTTAAGGTTTTGTCCATTTCCAAAAAAAGAGTGAAAAGCGGGAGTTTTTTGGATGGTGCAAATATCTTCAAACCTATGCAAAATAGCCAGTTTTGAGATTTAAGCGATTTCTTGAAAAATGCGTGAAAAACGTCAGTTTTGAGAAAATAAACCTTTTTTCAAACTAAGCAAGTTATTGCTCTCGAATCTAAGTAATATTAACCAAAACCTAGAAAAACGGCCGTTTTTAAGGTTTGATCCATTTTCTAAAAAAAGATTGAAAAACGAGAGTTTTTTGGATGATGCAAATATCTTCAAACCTATCCAATTAAGGTCTCCGATTATAAGTTATATTAGGCAAAAACATGCAAAAACGGCCAGTTTTGAGATTCAATCGATTTTTTAAAAAAAGCTTGAAAAACGTCAGTTTTGGGAAAATAAACCGTTTTTCAAACTTAGCAAATTATTGCTATCGAATCCAAGTAATATTGACCAAAACCTGGAAAAACGGCCGTTTTTAAGGTTTGATCCATTTCCTAAAAAAGATTGAAAAACGGGAGTTTTTTTGGATAATGCAAATATCTTCAAACCTATCCAATTAAGGTCTCCGATTATAAGTAATATTAGGCAAAAACATACAAAAACGGCAAGTTTTCAGATTCGAGCGATATCTTAAAAAAAGCTTGAAAAACGTCAGTTCTGAGGAAATAAACCGTTTTTTAAACTTAGCGAGTTACTGCTCTCGAATCTAAGTAATATTAACCAAAACTTGGAAAAACGGACGTTTTTAACGTTTGATCCATTTTTTAAAAAAAGATTGAAAAACGGGAGTTTTTTGGATGATGCAAATATCTTCAAACCTATCCAATTAAGGTCTCCGATTATAAGTTATATTAGGCAAAAACATGCAAAAACGGCCAGTTTCGAGATTCAATTGATTTCTTAAAAAAAGCTTGAAAAACATCAGTTTTGGGAAAATAAACCGTATTTCAAACTTAGCAAGTTATTGCTATCGAATCTAAGTAATATAAACTAAAACCTGGAAAAACGGCCGTTTTTAAGGTTTTGTCCATTTCCAAAAAAAGAGTGAAAAGCGGGAGTTTTTTGGATGGTGCAAATATCTCCAAACTTATCTAATTAAGGTCTCCGATTATAAGTAATATTATGCAAAAACATGCAAAATGGCCAGTTTTGAGATTCAAGCGATTTCTTGAAAAATGCTTGAAAAACGTCAGTTTTGAGAAAATATACCTTTTTTCAAACTTAGAAAATTATTGCTCTCGAATCTAAGTAATATTAACCAAAACCTAGAAAAACGGCCGTTTTTAAGGTTTGATCTATTTTTTAAAAAAAGATTGAAAAACGAGAGTTTTTTGGATGATGCAAATATCTTCAAATCTATCCAATTAAGGTCTCCGATTATAAGTTATATTAGGCAAAACATGCGAAAACGGCCAATTTTGAGATTCAATCGATTTCTTAAAAAAAGCTTGAAAAACGTCGGTTTTGGGAAAATAAACCGTTTTTCAAACTTAGCAGGTTACTGCTCTCGAATCTAAGTAATATTAACCAAAACCTGGAAAAACGGCCGTTTTTAAGGTTTGATCCATTTCCTAAAAAAGATTGAAAAACGGGAGTTTTTTTGGATAATGCAAATATCTTCAAACCTATCCAATTTAGGTCTCCTATTATAAGTAATATTATGCAAAAACATGCCAAAACGGCCAGTTTTGAGATTCAATCGATATCTTCAAAAAAGCTTGAAAAACGTTAGTTTGGGGAAAATAACCCGTTTTTCAAACATAGCAAGTTATTGCTCTTGAATCTAAGTAATATTAACCAAAACCTGGAAAAACGGCCGTTTTTAGGGTTTGTCCATTTCCAAAAAAAGACTGAAAAGCGGGAGTTTTTTGGATGATGCAAATATCTTCAAACATATCCAATTAAGGTTTCCGATTATAAGTTATATTAGGCAAAAACATGCAAAAACGGTCAGTTTCGAGATTCAATCGATTTCTTAAAAAAAGCTTGAAAAACGTCGGTTTTGGGAAAATAAACCGTTTTTCAAACTTAGCAGGTTACTGCTCTCGAATCTAAGTAATATTAACCAAAACCTGGAAAAACGGCCGTTTTTAAGGTTTGATCCATTTCCTAAAAAAGATTGAAAAACAGGAGTTTTTTTGGATAATGCAAATATCTTCAAACCTATCCAATTTAGGTCTCCTATTATAAGTAATATTATGCAAAAACATGCCAAAACGGCCAGTTTTGAGATTCAATCGATATCTTTAAAAAAGCTTGAAAAACGTTAGTTTGGGGAAAATAACCCGTTTTTCAAACATAGCAAGTTATTGCTCTCGAATCTAAGTAATATTAACCAAAACCTGGAAAAACGGCCGTTTTTAAGGTTTTGTCCATTTCCAAAAAAAGAGTGAAAAGCGGGAGTTTTTTGGATGGTGCAAATATCTTCAAACCTATGCAAAATAGCCAGTTTTGAGATTTAAGCGATTTTTTGAAAAAAGCTTGAAAAACGTCAGTTCTGAGGAAATAAACCGTTTTTTAAACTTAGCGAGTTACTGCTCTCGAATCTAAGTAATATTAACCAAAACTTGGAAAAACGGACGTTTTTAACGTTTGATCCATTTTTTAAAAAAAGATTGAAAAACGGGAGTTTTTTGGATGATGTAAATATCTTCAAACCTATCCAATTAAGGTCTCCGATTATAAGTTATATTAGGCAAAAACATGCAAAAACGGCCAGTTTCGAGATTCAATTGATTTCTTAAAAAAAGCTTGAAAAACATCAGTTTTGGGAAAATAAACCGTATTTCAAACTTAGCAAGTTATTGCTATCGAATCTAAGTAATATAAACTAAAACCTGGAAAAACGGCCGTTTTTAAGGTTTTGTCCATTTCCAAAAAAAGAGTGAAAAGCGGGAGTTTTTTGGATGGTGCAAATATCTCCAAACTTATCTAATTAAGGTCTCCGATTATAAGTAATATTATGCAAAAACATGCAAAATGGCCAGTTTTGAGATTCAAGCGATTTCTTGAAAAATGCTTGAAAAACGTCAGTTTTGAGAAAATATACCTTTTTTCAAACTTAGAAAATTATTGCTCTCGAATCTAAGTAATATTAACCAAAACCTAGAAAAACGGCCGTTTTTAAGGTTTGATCTATTTTTTAAAAAAAGATTGAAAAACGAGAGTTTTTTGGATGATGCAAATATCTTCAAATCTATCCAATTAAGGTCTCCGATTATAAGTTATATTAGGCAAAAACATGCGAAAACGGCCAATTTTGATTTTCAATCGATTTCTTCAAAAATGCTTGAAAAACGTCGGTTTGGGGAAAATTACCCGTTTTTCAAACTTAGCAAGTTACTGCTCTCGAATCTAAGTAATATTAACCAAAACCTGGAAAAACGGCCGTTTTTAAGGTTTTGTCCATTTCCAAAAAAAGAGTGAAAAGCGGGAGTTTTTTGGATGGTGCAAATATCTCCAAACTTATCTAATTAAGGTCTCCGATTATAAGTAATATTATGCAAAAACATGCAAAATGGCCAGTTTTGAGATTCAAGCGATTTCTTGAAAAATGCTTGAAAAACGTCAGTTTTGAGAAAATATACCTTTTTTCAAACTTAGAAAATTATTGCTCTCGAATCTAAGTAATATTAACCAAAACCTAGAAAAACGGCCGTTTTTAAGGTTTGATCTATTTTTTAAAAAAAGATTGAAAAACGAGAGTTTTTTTGGATGATGCAAATATCTTCAAATCTATCCAATTAAGGTCTCCGATTATAAGTTATATTAGGCAAAAACATGCGAAAACGGCCAATTTTGAGATTCAATCGATTTCTTCAAAAATGCTTGAAAAACGTCGGTTTGGGGAAAATTACCCGTTTTTCAAACTTAGCAAGTTACAGCTCTCGAATCTAAGTAATATTAACCAAAACCTGGAAAAACGGCCGTTTTTAAGGTTTGATCCATTTCCTAAAAAAGATTGAAAAACGGGACTTTTTTTGGATAATGCAATTATCTTCAAACCTATCCAATTAAGGTCTCCGATTATAAGTAATATTAGGCAAAAACATACAAAAACGGCAAGTTTTCAGATTCGAGCGATATCTTAAAAAAAGCTTGAAAAACGTCAGTTCTGAGGAAATAAACCGTTTTTTAAACTTAGCGAGTTACTGCTCTCGAATCTAAGTAATATTAACCAAAACTTAGAAAAACGGACGTTTTTAAGGTTTGATCCATTTTCTAAAAAAAGATTGAAAAACGGGAGTTTTTTGGATGATGCAAATATCTTCAAACCTATCCAATTGAGGTCTCCGATTATAAGTTATATTAGGCAAAAACATGCAAAAACGGCCAGTTTCGAGATTCAATTGATTTCTTAAAAAAAGATTGAAAAACATCAGTTTTGGGAAAATAAACCGTATTTCAAACTTAGCAAGTTATTGCTATCGAATCTAAGTAATATAAACTAAAACCTGGAAAAACGGCCGTTTTTAAGGTTTTGTCCATTTCCAAAAAAAGAGTGAAAAGCGGGAGTTTTTTGGATGGTGCAAATATCTCCAAACTTATCTAATTAAGGTCTCCGATTATAAGTAATATTAGGCAAAAACATGCAAAATGGCCAGTTTTGAGATTCAAGCGATTTCTTGAAAAATGCTTGAAAAACGTCAGTTTTGAGAAAATAAACCTTTTTTTAAACTTAGCAAGTTATTGCTCTCGAATCTAAGTAATATTAACCAAAACCTAGAAAAACGGCCGTTTTTAAGGTTTGATCCATTTTCTAAAAAAAGATTGAAAAACGAGAGTTTTTTGGATGATGCAAATATCTTCAAACCTATCCAATTAAGGTCTCCGATTATAAGTTATATTAGGCAAAAACATGCAAAAATGGCCAGTTTTGAGATTCAATCGATTTCTTAAAAAAAGCTTGAAAAACGTCAGTTTTGGGAAAATAAACCGTTTTTCAAACTTAGCAAGTTATTCCTATCGAATCCAAGTAATATTGACCAAAACCTGTAAAAACGGCCGTTTTTAAGGTTTGATCCATTTCCTAAAAAAGATTGAAAAACGGGAGTTTTTTTGGATAATGCAAATATCTTCAAACCTATCCAATTAGGTCTCCGATTATAAGTAATATTAGGCAAAAACATACAAAAACGGCCTGTTTTCAGATTCGAGCGATATCTTAAAAAAAGCTTGAAAAACGTCAGTTCTGAGGAAATAAACCGTTTTTTAAACTTAGCGAGTTACTGCTCTCGAATCTAAGTAATATTAACCAAAACTTGGAAAAACGGACGTTTTTAAGGTTTGATCCATTTTCTAAAAAAAAAGATTGAAAAACGGGAGTTTTTTGGATGATGCAAATATCTTCAAACCTATCCAATTAAGGTCTCCGAATATAAGTTATATTAGGCAAAAACATGCAAAAACGGCCAGTTTTGAGATTCAATCGATTTTTTAAAAAAAGCTTGAAAAACGTCAGTTTTGGGAAAATAAACCGTTTTTCAAACTTAGCAAGTTATTGCTATCGAATCCAAGTACTATTGACCAAAACCTGGAAAAACGGCCGTTTTTAAGGTTTGATCCATTTCCTAAAAAAGATTGAAAAACGGGAGTTTTTTGGATAATGCAAATATCTTCAAACCTATCCAATTAAGGTCTCCGATTATAAGTAATATTAGGCCAAAACATACAAAAACGGCCAGTTTTCAGATTCGAGCGATATCTTAAAAAAAAGCTTGAAAAACGTCAGTTCTGAGGAAATAAACCGTTTTTTAAACTTAGCGAGTTACTGCTCTCGAATCTAAGTAATATTAACCAAAACTTGGAAAAACGGACGTTTTTAAGGTTTGATCCATTTTCTAAAAAAAGATTGAAAAACGGGAGTTTTTTGGATGATGCAAATATCTTCAAACCTATCCAATTAAGGTCTCCGATTATAAGTTATATTAGGCAAAAACATGCAAAAACGGCCAGTTTCGAGATTCAATTGATTTCTTAAAAAAAGCTTGAAAAACATCAGTTTTGGGAAAATAAACCGTATTTCAAACTTAGCAAGTTATTGCTATCGAATCTAAGTAATATAAACTAAAACCTGGAAAAACGGCCGTTTTTAAGGTTTTGTCCATTTCCAAAAAAAGAGTGAAAAGCGGGAGTTTTTTGGATGGTGCAAATATCTCCAAACTTATCTAATTAAGGTCTCCGATTATAAGTAATATTAGGCAAAAACATGCAAAATGGCCAGTTTTGAGATTCAAGCGATTTCTTGAAAAATGCTTGAAAAACGTCAGTTTTGAGAAAATAAACCTTTTTTTAAACTTAGCAAGTTATTGCTCTCGAATCTAAGTAATATTAACCAAAACCTAGAAAAACGGCCGTTTTTAAGGTTTGATCCATTTTCTAAAAAAAGATTGAAAAACGAGAGTTTTTTGGATGATGCAAATATCTTCAAACCTATCCAATTAAGGTCTCCGATTATAAGTTATATTAGGCAAAAACATGCAAAAATGGCCAGTTTTGAGATTCAATCGATTTCTTAAAAAAAGCTTGAAAAACGTCAGTTTTGGGAAAATAAACCGTTTTTCAAACTTAGCAAGTTATTCCTATCGAATCCAAGTAATATTGACCAAAACCTGGAAAAACGGCCGTTTTTAAGGTTTGATCCATTTCCTAAAAAAGATTGAAAAACGGGAGTTTTTTGGATAATGCAAATATCTTCAAACCTATCCAATTAGGTCTCCGATTATAAGTAATATTAGGCAAAAACATACAAAAACGGCCTGTTTTCAGATTCGAGCGATATCTTAAAAAAAGCTTGAAAAACGTCAGTTCTGAGGAAATAAACCGTTTTTTAAACTTAGCGAGTTACTGCTCTCGAATCTAAGTAATATTAACCAAAACTTGGAAAAACGGACGTTTTTAAGGTTTGATCCATTTTCTAAAAAAAAAGATTGAAAAACGGGAGTTTTTTGGATGATGCAAATATCTTCAAACCTATCCAATTAAGGTCTCCGAATATAAGTTATATTAGGCAAAAACATGCAAAAACGGCCAGTTTTGAGATTCAATCGATTTTTTAAAAAAAGCTTGAAAAACGTCAGTTTTGGGAAAATAAACCGTTTTTCAAACTTAGCAAGTTATTGCTATCGAATCCAAGTACTATTGACCAAAACCTGGAAAAACGGCCGTTTTTAAGGTTTGATCCATTTCCTAAAAAAGATTGAAAAACGGGAGTTTTTTGGATAATGCAAATATCTTCAAACCTATCCAATTAAGGTCTCCGATTATAAGTAATATTAGGCAAAAACATACAAAAACGGCCAGTTTTCAGATTCGAGCGATATCTTAAAAAAAAGCTTGAAAAACGTCAGTTCTGAGGAAATAAACCGTTTTTTAAACTTAGCGAGTTACTGCTCTCGAATCTAAGTAATATTAACCAAAACTTGGAAAAACGGACGTTTTTAAGGTTTGATCCATTTTCTAAAAAAAGATTGAAAAACGGGAGTTTTTTGGATGATGCAAATATCTTCAAACCTATCCAATTAAGGTCTCCGATTATAAGTTATATTAGGCAAAAACATGCAAAAACGGCCAGTTTCGAGATTCAATTGATTTCTTAAAAAAAGCTTGAAAAACATCAGTTTTGGGAAAATAAACCGTATTTCAAACTTAGCAAGTTATTGCTATCGAATCTAAGTAATATAAACTAAAACCTGGAAAAACGGCCGTTTTTAAGGTTTTGTCCATTTCCAAAAAAAGAGTGAAAAGCGGGAGTTTTTTGGATGGTGCAAATATCTTCAAACCTATGCAAAATAGCCAGTTTTGAGATTTAAGCGATTTCTTGAAAAATGCGTGAAAAACGTCAGTTTTGAGAAAATAAACCTTTTTTCAAACTAAGCAAGTTATTGCTCTCGAATCTAAGTAATATTAACCAAAACCTAGAAAAACGGCCGTTTTTAAGGTTTGATCCATTTTCTAAAAAAAGATTGAAAAACGAGAGTTTTTTGGATGATGCAAATATCTTCAAACCTATCCAATTAAGGTCTCCGATTATAAGTTATATTAGGCAAAAACATGCAAAAACGGCCAGTTTTGAGATTCAATCGATTTTTTAAAAAAAGCTTGAAAAACGTCAGTTTTGGGAAAATAAACCGTTTTTCAAACTTAGCAAATTATTGCTATCGAATCCAAGTAATATTGACCAAAACCTGGAAAAACGGCCGTTTTTAAGGTTTGATCCATTTCCTAAAAAAGATTGAAAAACGGGAGTTTTTTGGATGATGCAAATATCTTCAAACCTATCCAATTAAGGTCTCCGATTATAAGTTATATTAGGCAAAAACATGCAAAAACGGCCAGTTTCGAGATTCAATTGATTTCTTAAAAAAAGCTTGAAAAACATCAGTTTTGGGAAAATAAACCGTATTTCAAACTTAGCAAGTTATTGCTATCGAATCTAAGTAATATAAACTAAAACCTGGAAAAACGGCCGTTTTTAAGGTTTTGTCCATTTCCAAAAAAAGAGTGAAAAGCGGGAGTTTTTTGGATGGTGCAAATATCTTCAAACCTATGCAAAATAGCCAGTTTTGAGATTTAAGCGATTTCTTGAAAAATGCGTGAAAAACGTCAGTTTTGAGAAAATAAACCTTTTTTCAAACTAAGCAAGTTATTGCTCTCGAATCTAAGTAATATTAACCAAAACCTAGAAAAACGGCCGTTTTTAAGGTTTGATCCATTTTCTAAAAAAAGATTGAAAAACGAGAGTTTTTTGGATGATGCAAATATCTTCAAACCTATCCAATTAAGGTCTCCGATTATAAGTTATATTAGGCAAAAACATGCAAAAACGGCCAGTTTTGAGATTCAATCGATTTTTTAAAAAAAGCTTGAAAAACGTCAGTTTTGGGAAAATAAACCGTTTTTCAAACTTAGCAAATTATTGCTATCGAATCCAAGTAATATTGACCAAAACCTGGAAAAACGGCCGTTTTTAAGGTTTGATCCATTTCCTAAAAAAGATTGAAAAACGGGAGTTTTTTTGGATAATGCAAATATCTTCAAACCTATCCAATTAAGGTCTCCGATTATAAGTAATATTAGGCAAAAACATACAAAAACGGCAAGTTTTCAGATTCGAGCGATATCTTAAAAAAAGCTTGAAAAACGTCAGTTCTGAGGAAATAAACCGTTTTTTAAACTTAGCGAGTTACTGCTCTCGAATCTAAGTAATATTAACCAAAACTTGGAAAAACGGACGTTTTTAACGTTTGATCCATTTTTTAAAAAAAGATTGAAAAACGGGAGTTTTTTGGATGATGCAAATATCTTCAAACCTATCCAATTAAGGTCTCCGATTATAAGTTATATTAGGCAAAAACATGCAAAAACGGCCAGTTTCGAGATTCAATTGATTTCTTAAAAAAAGCTTGAAAAACATCAGTTTTGGGAAAATAAACCGTATTTCAAACTTAGCAAGTTATTGCTATCGAATCTAAGTAATATAAACTAAAACCTGGAAAAACGGCCGTTTTTAAGGTTTTGTCCATTTCCAAAAAAAGAGTGAAAAGCGGGAGTTTTTTGGATGGTGCAAATATCTCCAAACTTATCTAATTAAGGTCTCCGATTATAAGTAATATTATGCAAAAACATGCAAAATGGCCAGTTTTGAGATTCAAGCGATTTCTTGAAAAATGCTTGAAAAACGTCAGTTTTGAGAAAATATACCTTTTTTCAAACTTAGAAAATTATTGCTCTCGAATCTAAGTAATATTAACCAAAACCTAGAAAAACGGCCGTTTTTAAGGTTTGATCTATTTTTTAAAAAAAGATTGAAAAACGAGAGTTTTTTGGATGATGCAAATATCTTCAAATCTATCCAATTAAGGTCTCCGATTATAAGTTATATTAGGCAAAACATGCGAAAACGGCCAATTTTGAGATTCAATCGATTTCTTAAAAAAAGCTTGAAAAACGTCGGTTTTGGGAAAATAAACCGTTTTTCAAACTTAGCAGGTTACTGCTCTCGAATCTAAGTAATATTAACCAAAACCTGGAAAAACGGCCGTTTTTAAGGTTTGATCCATTTCCTAAAAAAGATTGAAAAACGGGAGTTTTTTTGGATAATGCAAATATCTTCAAACCTATCCAATTTAGGTCTCCTATTATAAGTAATATTATGCAAAAACATGCCAAAACGGCCAGTTTTGAGATTCAATCGATATCTTCAAAAAAGCTTGAAAAACGTTAGTTTGGGGAAAATAACCCGTTTTTCAAACATAGCAAGTTATTGCTCTTGAATCTAAGTAATATTAACCAAAACCTGGAAAAACGGCCGTTTTTAGGGTTTGTCCATTTCCAAAAAAAGACTGAAAAGCGGGAGTTTTTTGGATGATGCAAATATCTTCAAACATATCCAATTAAGGTTTCCGATTATAAGTTATATTAGGCAAAAACATGCAAAAACGGTCAGTTTCGAGATTCAATCGATTTCTTAAAAAAAGCTTGAAAAACGTCGGTTTTGGGAAAATAAACCGTTTTTCAAACTTAGCAGGTTACTGCTCTCGAATCTAAGTAATATTAACCAAAACCTGGAAAAACGGCCGTTTTTAAGGTTTGATCCATTTCCTAAAAAAGATTGAAAAACAGGAGTTTTTTTGGATAATGCAAATATCTTCAAACCTATCCAATTTAGGTCTCCTATTATAAGTAATATTATGCAAAAACATGCCAAAACGGCCAGTTTTGAGATTCAATCGATATCTTTAAAAAAGCTTGAAAAACGTTAGTTTGGGGAAAATAACCCGTTTTTCAAACATAGCAAGTTATTGCTCTCGAATCTAAGTAATATTAACCAAAACCTGGAAAAACGGCCGTTTTTAAGGTTTTGTCCATTTCCAAAAAAAGAGTGAAAAGCGGGAGTTTTTTGGATGGTGCAAATATCTTCAAACCTATGCAAAATAGCCAGTTTTGAGATTTAAGCGATTTTTTGAAAAAAGCTTGAAAAACGTCAGTTCTGAGGAAATAAACCGTTTTTTAAACTTAGCGAGTTACTGCTCTCGAATCTAAGTAATATTAACCAAAACTTGGAAAAACGGACGTTTTTAACGTTTGATCCATTTTTTAAAAAAAGATTGAAAAACGGGAGTTTTTTGGATGATGTGAATATCTTCAAACCTATCCAATTAAGGTCTCCGATTATAAGTTATATTAGGCAAAAACATGCAAAAACGGCCAGTTTCGAGATTCAATTGATTTCTTAAAAAAAGCTTGAAAAACATCAGTTTTGGGAAAATAAACCGTATTTCAAACTTAGCAAGTTATTGCTATCGAATCTAAGTAATATAAACTAAAACCTGGAAAAACGGCCGTTTTTAAGGTTTTGTCCATTTCCAAAAAAAGAGTGAAAAGCGGGAGTTTTTTGGATGGTGCAAATATCTCCAAACTTATCTAATTAAGGTCTCCGATTATAAGTAATATTATGCAAAAACATGCAAAATGGCCAGTTTTGAGATTCAAGCGATTTCTTGAAAAATGCTTGAAAAACGTCAGTTTTGAGAAAATATACCTTTTTTCAAACTTAGAAAATTATTGCTCTCGAATCTAAGTAATATTAACCAAAACCTAGAAAAACGGCCGTTTTTAAGGTTTGATCTATTTTTTAAAAAAAGATTGAAAAACGAGAGTTTTTTGGATGATGCAAATATCTTCAAATCTATCCAATTAAGGTCTCCGATTATAAGTTATATTAGGCAAAAACATGCGAAAACGGCCAATTTTGATTTTCAATCGATTTCTTCAAAAATGCTTGAAAAACGTCGGTTTGGGGAAAATTACCCGTTTTTCAAACTTAGCAAGTTACTGCTCTCGAATCTAAGTAATATTAACCAAAACCTGGAAAAACGGCCGTTTTTAAGGTTTTGTCCATTTCCAAAAAAAGAGTGAAAAGCGGGAGTTTTTTGGATGGTGCAAATATCTCCAAACTTATCTAATTAAGGTCTCCGATTATAAGTAATATTATGCAAAAACATGCAAAATGGCCAGTTTTGAGATTCAAGCGATTTCTTGAAAAATGCTTGAAAAACGTCAGTTTTGAGAAAATATACCTTTTTTCAAACTTAGAAAATTATTGCTCTCGAATCTAAGTAATATTAACCAAAACCTAGAAAAACGGCCGTTTTTAAGGTTTGATCTATTTTTTAAAAAAAGATTGAAAAACGAGAGTTTTTTTGGATGATGCAAATATCTTCAAATCTATCCAATTAAGGTCTCCGATTATAAGTTATATTAGGCAAAAACATGCGAAAACGGCCAATTTTGAGATTCAATCGATTTCTTCAAAAATGCTTGAAAAACGTCGGTTTGGGGAAAATTACCCGTTTTTCAAACTTAGCAAGTTACAGCTCTCGAATCTAAGTAATATTAACCAAAACCTGGAAAAACGGCCGTTTTTAAGGTTTGATCCATTTCCTAAAAAAGATTGAAAAACGGGACTTTTTTTGGATAATGCAATTATCTTCAAACCTATCCAATTAAGGTCTCCGATTATAAGTAATATTAGGCAAAAACATACAAAAACGGCAAGTTTTCAGATTCGAGCGATATCTTAAAAAAAGCTTGAAAAACGTCAGTTCTGAGGAAATAAACCGTTTTTTAAACTTAGCGAGTTACTGCTCTCGAATCTAAGTAATATTAACCAAAACTTAGAAAAACGGACGTTTTTAAGGTTTGATCCATTTTCTAAAAAAAGATTGAAAAACGGGAGTTTTTTGGATGATGCAAATATCTTCAAACCTATCCAATTGAGGTCTCCGATTATAAGTTATATTAGGCAAAAACATGCAAAAACGGCCAGTTTCGAGATTCAATTGATTTCTTAAAAAAAGATTGAAAAACATCAGTTTTGGGAAAATAAACCGTATTTCAAACTTAGCAAGTTATTGCTATCGAATCTAAGTAATATAAACTAAAACCTGGAAAAACGGCCGTTTTTAAGGTTTTGTCCATTTCCAAAAAAAGAGTGAAAAGCGGGAGTTTTTTGGATGGTGCAAATATCTCCAAACTTATCTAATTAAGGTCTCCGATTATAAGTAATATTAGGCAAAAACATGCAAAATGGCCAGTTTTGAGATTCAAGCGATTTCTTGAAAAATGCTTGAAAAACGTCAGTTTTGAGAAAATAAACCTTTTTTTAAACTTAGCAAGTTATTGCTCTCGAATCTAAGTAATATTAACCAAAACCTAGAAAAACGGCCGTTTTTAAGGTTTGATCCATTTTCTAAAAAAAGATTGAAAAACGAGAGTTTTTTGGATGATGCAAATATCTTCAAACCTATCCAATTAAGGTCTCCGATTATAAGTTATATTAGGCAAAAACATGCAAAAATGGCCAGTTTTGAGATTCAATCGATTTCTTAAAAAAAGCTTGAAAAACGTCAGTTTTGGGAAAATAAACCGTTTTTCAAACTTAGCAAGTTATTCCTATCGAATCCAAGTAATATTGACCAAAACCTGTAAAAACGGCCGTTTTTAAGGTTTGATCCATTTCCTAAAAAAGATTGAAAAACGGGAGTTTTTTTGGATAATGCAAATATCTTCAAACCTATCCAATTAGGTCTCCGATTATAAGTAATATTAGGCAAAAACATACAAAAACGGCCTGTTTTCAGATTCGAGCGATATCTTAAAAAAAGCTTGAAAAACGTCAGTTCTGAGGAAATAAACCGTTTTTTAAACTTAGCGAGTTACTGCTCTCGAATCTAAGTAATATTAACCAAAACTTGGAAAAACGGACGTTTTTAAGGTTTGATCCATTTTCTAAAAAAAAAGATTGAAAAACGGGAGTTTTTTGGATGATGCAAATATCTTCAAACCTATCCAATTAAGGTCTCCGAATATAAGTTATATTAGGCAAAAACATGCAAAAACGGCCAGTTTTGAGATTCAATCGATTTTTTAAAAAAAGCTTGAAAAACGTCAGTTTTGGGAAAATAAACCGTTTTTCAAACTTAGCAAGTTATTGCTATCGAATCCAAGTACTATTGACCAAAACCTGGAAAAACGGCCGTTTTTAAGGTTTGATCCATTTCCTAAAAAAGATTGAAAAACGGGAGTTTTTTGGATAATGCAAATATCTTCAAACCTATCCAATTAAGGTCTCCGATTATAAGTAATATTAGGCCAAAACATACAAAAACGGCCAGTTTTCAGATTCGAGCGATATCTTAAAAAAAAGCTTGAAAAACGTCAGTTCTGAGGAAATAAACCGTTTTTTAAACTTAGCGAGTTACTGCTCTCGAATCTAAGTAATATTAACCAAAACTTGGAAAAACGGACGTTTTTAAGGTTTGATCCATTTTCTAAAAAAAGATTGAAAAACGGGAGTTTTTTGGATGATGCAAATATCTTCAAACCTATCCAATTAAGGTCTCCGATTATAAGTTATATTAGGCAAAAACATGCAAAAACGGCCAGTTTCGAGATTCAATTGATTTCTTAAAAAAAGCTTGAAAAACATCAGTTTTGGGAAAATAAACCGTATTTCAAACTTAGCAAGTTATTGCTATCGAATCTAAGTAATATAAACTAAAACCTGGAAAAACGGCCGTTTTTAAGGTTTTGTCCATTTCCAAAAAAAGAGTGAAAAGCGGGAGTTTTTTGGATGGTGCAAATATCTCCAAACTTATCTAATTAAGGTCACCGATTATAAGTAATATTAGGCAAAAACATGCAAAATGGCCAGTTTTGAGATTCAAGCGATTTCTTGAAAAATGCTTGAAAAACGTCAGTTTTGAGAAAATAAACCTTTTTTTAAACTTAGCAAGTTATTGCTCTCGAATCTAAGTAATATTAACCAAAACCTAGAAAAACGGCCGTTTTTAAGGTTTGATCCATTTTCTAAAAAAAGATTGAAAAACGAGAGTTTTTTGGATGATGCAAATATCTTCAAACCTATCCAATTAAGGTCTCCGATTATAAGTTATATTAGGCAAAAACATGCAAAAATGGCCAGTTTTGAGATTCAATCGATTTCTTAAAAAAAGCTTGAAAAACGTCAGTTTTGGGAAAATAAACCGTTTTTCAAACTTAGCAAGTTATTCCTATCGAATCCAAGTAATATTGACCAAAACCTGGAAAAACGGCCGTTTTTAAGGTTTGATCCATTTCCTAAAAAAGATTGAAAAACGGGAGTTTTTTGGATAATGCAAATATCTTCAAACCTATCCAATTAGGTCTCCGATTATAAGTAATATTAGGCAAAAACATACAAAAACGGCCTGTTTTCAGATTCGAGCGATATCTTAAAAAAAGCTTGAAAAACGTCAGTTCTGAGGAAATAAACCGTTTTTTAAACTTAGCGAGTTACTGCTCTCGAATCTAAGTAATATTAACCAAAACTTGGAAAAACGGACGTTTTTAAGGTTTGATCCATTTTCTAAAAAAAAAGATTGAAAAACGGGAGTTTTTTGGATGATGCAAATATCTTCAAACCTATCCAATTAAGGTCTCCGAATATAAGTTATATTAGGCAAAAACATGCAAAAACGGCCAGTTTTGAGATTCAATCGATTTTTTAAAAAAAGCTTGAAAAACGTCAGTTTTGGGAAAATAAACCGTTTTTCAAACTTAGCAAGTTATTGCTATCGAATCCAAGTACTATTGACCAAAACCTGGAAAAACGGCCGTTTTTAAGGTTTGATCCATTTCCTAAAAAAGATTGAAAAACGGGAGTTTTTTGGATAATGCAAATATCTTCAAACCTATCCAATTAAGGTCTCCGATTATAAGTAATATTAGGCAAAAACATACAAAAACGGCCAGTTTTCAGATTCGAGCGATATCTTAAAAAAAAGCTTGAAAAACGTCAGTTCTGAGGAAATAAACCGTTTTTTAAACTTAGCGAGTTACTGCTCTCGAATCTAAGTAATATTAACCAAAACTTGGAAAAACGGACGTTTTTAAGGTTTGATCCATTTTCTAAAAAAAGATTGAAAAACGGGAGTTTTTTGGATGATGCAAATATCTTCAAACCTATCCAATTAAGGTCTCCGATTATAAGTTATATTAGGCAAAAACATGCAAAAACGGCCAGTTTCGAGATTCAATTGATTTCTTAAAAAAAGCTTGAAAAACATCAGTTTTGGGAAAATAAACCGTATTTCAAACTTAGCAAGTTATTGCTATCGAATCTAAGTAATATAAACTAAAACCTGGAAAAACGGCCGTTTTTAAGGTTTTGTCCATTTCCAAAAAAAGAGTGAAAAGCGGGAGTTTTTTGGATGGTGCAAATATCTTCAAACCTATGCAAAATAGCCAGTTTTGAGATTTAAGCGATTTCTTGAAAAATGCGTGAAAAACGTCAGTTTTGAGAAAATAAACCTTTTTTCAAACTAAGCAAGTTATTGCTCTCGAATCTAAGTAATATTAACCAAAACCTAGAAAAACGGCCGTTTTTAAGGTTTGATCCATTTTCTAAAAAAAGATTGAAAAACGAGAGTTTTTTGGATGATGCAAATATCTTCAAACCTATCCAATTAAGGTCTCCGATTATAAGTTATATTAGGCAAAAACATGCAAAAACGGCCAGTTTTGAGATTCAATCGATTTTTTAAAAAAAGCTTGAAAAACGTCAGTTTTGGGAAAATAAACCGTTTTTCAAACTTAGCAAATTATTGCTATCGAATCCAAGTAATATTGACCAAAACCTGGAAAAACGGCCGTTTTTAAGGTTTGATCCATTTCCTAAAAAAGATTGAAAAACGGGAGTTTTTTTGGATAATGCAAATATCTTCAAACCTATCCAATTAAGGTCTCCGATTATAAGTAATATTAGGCAAAAACATACAAAAACGGCAAGTTTTCAGATTCGAGCGATATCTTAAAAAAAGCTTGAAAAACGTCAGTTCTGAGGAAATAAACCGTTTTTTAAACTTAGCGAGTTACTGCTCTCGAATCTAAGTAATATTAACCAAAACTTGGAAAAACGGACGTTTTTAACGTTTGATCCATTTTTTAAAAAAAGATTGAAAAACGGGAGTTTTTTGGATGATGCAAATATCTTCAAACCTATCCAATTAAGGTCTCCGATTATAAGTTATATTAGGCAAAAACATGCAAAAACGGCCAGTTTCGAGATTCAATTGATTTCTTAAAAAAAGCTTGAAAAACATCAGTTTTGGGAAAATAAACCGTATTTCAAACTTAGCAAGTTATTGCTATCGAATCTAAGTAATATAAACTAAAACCTGGAAAAACGGCCGTTTTTAAGGTTTTGTCCATTTCCAAAAAAAGAGTGAAAAGCGGGAGTTTTTTGGATGGTGCAAATATCTCCAAACTTATCTAATTAAGGTCTCCGATTATAAGTAATATTATGCAAAAACATGCAAAATGGCCAGTTTTGAGATTCAAGCGATTTCTTGAAAAATGCTTGAAAAACGTCAGTTTTGAGAAAATATACCTTTTTTCAAACTTAGAAAATTATTGCTCTCGAATCTAAGTAATATTAACCAAAACCTAGAAAAACGGCCGTTTTTAAGGTTTGATCTATTTTTTAAAAAAAGATTGAAAAACGAGAGTTTTTTGGATGATGCAAATATCTTCAAATCTATCCAATTAAGGTCTCCGATTATAAGTTATATTAGGCAAAAACATGCGAAAACGGCCAATTTTGAGATTCAATCGATTTCTTCAAAAATGCTTGAAAAACGTCGGTTTGGGGAAAATTACCCGTTTTTCAAACTTAGCAAGTTACTGCTCTCGAATCTAAGTAATATTAACCAAAACCTGGAAAAACGGCCGTTTTTAAGGTTTGATCCATTTCCTAAAAAAGATTGAAAAACGGGACTTTTTTTGGATAATGCAATTATCTTCAAACCTATCCAATTAAGGTCTCCGATTATAAGTAATATTAGGCAAAAACATACAAAAACGGCAAGTTTTCAGATTCGAGCGATATCTTAAAAAAAGCTTGAAAAACGTCAGTTCTGAGGAAATAAACCGTTTTTTAAACTTAGCGAGTTACTGCTCTCGAATCTAAGTAATATTAACCAAAACTTAGAAAAACGGACGTTTTTAAGGTTTGATCCATTTTCTAAAAAAAGATTGAAAAACGGGAGTTTTTTGGATGATGCAAATATCTTCAAACCTATCCAATTAAGGTCTCCGATTATAAGTTATATTAGGCAAAAACATGCAAAAACGGCCAGTTTCGAGATTCAATTGATTTCTTAAAAAAAGCTTGAAAAACATCAGTTTTGGGAAAATAAACCGTATTTCAAACTTAGCAAGTTATTGCCTGCGAATCTAAGTAATATAAACTAAAACCTGGAAAAACGGCCGTTTTTAAGGTTTTGTCCATTTCCAAAAAAAGAGTGAAAAGGGGGAGTTTTTTGGATGGTGCAAATATCTCCAAACTTATCTAATTAAGGTCTCCGATTATAAGTAATATTAGGCAAAAACATGCCAAAACGGCCAGTTTTGAGATTCAATCGATATCTTCAAAAAAGCTTGAAAAACGTTAGTTTGGGGAAAATAACCCGTTTTTCAAACATAGCAAGTTATTGCTCTTGAATCTAAGTAATATTAACCAAAACCTGGAAAAACGGCCGTTTTTAGGGTTCGTCCATTTCCAAAAAAAGAGTGAAAAGCGGGAGTTTTTTGGATGGTGCAAATATCTTCAAACCTATGCAAAATAGCCAGTTTCGAGATTCAATCGATTTCTTAAAAAAAGCTTGAAAAACGTCGGTTTTGGGAAAATAAACCGTTTTTCAAACTTAGCAGGTTACTGCTCTCGAATCTAAGTAATATTAACCAAAACCTGGAAAAACGGCCGTTTTTAAGGTTTGATCCATTTCCTAAAAAAGATTGAAAAACGGGAGTTTTTTTGGATAATGCAAATATCTTCAAACCTATCCAATTTAGGTCTCCTATTATAAGTAATATTATGCAAAAACATGCCAAAACGGCCAGTTTTGAGATTCAATCGATATCTTCAAAAAAGCTTGAAAAACGTTAGTTTGGGGAAAATAACCCGTTTTTCAAACATAGCAAGTTATTGCTCTTGAATCTAAGTAATATTAACCAAAACCTGGAAAAACGGCCGTTTTTAGGGTTTTTCCATTTCCAAAAAAAGACTGAAAAGCGGGAGTTTTTTGGATGATGCAAATATCTTCAAACATATCCAATTAAGGTTTCCGATTATAAGTTATATTAGGCAAAAACATGCAAAAACGGTCAGTTTCGAGATTCAATCGATTTCTTAAAAAAAGCTTGAAAAACGTCGGTTTTGGGAAAATAAACCGTTTTTCAAACTTAGCAGGTTACTGCTCTCGAATCTAAGTAATATTAACCAAAACCTGGAAAAACGGCCGTTTTTAAGGTTTGATCCATTTCCTAAAAAAGATTGAAAAACAGGAGTTTTTTTGGATAATGCAAATATCTTCAAACCTATCCAATTTAGGTCTCCTATTATAAGTAATATTATGCAAAAACATGCCAAAACGGCCAGTTTTGAGATTCAATCGATATCTTTAAAAAAGCTTGAAAAACGTTAGTTTGGGGAAAATAACCCGTTTTTCAAACATAGCAAGTTATTGCTCTCGAATCTAAGTAATATTAACCAAAACCTGGAAAAACAGCCGTTTTTAAGGTTTTGTCCATTTCCAAAAAAAGAGTGAAAAGCGGGAGTTTTTTGGATGGTGCAAATATCTTCAAACCTATTCAAAATAGCCAGTTTTGAGATTTAAGCGATTTTTTGAAAAAAGCTTGAAAAACGTCAGTTCTGAGGAAATAAACCGTTTTTTAAACTTAGCGAGTTACTGCTCTCGAATCTAAGTAATATTAACCAAAACTTGGAAAAACGGACGTTTTTAACGTTTGATCCATTTTTTAAAAAAAGATTGAAAAACGGGAGTTTTTTGGATGATGTAAATATCTTCAAACCTATCCAATTAAGGTCTCCGATTATAAGTTATATTAGGCAAAAACATGCAAAAACGGCCAGTTTCGAGATTCAATTGATTTCTTAAAAAAAGCTTGAAAAACATCAGTTTTGGGAAAATAAACCGTATTTCAAACTTAGCAAGTTATTGCTATCGAATCTAAGTAATATAAACTAAAACCTGGAAAAACGGCCGTTTTTAAGGTTTTGTCCATTTCCAAAAAAAGAGTGAAAAGGGGGAGTTTTTTGGATGGTGCAAATATCTCCAAACTTATCTAATTAAGGTCTCCGATTATAAGTAATATTAGGCAAAAACATGCCAAAACGGCCAGTTTTGAGATTCAATCGATATCTTCAAAAAAGCTTGAAAAACGTTAGTTTGGGGAAAATAACCCGTTTTTCAAACATAGCAAGTTATTGCTCTTGAATCTAAGTAATATTAACCAAAACCTGGAAAAACGGCCGTTTTTAGGGTTCGTCCATTTCCAAAAAAAGAGTGAAAAGCGGGAGTTTTTTGGATGGTGCAAATATCTTCAAACCTATGCAAAATAGCCAGTTTCGAGATTCAATCGATTTCTTAAAAAAAGCTTGAAAAACGTCGGTTTTGGGAAAATAAACCGTTTTTCAAACTTAGCAGGTTACTGCTCTCGAATCTAAGTAATATTAACCAAAACCTGGAAAAACGGCCGTTTTTAAGGTTTGATCCATTTCCTAAAAAAGATTGAAAAACGGGAGTTTTTTTGGATAATGCAAATATCTTCAAACCTATCCAATTTAGGTCTCCTATTATAAGTAATATTATGCAAAAACATGCCAAAACGGCCAGTTTTGAGATTCAATCGATATCTTCAAAAAAGCTTGAAAAACGTTAGTTTGGGGAAAATAACCCGTTTTTCAAACATAGCAAGTTATTGCTCTTGAATCTAAGTAATATTAACCAAAACCTGGAAAAACGGCCGTTTTTAGGGTTTGTCCATTTCCAAAAAAAGACTGAAAAGCGGGAGTTTTTTGGATGATGCAAATATCTTCAAACATATCCAATTAAGGTTTCCGATTATAAGTTATATTAGGCAAAAACATTCAAAAACGGTCAGTTTCGAGATTCAATCGATTTCTTAAAAAAAGCTTGAAAAACGTCGGTTTTGGGAAAATAAACCGTTTTTCAAACTTAGCAGGTTACTGCTCTCGAATCTAAGTAATATTAACCAAAACCTGGAAAAACGGCCGTTTTTAAGGTTTGATCCATTTCCTAAAAAAGATTGAAAAACAGGAGTTTTTTTGGATAATGCAAATATCTTCAAACCTATCCAATTTAGGTCTCCTATTATAAGTAATATTATGCAAAAACATGCCAAAACGGCCAGTTTTGAGATTCAATCGATATCTTTAAAAAAGCTTGAAAAACGTTAGTTTGGGGAAAATAACCCGTTTTTCAAACATAGCAAGTTATTGCTCTCGAATCTAAGTAATATTAACCAAAACCTGGAAAAACGGCCGTTTTTAAGGTTTTGTCCATTTCCAAAAAAAGAGTGAAAAGCGGGAGTTTTTTGGATGGTGCAAATATCTTCAAACCTATGCAAAATAGCCAGTTTTGAGATTTAAGCGATTTTTTGAAAAAAGCTTGAAAAACGTCAGTTCTGAGGAAATAAACCGTTTTTTAAACTTAGCGAGTTACTGCTCTCGAATCTAAGTAATATTAACCAAAACTTGGAAAAACGGACGTTTTTAACGTTTGATCCATTTTTTAAAAAAAGATTGAAAAACGGGAGTTTTTTGGATGATGTAAATATCTTCAAACCTATCCAATTAAGGTCTCCGATTATAAGTTATATTAGGCAAAAACATGCAAAAACGGCCAGTTTCGAGATTCGAGTGATTTCTTAAAAAAAGCTTGAAAAACATCAGTTTTGGGAAAATAAACCGTATTTCAAACTTAGCAAGTTATTGCTATCGAATCTAAGTAATATAAACTAAAACCTGGAAAAACGGCCGTTTTTAAGGTTTTGTCCATTTCCAAAAAAAGAGTGAAAAGCGGGAGTTTTTTTGGATAATGCAAATATCTTCAAACCTATCCAATTTAGGTCTCCTATTATAAGTAATATTATGCAAAAACATGCCAAAACGGCCAGTTTTGAGATTCAATCGATATCTTCAAAAAAGCTTGAAAAACGTTAGTTTGGGGAAAATAACCCGTTTTTCAAACATAGCAAGTTATTGCTCTTGAATCTAAGTAATATTAACCAAAACCTGGAAAAACGGCCGTTTTTAGGGTTTGTCCATTTCCAAAAAAAGACTGAAAAGCGGGAGTTTTTTGGATGATGCAAATATCTTCAAACATATCCAATTAAGGTTTCCGATTATAAGTTATATTAGGCAAAAACATGCAAAAACGGTCAGTTTCGAGATTCAATCGATTTCTTAAAAAAAGCTTGAAAAACGTCGGTTTTGGGAAAATAAACCGTTTTTCAAACTTAGCAGGTTACTGCTCTCGAATCTAAGTAATATTAACCAAAACCTGGAAAAACGGCCGTTTTTAAGGTTTGATCCATTTCCTAAAAAAGATTGAAAAACAGGAGTTTTTTTGGATAATGCAAATATCTTCAAACCTATCCAATTTAGGTCTCCTATTATAAGTAATATTATGCAAAAACATGCCAAAACGGCCAGTTTTGAGATTCAATCGATATCTTTAAAAAAGCTTGAAAAACGTTAGTTTGGGGAAAATAACCCGTTTTTCAAACATAGCAAGTTATTGCTCTCGAATCTAAGTAATATTAACCAAAACCTGGAAAAACGGCCGTTTTTAAGGTTTTGTCCATTTCCAAAAAAAGAGTGAAAAGCGGGAGTTTTTTGGATGGTGCAAATATCTTCAAACCTATGCAAAATAGCCAGTTTTGAGATTTAAGCGATTTTTTGAAAAAAGCTTGAAAAACGTCAGTTCTGAGGAAATAAACCGTTTTTTAAACTTAGCGAGTTACTGCTCTCGAATCTAAGTAATATTAACCAAAACTTGGAAAAACGGACGTTTTTAACGTTTGATCCATTTTTTAAAAAAAGATTGAAAAACGGGAGTTTTTTGGATGATGTAAATATCTTCAAACCTATCCAATTAAGGTCTCCGATTATAAGTTATATTAGGCAAAAACATGCAAAAACGGCCAGTTTCGAGATTCAATTGATTTCTTAAAAAAAGCTTGAAAAACATCAGTTTTGGGAAAATAAACCGTATTTCAAACTTAGCAAGTTATTGCTATCGAATCTAAGTAATATAAACTAAAACCTGGAAAAACGGCCGTTTTTAAGGTTTTGTCCATTTCCAAAAAAAGAGTGAAAAGCGGGAGTTTTTTGGATGGTGCAAATATCTCCAAACTTATCTAATTAAGGTCTCCGATTATAAGTAATATTATGCAAAAACATGCAAAATGGCCAGTTTTGAGATTCAAGCGATTTCTTGAAAAATGCTTGAAAAACGTCAGTTTTGAGAAAATATACCTTTTTTCAAACTTAGAAAATTATTGCTCTCGAATCTAAGTAATATTAACCAAAACCTAGAAAAACGGCCGTTTTTAAGGTTTGATCTATTTTTTAAAAAAAGATTGAAAAACGAGAGTTTTTTGGATGATGCAAATATCTTCAAATCTATCCAATTAAGGTCTCCGATTATAAGTTATATTAGGCAAAAACATGCGAAAACGGCCAATTTTGATTTTCAATCGATTTCTTCAAAAATGCTTGAAAAACGTCGGTTTGGGGAAAATTACCCGTTTTTCAAACTTAGCAAGTTACTGCTCTCGAATCTAAGTAATATTAACCAAAACCTGGAAAAACGGCCGTTTTTAAGGTTTGATCCATTTCCTAAAAAAGATTGAAAAACGGGACTTTTTTTGGATAATGCAATTATCTTCAAACCTATCCAATTAAGGTCTCCGATTATAAGTAATATTAGGCAAAAACATACAAAAACGGCAAGTTTTCAGATTCGAGCGATATCTTAAAAAAAGCTTGAAAAACGTCAGTTCTGAGGAAATAAACCGTTTTTTAAACTTAGCGAGGTACTGCTCTCGAATCTAAGTAATATTAACCAAAACTTAGAAAAACGGACGTTTTTAAGGTTTGATCCATTTTCTAAAAAAAGATTGAAAAACGGGAGTTTTTTGGATGATGCAAATATCTTCAAACCTATCCAATTAAGGTCTCCGATTATAAGTTATATTAGGCAAAAACATGCAAAAACGGCCAGTTTCGAGATTCAATTGATTTCTTAAAAAAAGCTTGAAAAACATCAGTTTTGGGAAAATAAACCGTATTTCAAACTTAGCAAGTTATTGCCTGCGAATCTAAGTAATATAAACTAAAACCTGGAAAAACGGCCGTTTTTAAGGTTTTGTCCATTTCCAAAAAAAGAGTGAAAAGGGGGAGTTTTTTGGATGGTGCAAATATCTCCAAACTTATCTAATTAAGGTCTCCGATTATAAGTTATATTAGGCAAAAACATGCAAAAACGGTCAGTTTCGAGATTCAATCGATTTCTTAAAAAAAGCTTGAAAAACGTCGGTTTTGGGAAAATAAACCGTTTTTCAAACTTAGCAGGTTACTGCTCTCGAATCTAAGTAATATTAACCAAAACCTGGAAAAACGGCCGTTTTTAAGGTTTGATCCATTTCCTAAAAAAGATTGAAAAACAGGAGTTTTTTTGGATAATGCAAATATCTTCAAACCTATCCAATTTAGGTCTCCTATTATAAGTAATATTATGCAAAAACATGCCAAAACGGCCAGTTTTGAGATTCAATCGATATCTTTAAAAAAGCTTGAAAAACGTTAGTTTGGGGAAAATAACCCGTTTTTCAAACATAGCAAGTTATTGCTCTCGAATCTAAGTAATATTAACCAAAACCTGGAAAAACAGCCGTTTTTAAGGTTTTGTCCATTTCCAAAAAAAGAGTGAAAAGCGGGAGTTTTTTGGATGGTGCAAATATCTTCAAACCTATTCAAAATAGCCAGTTTTGAGATTTAAGCGATTTTTTGAAAAAAGCTTGAAAAACGTCAGTTCTGAGGAAATAAACCGTTTTTTAAACTTAGCGAGTTACTGCTCTCGAATCTAAGTAATATTAACCAAAACTTGGAAAAACGGACGTTTTTAACGTTTGATCCATTTTTTAAAAAAAGATTGAAAAACGGGAGTTTTTTGGATGATGTAAATATCTTCAAACCTATCCAATTAAGGTCTCCGATTATAAGTTATATTAGGCAAAAACATGCAAAAACGGCCAGTTTCGAGATTCAATTGATTTCTTAAAAAAAGCTTGAAAAACATCAGTTTTGGGAAAATAAACCGTATTTCAAACTTAGCAAGTTATTGCTATCGAATCTAAGTAATATAAACTAAAACCTGGAAAAACGGCCGTTTTTAAGGTTTTGTCCATTTCCAAAAAAAGAGTGAAAAGGGGGAGTTTTTTGGATGGTGCAAATATCTCCAAACTTATCTAATTAAGGTCTCCGATTATAAGTAATATTAGGCAAAAACATGCCAAAACGGCCAGTTTTGAGATTCAATCGATATCTTCAAAAAAGCTTGAAAAACGTTAGTTTGGGGAAAATAACCCGTTTTTCAAACATAGCAAGTTATTGCTCTTGAATCTAAGTAATATTAACCAAAACCTGGAAAAACGGCCGTTTTTAGGGTTCGTCCATTTCCAAAAAAAGAGTGAAAAGCGGGAGTTTTTTGGATGGTGCAAATATCTTCAAACCTATGCAAAATAGCCAGTTTCGAGATTCAATCGATTTCTTAAAAAAAGCTTGAAAAACGTCGGTTTTGGGAAAATAAACCGTTTTTCAAACTTAGCAGGTTACTGCTCTCGAATCTAAGTAATATTAACCAAAACCTGGAAAAACGGCCGTTTTTAAGGTTTGATCCATTTCCTAAAAAAGATTGAAAAACGGGAGTTTTTTTGGATAATGCAAATATCTTCAAACCTATCCAATTTAGGTCTCCTATTATAAGTAATATTATGCAAAAACATGCCAAAACGGCCAGTTTTGAGATTCAATCGATATCTTCAAAAAAGCTTGAAAAACGTTAGTTTGGGGAAAATAACCCGTTTTTCAAACATAGCAAGTTATTGCTCTTGAATCTAAGTAATATTAACCAAAACCTGGAAAAACGGCCGTTTTTAGGGTTTGTCCATTTCCAAAAAAAGACTGAAAAGCGGGAGTTTTTTGGATGATGCAAATATCTTCAAACATATCCAATTAAGGTTTCCGATTATAAGTTATATTAGGCAAAAACATTCAAAAACGGTCAGTTTCGAGATTCAATCGATTTCTTAAAAAAAGCTTGAAAAACGTCGGTTTTGGGAAAATAAACCGTTTTTCAAACTTAGCAGGTTACTGCTCTCGAATCTAAGTAATATTAACCAAAACCTGGAAAAACGGCCGTTTTTAAGGTTTGATCCATTTCCTAAAAAAGATTGAAAAACAGGAGTTTTTTTGGATAATGCAAATATCTTCAAACCTATCCAATTTAGGTCTCCTATTATAAGTAATATTATGCAAAAACATGCCAAAACGGCCAGTTTTGAGATTCAATCGATATCTTTAAAAAAGCTTGAAAAACGTTAGTTTGGGGAAAATAACCCGTTTTTCAAACATAGCAAGTTATTGCTCTCGAATCTAAGTAATATTAACCAAAACCTGGAAAAACGGCCGTTTTTAAGGTTTTGTCCATTTCCAAAAAAAGAGTGAAAAGCGGGAGTTTTTTGGATGGTGCAAATATCTTCAAACCTATGCAAAATAGCCAGTTTTGAGATTTAAGCGATTTTTTGAAAAAAGCTTGAAAAACGTCAGTTCTGAGGAAATAAACCGTTTTTTAAACTTAGCGAGTTACTGCTCTCGAATCTAAGTAATATTAACCAAAACTTGGAAAAACGGACGTTTTTAACGTTTGATCCATTTTTTAAAAAAAGATTGAAAAACGGGAGTTTTTTGGATGATGTAAATATCTTCAAACCTATCCAATTAAGGTCTCCGATTATAAGTTATATTAGGCAAAAACATGCAAAAACGGCCAGTTTCGAGATTCGAGTGATTTCTTAAAAAAAGCTTGAAAAACATCAGTTTTGGGAAAATAAACCGTATTTCAAACTTAGCAAGTTATTGCTATCGAATCTAAGTAATATAAACTAAAACCTGGAAAAACGGCCGTTTTTAAGGTTTTGTCCATTTCCAAAAAAAGAGTGAAAAGCGGGAGTTTTTTTGGATAATGCAAATATCTTCAAACCTATCCAATTTAGGTCTCCTATTATAAGTAATATTATGCAAAAACATGCCAAAACGGCCAGTTTTGAGATTCAATCGATATCTTCAAAAAAGCTTGAAAAACGTTAGTTTGGGGAAAATAACCCGTTTTTCAAACATAGCAAGTTATTGCTCTTGAATCTAAGTAATATTAACCAAAACCTGGAAAAACGGCCGTTTTTAGGGTTTGTCCATTTCCAAAAAAAGACTGAAAAGCGGGAGTTTTTTGGATGATGCAAATATCTTCAAACATATCCAATTAAGGTTTCCGATTATAAGTTATATTAGGCAAAAACATGCAAAAACGGTCAGTTTCGAGATTCAATCGATTTCTTAAAAAAAGCTTGAAAAACGTCGGTTTTGGGAAAATAAACCGTTTTTCAAACTTAGCAGGTTACTGCTCTCGAATCTAAGTAATATTAACCAAAACCTGGAAAAACGGCCGTTTTTAAGGTTTGATCCATTTCCTAAAAAAGATTGAAAAACAGGAGTTTTTTTGGATAATGCAAATATCTTCAAACCTATCCAATTTAGGTCTCCTATTATAAGTAATATTATGCAAAAACATGCCAAAACGGCCAGTTTTGAGATTCAATCGATATCTTTAAAAAAGCTTGAAAAACGTTAGTTTGGGGAAAATAACCCGTTTTTCAAACATAGCAAGTTATTGCTCTCGAATCTAAGTAATATTAACCAAAACCTGGAAAAACGGCCGTTTTTAAGGTTTTGTCCATTTCCAAAAAAAGAGTGAAAAGCGGGAGTTTTTTGGATGGTGCAAATATCTTCAAACCTATGCAAAATAGCCAGTTTTGAGATTTAAGCGATTTTTTGAAAAAAGCTTGAAAAACGTCAGTTCTGAGGAAATAAACCGTTTTTTAAACTTAGCGAGTTACTGCTCTCGAATCTAAGTAATATTAACCAAAACTTGGAAAAACGGACGTTTTTAACGTTTGATCCATTTTTTAAAAAAAGATTGAAAAACGGGAGTTTTTTGGATGATGTAAATATCTTCAAACCTATCCAATTAAGGTCTCCGATTATAAGTTATATTAGGCAAAAACATGCAAAAACGGCCAGTTTCGAGATTCAATTGATTTCTTAAAAAAAGCTTGAAAAACATCAGTTTTGGGAAAATAAACCGTATTTCAAACTTAGCAAGTTATTGCTATCGAATCTAAGTAATATAAACTAAAACCTGGAAAAACGGCCGTTTTTAAGGTTTTGTCCATTTCCAAAAAAAGAGTGAAAAGCGGGAGTTTTTTGGATGGTGCAAATATCTCCAAACTTATCTAATTAAGGTCTCCGATTATAAGTAATATTATGCAAAAACATGCAAAATGGCCAGTTTTGAGATTCAAGCGATTTCTTGAAAAATGCTTGAAAAACGTCAGTTTTGAGAAAATATACCTTTTTTCAAACTTAGAAAATTATTGCTCTCGAATCTAAGTAATATTAACCAAAACCTAGAAAAACGGCCGTTTTTAAGGTTTGATCTATTTTTTAAAAAAAGATTGAAAAACGAGAGTTTTTTGGATGATGCAAATATCTTCAAATCTATCCAATTAAGGTCTCCGATTATAAGTTATATTAGGCAAAAACATGCGAAAACGGCCAATTTTGATTTTCAATCGATTTCTTCAAAAATGCTTGAAAAACGTCGGTTTGGGGAAAATTACCCGTTTTTCAAACTTAGCAAGTTACTGCTCTCGAATCTAAGTAATATTAACCAAAACCTGGAAAAACGGCCGTTTTTAAGGTTTGATCCATTTCCTAAAAAAGATTGAAAAACGGGACTTTTTTTGGATAATGCAATTATCTTCAAACCTATCCAATTAAGGTCTCCGATTATAAGTAATATTAGGCAAAAACATACAAAAACGGCAAGTTTTCAGATTCGAGCGATATCTTAAAAAAAGCTTGAAAAACGTCAGTTCTGAGGAAATAAACCGTTTTTTAAACTTAGCGAGGTACTGCTCTCGAATCTAAGTAATATTAACCAAAACTTAGAAAAACGGACGTTTTTAAGGTTTGATCCATTTTCTAAAAAAAGATTGAAAAACGGGAGTTTTTTGGATGATGCAAATATCTTCAAACCTATCCAATTAAGGTCTCCGATTATAAGTTATATTAGGCAAAAACATGCAAAAACGGCCAGTTTCGAGATTCAATTGATTTCTTAAAAAAAGCTTGAAAAACATCAGTTTTGGGAAAATAAACCGTATTTCAAACTTAGCAAGTTATTGCCTGCGAATCTAAGTAATATAAACTAAAACCTGGAAAAACGGCCGTTTTTAAGGTTTTGTCCATTTCCAAAAAAAGAGTGAAAAGGGGGAGTTTTTTGGATGGTGCAAATATCTCCAAACTTATCTAATTAAGGTCTCCGATTATAAGTAATATTAGGCAAAAACATGCCAAAACGGCCAGTTTTGAGATTCAATCGATATCTTCAAAAAAGCTTGAAAAACGTTAGTTTGGGGAAAATAACCCGTTTTTCAAACATAGCAAGTTATTGCTCTTGAATTTAAGTAATATTAACCAAAACCTGGAAAAACGGCCGTTTTTAGGGTTTGTCCATTTCCAAAAAAAGAGTGAAAAGCGGGAGTTTTTTGGATGGTGCAAATATCTTCAAACCTATGCAAAATAGCCAGTTTCGAGATTCAATCGATTTCTTAAAAAAAGCTTGAAAAACGTCGGTTTTGGGAAAATAAACCGTTTTTCAAACTTAGCAGGTTACTGCTCTCGAATCTAAGTAATATTAACCAAAACCTGGAAAAACGGCCGTTTTTAAGGTTTGATCCATTTCCTAAAAAAGATTGAAAAACGGGAGTTTTTTTGGATAATGCAAATATCTTCAAACCTATCCAATTTAGGTCTCCTATTATAAGTAATATTATGCAAAAACATGCCAAAACGGCCAGTTTTGAGATTCAATCGATATCTTCAAAAAAGCTTGAAAAACGTTAGTTTGGGGAAAATAACCCGTTTTTCAAACATAGCAAGTTATTGCTCTTGAATCTAAGTAATATTAACCAAAACCTGGAAAAACGGCCGTTTTTAGGGTTTGTCCATTTCCAAAAAAAGACTGAAAAGCGGGAGTTTTTTGGATGGTGCAAATATCTTCAAACCTATGCAAAATAGCCAGTTTTGAGATTTAAGCGATTTCTTGAAAAATGCTTGAAAAACGTCAGTTTTGAGAACATAAACCTTTTTTCAAACTTAGCAAGTTATTGCTCTCGAATCTAAGTAATATTAACCAAAACCTAGAAAAACGGCCGTTTTTAAGGTTTGATCCATTTTCTAAAAAAAGATTGAAAAACGAGAGTTTTTTGGATGATGCAAATATCTTCAAACCTATCCAATTAAGGTCTCCGATTATAAGTTATATAAGGCAAAAACATGCAAAAACGGCCAGTTTTGAGATTCAATCGATTTTTTAAAAAAAGCTTGAAAAACGTCAGTTTTGGGAAAATAAACCGTTTTTCAAACTTAGCAAGTTATTGCTATCGAATCCAAGTAATATTGACCAAAACCTGGAAAAACGGCCGTTTTTAAGGTTTGATCCATTTCCTAAAAAAAGATTGAAAAACGGGAGTTTTTTGGATAATGCAAATATCTTCAAACCTATCCAATTAAGGTCTCCGATTATAAGTAATATTAGGCAAAAACATACAAAAACGGCCAGTTTTCAGATTCGAGCGATATCTTAAAAAAAAGCTTGAAAAACGTCAGTTCTGAGGAAATAAACCGTTTTTTAAACTTAGCGAGTTACTGCTCTCGAATCTAAGTAATATTAACCAAAACTTGGAAAAACGGACGTTTTGAAGGTTTGATCCATTTTCTAAAAAAAGATTGAAAAACGGGAGTTTTTTGGATGATGCAAATATCTTCAAACCTATCCAATTAAGGTCTCCGATTATAAGTTATATTAGGCAAAAACATGCAAAAACGGCCAGTTTCGAGATTCAATTGATTTCTTAAAAAAAGCTTGAAAAACATCAGTTTTGGGAAAATAAACCGTATTTCAAACTTAGCAAGTTATTGCTATCGAATCTAAGTAATATAAACTAAAACCTGGAAAAACGGCCGTTTTTAAGGTTTTGTCCATTTCCAAAAAAAGAGTGAAAAGCGGGAGTTTTTTGGATGGTGCAAATATCTCCAAACTTATCTAATTAAGGTCTCCGATTATAAGTAATATTAGGCAAAAACATGCAAAATGGCCAGTTTTGAGATTCAAGCGATTTCTTGAAAAATGCTTGAAAAACGTCAGTTTTGAGAACATAAACCTTTTTTCAAACTTAGCAAGTTATTGCTCTCGAATCTAAGTAATATTAACCAAAACCTAGAAAAACGGCCGTTTTTAAGGTTTGATCCATTTTCTAAAAAAGATTGAAAAACGGGAGTTTTTTGGATAATGCAAATATCTTCAAACCTATCCAATTAAGGTCTCCGATTATAAGTTATATTAGGCAAAAACATGCAAAAACGGCCAGTTTTGAGATTCAATCGATTTTTTAAAAAAAGCTTGAAAAACGTCAGTTTTGGGAAAATAAACCGTTTTTCAAACTTAGCAAGTTATTGCTATCGAATCCAAGTAATATTGACCAAAACCTGGAAAAACGGCCGTTTTTAAGGTTTGATCCATTTCCTAAAAAAGATTGAAAAACGGGAGTTTTTTTGGATAATGCAAATATCTTCAAACCTATCCAATTAAGGTCTCCGATTATAAGTAATATTAGGCAAAAACATACAAAAACGGCAAGTTTTCAGATTCGAGCGATATCTTAAAAAAAGCTTGAAAAACGTCAGTTCTGAGGAAATAAACCGTTTTTTAAACTTAGAAAATTATTGCTCTCGAATCTAAGTAATATTAACCAAAACCTAGAAAAACGGCCGTTTTTAAGGTTTGATCTATTTTTTAAAAAAAGATTGAAAAACGAGAGTTTTTTGGATGATGCAAATATCTTCAAATCTATCCAATTAAGGTCTCCGATTATAAGTTATATTAGGCAAAAACATGCGAAAACGGCCAATTTTGAGATTCAATCGATTTCTTCAAAAATGCTTGAAAAACGTCGGTTTGGGGAAAATTACCCGTTTTTCAAACTTAGCAAGTTACTGCTCTCGAATCTAAGTAATATTAACCAAAACCTGGAAAAACGGCCGTTTTAAAGGTTTGATCCATTTCCTAAAAAAGATTGAAAAACGGGACTTTTTTTGGATAATGCAATTATCTTCAAACCTATCCAATTAAGGTCTCCGATTATAAGTAATATTAGGCAAAAACATACAAAAACGGCCAGTTTTCAGATTCGAGCGATATCTTAAAAAAAGCTTTGAAAAACGTCAGTTTTGAGAAAATAAACCGTTTTTTAAGCTTAGCGAGTTATTGCTCTCGAATCTAAGTAATATTAACCAAAACCTAGAAAAACGACCGTTTTTAAGGTTTGATCCATTTTCTAAAAAAAGATTGAAAAACAGGAGTTTTTTGGATGATGCAAATATCTTCAAACCTATCCAATTAAGGTCTCCGATTATAAGTTATATTAGGCAAAAACATGCAAAAACGGCCAGTTTCGAGATTCAATCGATTTCTTAAAAAAAGCTTGAAAAACGTCGGTTTTGGGAAAATAAACCGTTTTTCAAACTTAGCAGGTTACTGCTCTAGAAATCTAAGTAATATTAACCAAAACCTGGAAAAACGGCCGTTTTTAAGGTTTGATCCATTTCCTAAAAAAGATTGAAAAACGGGAGTTTTTTGGATAATGCAAATATCTTCAAACCTATCCAATTTAGGTCTCCTATTATAAGTAATATTAGGCAAAAACATGCCAAAACGGCCAGTTTTGAGATTCAATCGATATCTTCAAAAAAGCTTGAAAAACGTTAGTTTGGGGAAAATAACCCCTTTTTCAAACATAGCAAGTTATTGCTCTCGAATCAAAGTAATATTAACCAAAACCTGGAAAAACGGCCGTGTTTAAGGTTTTTGTCCAGTTCCAAAAAAAGAGTGAAAAGCGGGAGTTTTTGGATGGTGCAAATATCTTCAAACCTATGCAAAATAGCCAGTTTTGAGATTTAAGCGATTTATTGAAAAATGCGTGAAAAACGTCAGTTTTGAGAAAATAAACCTTTTTTCAAACTTAGCAAGTTATTGCTCTCGAATCTAAGTAATATTAACCAAAACCTAGAAAAACGGCCGTTTTTAAGGTTTGATCCATTTTCTAAAAAAAGATTGAAAAACGAGAGTTTTTTGGATGATGCAAATATCTTCAAACCTATCCAATTAAGGTCTCCGATTATAAGTTATATTAGGCAAAAACATGCAAAAAGGCCAGTTTTGAGATTCAATCGATTTTTTAAAAAAAGCTTGAAAAACGTCAGTTTTGGAAAATAACCGTTTTCAAACTTAGCAAGTTATTGCTATCGAATCCAAGTAATATTGACCAAAACCTGGAAAAACGGCCGTTTTTAAGGTTTGATCCATTTCCTAAAAAAGATTGAAAAACGGGAGTTTTTTGGATAATGCAAATATCTTCAAACCTATCCAATTAAGGTCTCCGATTATAAGTAATATTAGGCAAAAACATACAAAAACGGCAAGTTTTCAGATTCGAGCGATATCTTAAAAAAAGCTTGAAAAACGTCAGTTCTGAGGAAATAAACCGTTTTTTAAACTTAGCGAGTTACTGCTCTCGAATCTAAGTAATATTAACCAAAACTTGGAAAAACGGACGTTTTTAAGGTTTGATCCATTTTCTAAAAAAAGATTGAAAAACGGGAGTTTTTTGGATGATGCAAATATCTTCAAACCTATCCAATTGAGGTCTCCGATTATAAGTTATATTAGGCAAAAACATGCAAAAACGGCCAGTTTCGAGATTCAATTGATTTCTTAAAAAAAGCTTGAAAAACATCAGTTTTGGGAAAATAAACCGTATTTCAAACTTAGCAAGTTATTGCTATCGAATCTAAGTAATATAAACTAAAACCTGGAAAAACGGCCGTTTTTAAGGTTTTGTCCATTTCCAAAAAAAGAGTGAAAAGCGGGAGTTTTTTTGGATGGTGCAAATATCTCCAAACTTATCTAATTAAGGTCTCCGATTATAAGTAATATTAGGCAAAAACATGCAAAATGGCCAGTTTTGAGATTCAAGCGATTTCTTGAAAAATGCTTGAAAAACGTCAGTTTTGAGAAAATAAACCTTTTTTTAAACTAAGCAAGTTATTGCTCTCGAATCTAAGTAATATTAACCAAAACCTAGAAAAACGGCCGTTTTTAAGGTTTGATCCATTTTCTAAAAAAAGATTGAAAAACGAGAGTTTTTTGGATGATGCAAATATCTTCAAACCTATCCAATTAAGGTCTCCGATTATAAGTTATATTAGGCAAAAACATGCAAAAACGGCCAGTTTTGAGATTCAATCGATTTCTTAAAAAAAGCTTGAAAAACGTCAGTTTTGGGAAAATAAACCGTTTTTCAAACTTAGCAAGTTATTCCTATCGAATCCAAGTAATATTGACCAAAACCTGGAAAAACGGCCGTTTTTAAGGTTTGATCCATTTTCTAAAAAAGATTGAAAAACGGGAGTTTTTTGGATAATGCAAATATCTTCAAACCTATCCAATTAGGTCTCCGATTATAAGTAATATTAGGCAAAAACATACAAAAACGGCCTGTTTTCAGATTCGAGCGATATCTTAAAAAAAGCTTGAAAAACGTCAGTTCTGAGGAAATAAACCGTTTTTTAAACTTAGCGAGTTACTGCTCTCGAATCTAAGTAATATTAACCAAAACTTGGAAAAACGGACGTTTTTAAGGTTTGATCCATTTTCTAAAAAAAAAGATTGAAAAACGGGAGTTTTTTGGATGATGCAAATATCTTCAAACCTATCCAATTAAGGTCTCCGAATATAAGTTATATTAGGCAAAAACATGCAAAAACGGCCAGTTTTGAGATTCAATCGATTTTTTAAAAAAAGCTTGAAAAACGTCAGTTTTGGGAAAATAAACCGTTTTTCAAACTTAGCAAGTTATTGCTATCGAATCCAAGTAATATTGACCAAAACCTGGAAAAACGGCCGTTTTTAAGGTTTGATCCATTTCCTAAAAAAGATTGAAAAACGGGAGTTTTTTGGATAATGCAAATATCTTCAAACCTATCCAATTAAGGTCTCCGATTATAAGTAATATTAGGCAAAAACATACAAAAACGGCCAGTTTTCAGATTCGAGCGATATCTTAAAAAAAAGCTTGAAAAACGTCAGTTCTGAGGAAATAAACCGTTTTTTAAACTTAGCGAGTTACTGCTCTCGAATCTAAGTAATATTAACCAAAACTTGGAAAAACGGACGTTTTTAAGGTTTGATCCATTTTCTAAAAAAAGATTGAAAAACGGGAGTTTTTTGGATGATGCAAATATCTTCAAACCTATCCAATTAAGGTCTCCGATTATAAGTTATATTAGGCAAAAACATGCAAAAACGGCCAGTTTCGAGATTCAATTGATTTCTTAAAAAAAGCTTGAAAAACATCAGTTTTGGGAAAATAAACCGTATTTCAAACTTAGCAAGTTATTGCTATCGAATCTAAGTAATATAAACTAAAACCTGGAAAAACGGCCGTTTTTAAGGTTTTGTCCATTTCCAAAAAAAGAGTGAAAAGCGGGAGTTTTTTGGATGGTGCAAATATCTTCAAACCTATGCAAAATAGCCAGTTTTGAGATTTAAGCGATTTCTTGAAAAATGCGTGAAAAACGTCAGTTTTGAGAAAATAAACCTTTTTTCAAACTAAGCAAGTTATTGCTCTCGAATCTAAGTAATATTAACCAAAACCTAGAAAAACGGCCGTTTTTAAGGTTTGATCCATTTTCTAAAAAAAGATTGAAAAACGAGAGTTTTTTGGATGATGCAAATATCTTCAAACCTATCCAATTAAGGTCTCCGATTATAAGTTATATTAGGCAAAAACATGCAAAAACGGCCAGTTTTGAGATTCAATCGATTTTTTAAAAAAAGCTTGAAAAACGTCAGTTTTGGGAAAATAAACCGTTTTTCAAACTTAGCAAATTATTGCTATCGAATCCAAGTAATATTGACCAAAACCTGGAAAAACGGCCGTTTTTAAGGTTTGATCCATTTCCTAAAAAAGATTGAAAAACGGGAGTTTTTTTGGATAATGCAAATATCTTCAAACCTATCCAATTAAGGTCTCCGATTATAAGTAATATTAGGCAAAAACATACAAAAACGGCAAGTTTTCAGATTCGAGCGATATCTTAAAAAAAGCTTGAAAAACGTCAGTTCTGAGGAAATAAACCGTTTTTTAAACTTAGCGAGTTACTGCTCTCGAATCTAAGTAATATTAACCAAAACTTGGAAAAACGGACGTTTTTAACGTTTGATCCATTTTTTAAAAAAAGATTGAAAAACGGGAGTTTTTTGGATGATGCAAATATCTTCAAACCTATCCAATTAAGGTCTCCGATTATAAGTTATATTAGGCAAAAACATGCAAAAACGGCCAGTTTCGAGATTCAATTGATTTCTTAAAAAAAGCTTGAAAAACATCAGTTTTGGGAAAATAAACCGTATTTCAAACTTAGCAAGTTATTGCTATCGAATCTAAGTAATATAAACTAAAACCTGGAAAAACGGCCGTTTTTAAGGTTTTGTCCATTTCCAAAAAAAGAGTGAAAAGCGGGAGTTTTTTGGATGGTGCAAATATCTCCAAACTTATCTAATTAAGGTCTCCGATTATAAGTAATATTATGCAAAAACATGCAAAATGGCCAGTTTTGAGATTCAAGCGATTTCTTGAAAAATGCTTGAAAAACGTCAGTTTTGAGAAAATATACCTTTTTTCAAACTTAGAAAATTATTGCTCTCGAATCTAAGTAATATTAACCAAAACCTAGAAAAACGGCCGTTTTTAAGGTTTGATCTATTTTTTAAAAAAAGATTGAAAAACGAGAGTTTTTTGGATGATGCAAATATCTTCAAATCTATCCAATTAAGGTCTCCGATTGTAAGTTATATTAGGCAAAACATGCGAAAACGGCCAATTTTGAGATTCAATCGATTTCTTCAAAAATGCTTGAAAAACGTCGGTTTGGGGAAAATTACCCGTTTTTTAAACTTAGCAAGTTACTGCTCTCGAATCTAAGTAATATTAACCAAAACCTGGAAAAACGGCCGTTTTTAAGGTTTGATCCATTTCCTAAAAAAGATTGAAAAACGGGACTTTTTTTGGATAATGCAATTATCTTCAAACCTATCCAATTAAGGTCTCCGATTATAAGTAATATTAGGCAAAAACATACAAAAACGGCAAGTTTTGAGATTCGAGCGATATCTTAAAAAAAGCTTGAAAAACGTCAGTTCTGAGGAAATAAACCGTTTTTTAAACTTAGCGAGTTACTGCTCTCGAATCTAAGTAATATTAACCAAAACTTAGAAAAACGGACGTTTTTAAGGTTTGATCCATTTTCTAAAAAAAGATTGAAAAACGGGAGTTTTTTGGATGATGCAAATATCTTCAAACCTATCCAATTAAGGTCTCCGATTATAAGTTATATTAGGCAAAAACATGCAAAAACGGCCAGTTTCGAGATTCAATTGATTTCTTAAAAAAAGCTTGAAAAACATCAGTTTTGGGAAAATAAACCGTATTTCAAACTTAGCAAGTTATTGCCTGCGAATCTAAGTAATATAAACTAAAACCTGGAAAAACGGCCGTTTTTAAGGTTTTGTCCATTTCCAAAAAAAGAGTGAAAAGGGGGAGTTTTTTGGATGGTGCAAATATCTCCAAACTTATCTAATTAAGGTCTCCGATTATAAGTAATATTAGGCAAAAACATGCCAAAACGGCCAGTTTTGAGATTCAATCGATATCTTCAAAAAAGCTTGAAAAACGTTAGTTTGGGGAAAATAACCCGTTTTTCAAACATAGCAAGTTATTGCTCTTGAATCTAAGTAATATTAACCAAAACCTGGAAAAACGGCCGTTTTTAGGGTTTGTCCATTTCCAAAAAAAGAGTGAAAAGCGGGAGTTTTTTGGATGGTGCAAATATCTTCAAACCTATGCAAAATAGCCAGTTTCGAGATTCAATCGATTTCTTAAAAAAAGCTTGAAAAACGTCGGTTTTGGGAAAATAAACCGTTTTTCAAACTTAGCAGGTTACTGCTCTCGAATCTAAGTAATATTAACCAAAACCTGGAAAAACGGCCGTTTTTAAGGTTTGATCCATTTCCTAAAAAAGATTGAAAAACGGGAGTTTTTTTGGATAATGCAAATATCTTCAAACCTATCCAATTTAGGTCTCCTATTATAAGTAATATTATGCAAAAACATGCCAAAACGGCCAGTTTTGAGAGTCAATCGATATCTTCAAAAAAGCTTGAAAAACGTTAGTTTGGGGAAAATAACCCGTTTTTCAAACATAGCAAGTTATTGCTCTTGAATCTAAGTAATATTAACCAAAACCTGGAAAAACGGCCGTTTTTAGGGTTTGTCCATTTCCAAAAAAAGACTGAAAAGCGGGAGTTTTTTGGATGATGCAAATATCTTCAAACATATCCAATTAAGGTTTCCGATTATAAGTTATATTAGGCAAAAACATGCAAAAACGGTCAGTTTCGAGATTCAATCGATTTCTTAAAAAAAGCTTGAAAAACGTCGGTTTTGGGAAAATAAACCGTTTTTCAAACTTAGCAGGTTACTGCTCTCGAATCTAAGTAATATTAACCAAAACCTGGAAAAACGGCCGTTTTTAAGGTTTGATCCATTTCCTAAAAAAGATTGAAAAACAGGAGTTTTTTTTGGATAATGCAAATATCTTCAAACCTATCCAATTTAGGTCTCCTATTATAAGTAATATTATGCAAAAACATGCCAAAACGGCCAGTTTTGAGATTCAATCGATATCTTTAAAAAGCTTGAAAAACGTTAGTTTGGGGAAAATAACCCGTTTTTCAAACATAGCAAGTTATTGCTCTCGAATCTAAGTAATATTAACCAAAACCTGGAAAAACGGCCGTTTTTAAGGTTTTGTCCATTTCCAAAAAAAGAGTGAAAGCGGGAGTTTTTGGATGGTGCAAATATCTTCAAACCTATGCAAAATAGCCAGTTTTGAGATTTAAGCGATTTTTTGAAAAAAGCTTGAAAAACGTCAGTTCTGAGGAAATAAACCGTTTTATAAACTTAGCGAGTTACTGCTCTCGAATCTAAGTAATATTAACCAAAACTTGGAAAAACGGACGTTTTTAACGTTTGATCCATTTTTTAAAAAAGATTGAAAAACGGGAGTTTTTTGGATGATGTAAATATCTTCAAACCTATCCAATTAAGGTCTCCGATTATAAGTTATATTAGGCAAAAACATGCAAAAACGGCCAGTTTCGAGATTCAATTGATTTCTTAAAAAAAGCCTTGAAAAACATCAGTTTTGGGAAAATAAACCGTATTTCAAACTTAGCAAGTTATTGCTATCGAATCTAAGTAATATAAACTAAAACCTGGAAAAACGGCCGTTTTTAAGGTTTTGTCCATTTCCAAAAAAAGAGTGAAAAGCGGGAGTTTTTTGGATGGTGCAAATATCTCCAAACTTATCTAATTAAGGTCTCCGATTATAAGTAATATTATGCAAAAACATGCAAAATGGCCAGTTTTGAGATTCAAGCGATTTCTTGAAAAATGCTTGAAAAACGTCAGTTTTGAGAAAATATACCTTTTTTCAAACTTAGAAAATTATTGCTCTCGAATCTAAGTAATATTAACCAAAACCTAGAAAAAACGGCCGTTTTTAAGGTTTGATCTATTTTTTAAAAAAAGATTGAAAAACGAGAGTTTTTTGGATGATGCAAATATCTTCAAATCTATCCAATTAAGGTCTCCGATTATAAGTTATATTAGGCAAAAACATGCGAAAACGGCCAATTTTGATTTTCAATCGATTTCTTCAAAATGCTTGAAAAACGTCGGTTTGGGGAAAATTACCCGTTTTTCAAACTTAGCAAGTTACTGCTCTCGAATCTAAGTAATATTAACCAAAACCTGGAAAAACGGCCGTTTTTAAGGTTTTGTCCATTTCCAAAAAAAGAGTGAAAAGCGGGAGTTTTTTGGATGGTGCAAATATCTCCAAACTTATCTAATTAAGGTCTCCGATTATAAGTAATATTATGCAAAAACATGCAAAATGGCCAGTTTTGAGATTCAAGCGATTTCTTGAAAAATGCTTGAAAAACGTCAGTTTTGAGAAAATATACCTTTTTTCAAACATAGAAAATTATTGCTCTCGAATCTAAGTAATATTAACCAAAACCTAGAAAAACGGCCGTTTTTAAGGTTTGATCTATTTTTTAAAAAAGATTGAAAAACGAGAGTTTTTTGGATGATGCAAATATCTTCAAATCTATCCAATTAAGGTCTCCGATTATAAGTTATATTAGGCAAAAACATGCGAAAACGGCCAATTTTGAGATTCAATCGATTTCTTCAAAAATGCTTGAAAAACGTCGGTTTGGGGAAAATTACCCGTTTTTCAAACTTAGCAAGTTACAGCTCTCGAATCTAAGTAATATTAACCAAAACCTGGAAAAACGGCCGTTATTAAGGTTTGATCCATTTCCTAAAAAAGATTGAAAAACGGGACTTTTTTTGGATAATGCAATTATCTTCAAACCTATCCAATTAAGGTCTCCGATTATAAGTAATATTAGGCAAAAACATACAAAAACGGCAAGTTTTCAGATTCGAGCGATATCTTAAAAAAAGCTTGAAAAACGTCAGTTCTGAGGAAATAACCGTTTTTTAAACTTAGCGAGTTACTGCTCTCGAATCTAAGTAATATTAACCAAAACTTAGAAAAACGGACGTTTTTAAGGTTTGATCCATTTTCTAAAAAAAGATTGAAAAACGGGAGTTTTTTGGATGATGCAAATATCTTCAAACCTATCCAATTAAGGTCTCCGATTATAAGTTATATTAGGCAAAAACATGCAAAAACGGCCAGTTTCGAGATTCAATTGATTTTCTTAAAAAAAGCTTGAAAAACATCAGTTTTGGGAAAATAAACCGTATTTCAAACTTAGCAAGTTATTGCCTGCGAATCTAAGTAATATAAACTAAAACCTGGAAAAACGGCCGTTTTTAAGGTTTTGTCCATTTCCAAAAAAAGAGTGAAAAGGGGGAGTTTTTTGGATGGTGCAAATATCTCCAAACTTATCTAATTAAGGTCTCCGATTATAAGTAATATTAGGCAAAAACATGCCAAAACGGCCAGTTTTGAGATTCAATCGATATCTTCAAAAAGCTTGAAAAACGTTAGTTTGGGGAAAATAACCCGTTTTTCAAACATAGCAAGTTATTGCTCTTGAATCTAAGTAATATTAACCAAAACCTGGAAAAACGGCCGTTTTTAGGGTTTGTCCATTTCCAAAAAAAGAGTGAAAAGCGGGAGTTTTTTGGATGGTGCAAATATCTTCAAACCTATGCAAAATAGCCAGTTTCGAGATTCAATCGATTTCTTAAAAAAAGCTTGAAAAACGTCGGTTTTGGGAAAATAAACCGTTTTTCAAACTTAGCAGGTTACTGCTCTCGAATCTAAGTAATATTAACCAAAACCTGGAAAAACGGCCGTTTTTAAGGTTTGATCCATTTCCTAAAAAAGATTGAAAAACGGGAGTTTTTTTGGATAATGCAAATATCTTCAAACCTATCCAATTTAGGTCTCCTATTATAAGTAATATTATGCAAAAACATGCCAAAACGGCCAGTTTTGAGATTCAATCGATATCTTCAAAAAGCTTGAAAAACGTTAGTTTGGGAAAATAACCCGTTTTTCAAACATAGCAAGTTATTGCTCTTGAATCTAAGTAATATTAACCAAAACCTGGAAAAACGGCCGTTTTTAGGGTTTGTCCATTTCCAAAAAAAGACTGAAAAGCGGGAGTTTTTTGGATGATGCAAATATCTTCAAACATATCCAATTAAGGTTTCCGATTATAAGTTATATTAGGCAAAAACATGCAAAAACGGTCAGTTTCGAGATTCAATCGATTTCTTAAAAAAAGCTTGAAAAACGTCGGTTTTGGGAAAATAAACCGTTTTTCAAACTTAGCAGGTTACTGCTCTCGAATCTAAGTAATATTAACCAAACCTGGAAAAACGGCCGTTTTTAAGGTTTGATCCATTTCCTAAAAAAGATTGAAAAACAGGAGTTTTTTTGGATAATGCAAATATCTTCAAACCTATCCAATTTAGGTCTCCTATTATAAGTAATATTATGCAAAAACATGCCAAAACGGCCAGTTTTGAGATTCAATCGATATCTTTAAAAAAGCTTGAAAAACGTTAGTTTGGGGAAAATAACCCGTTTTTCAAACATAGCAAGTTATTGCTCTCGAATCTAAGTAATATTAACCAAAACCTGGAAAAACGGCCGTTTTTAAGGTTTTGTCCATTTCCAAAAAAAGAGTGAAAAGCGGGAGTTTTTTGGATGGTGCAAATATCTTCAAACCTATGCAAAATAGCCAGTTTTGAGATTTAAGCGATTTTTTGAAAAAAGCTTGAAAAACGTCAGTTCTGAGGAAATAAACCGTTTTTTAAACTTAGCGAGTTACTGCTCTCGAATCTAAGTAATATTAACCAAAACTTGGAAAAACGGACGTTTTTTAAGGTTTGATCCATTTTCTAAAAAAGATTGAAAAACGGGAGTTTTTTGGATGATGCAAATATCTTCAAACCTATCCAATTAAGGTCTCCGATTATAAGTTATATTAGGCAAAAACATGCAAAAACGGGCCAGTTTCGAGATTCAATTGATTTCTTAAAAAAAGCTTGAAAACATCAGTTTTGGGAAAATAAACCGTATTTCAAACTTAGCAAGTTATTGCTATCGAATCTAAGTAATATAAACTAAAACCTGGAAAAACGGCCGTTTTTAAGGTTTTGTCCATTTCCAAAAAAAGAGTGAAAAGCGGGAGTTTTTTGGATGGTGCAAATATCTCCAAACTTATCTAATTAAGGTCTCCGATTATAAGTAATATTAGGCAAAAACATGCAAAATGGCCAGTTTTGAGATTCAAGCGATTTCTTGAAAAATGCTTGAAAAACGTCAGTTTTGAGAAAATAAACCTTTTTTCAAACTTAGAAAATTATTGCTCTCGAATCTAAGTAATATTAACCAAAACCTAGAAAAACGGCTGTTTTAAGGTTTGATCTATTTTTTAAAAAAAGATGAAAACGAGAGTTTTTGGATGATGCAAATATCTTCAAATCTATCCAATTAAGGTCTCCGATTATAAGTTATATTAGGCAAAAACTCTTGCGAATACGGCCAATTTTTAGATTCAATCGATTTCTTCAAAAAAGCTTGAAAAATGTCGGTTTTGGGAAAATTACCCGTTTTTCAAACTTAGCAAGTTACTGCTCTCGAATCTAAGTAATATTAACCAAAACCTGGAAAAACGGCCGTTTTTAAGGTTTGATCCATTTCCTAAAAAAGATTGAAAAACGGGACTTTTTTGGATAATGCAATTATCTTCAAACCTATCCAATTAAGGTCTCCGATTATAAGTAATATTAGGCAAAAACATATAAAAACGGCCAGTTTTGAGATTCGAGCGATATCTTAAAAAAAGCTTGAAAAACGTCAGTTTTGAGAAATTAAACCGTTTTTTAAGCTTAGCGTGTTATTGCTCTCGAATCTAAGTAATATTAACCAAAACCTAGAAAAACGACCGTTTTTAAGGTTTGATCCATTTTCTAAAAAAAGATTGAAAAACGGGAGTTTTTTGGATGATGCAAATATGTTCAAACCTATCCAATTAAGGTTTCCGATTATAAGTTATATTAGGCAAAAACATGCAAAAACGGTCAGTTTCGAGATTCAATCGATTTCTTAAAAAAAGCTTGAAAAACGTCGGTTTTGGAAAAATAAACCGTTTTTCAAACTTAGCAGGTTACTGCTCTCGAATCTAAGTAATATTAACCAAAACCTGGAAAAACGGCCGTTTTTAAGGTTTGATCCATTTCCTAAAAAAGATTGAAAAACGGGAGTTTTTTTGGATAATGCAAATATCTTCAAACCTATCCAATTAAGGTCTCCGATTATAAGTAATATTAGGCAAAAACATACAAAAACGGCAAGTTTTCAGATTCGAGCGATATCTTAAAAAAAGCTTGAAAAACGTCAGTTCTGAGGAAATAAACCGTTTTTAAACTTAGCGAGTTACTGCTCTCGAATCTAAGTAATATTAACCAAAACTTGGAAAAACGGACGTTTTTAACGTTTGATCCATTTTTTTAAAAAAGATTGAAAAACGGGAGTTTTTTGGATGATGCAAATATCTTCAAACCTATCCAATTAAGGTCTCCGATTATAAGTTATATTAGGCAAAAACATGCAAAAACGGCCAGTTTCGAGATTCAATTGATTTCTTAAAAAAAGCTTGAAAAACATCAGTTTTGGGAAAATAAACCGTATTTCAAACTTAGCAAGTTATTGCTATCGAATCTAAGTAATATAAACTAAAACCTGGAAAAACGGCCGTTTTTTAAGGTTTTGTCCATTTCCAAAAAAAGAGTGAAAAGCGGGAGTTTTTTGGATGGTGCAAATATCTCCATACTTATCTAATTAAGGTCTCCGATTATAAGTAATATTATGCAAAAACATGCAAAATGGCCAGTTTTGAGATTCAAGCGATTTCTTGAAAAATGCTTGAAAAACGTCAGTTTTGAGAAAATAAACCTTTTTTCAAACTTAGAAAATTATTGCTCTCGAATCTAAGTAATATTAACCAAAACCTAGAAAAACGGCCGTTTTTAAGATTTGATCTATTTTTTAAAAAAAGATTGAAAAACGAGAGTTTTTTGGATGATGCAAATATCTTCAAATCTATCCAATTAAGGTCTCTGATTATAAGTTTTATTAGGCAAAAACATGCAAAAACGGCCAGTTTTGAGATTCAATCGATTTCTTAAAAAAAGCTTGAAAAACGTCAGTTTTGGGAAAATAAACCGTTTTTCAAACTTAGCAAGTTATTGCTATCGAATCCAAGTAATATTGACCAAAACCTGGAAAAACGGCCGTTTTTAAGGTTTGATCCATTTCCTAAAAAAGATTGAAAAACGGGAGTTTTTTGGATAATGCAAATATCTTCAAACCTATCCAATTAAGGTCTCCGATTATAAGTAATATTAGGCAAAAACATACAAAAACGGCCTGTTTTCAGATTCGAGCGATATCTTAAAAAAAGCTTGAAAAACGTCAGTTCTGAGGAAATAAACCGTTTTTTAAACTTAGCGAGTTACTGCTCTCGAATCTAAGTAATATTAACCAAAACTTGGAAAAACGGACGTTTTTAAGGTTTGATCCATTTTCTAAAAAAAAAGATTGAAAAACGGGAGTTTTTTGGATGATGCAAATATCTTCAAACCTATCCAATTAAGGTCTCTCCGATTATAAGTTATATTAGGCAAAAACATGCATAAAATGGCCAGTTTTGAGATTCAATCGATTTCTTCAAAAAGCTTGAAAAACGTCGGTTTTGCGAAAATTACCCGTTTTTCAAACTTAGCAAGTTACTGCTCTCGAATCTAAGTAATATTAACCAAAACCTGGAAAAACGGCCGTTTTTAAGGTTTTGTCCATTTCCAAAAAAAAGATTGAAAAACGGGACTTTTTTTGGATAATGCAAATATCTTCAAACCATATCCAATTTAAGGTCTCCGATTATAAGTAATATTAGGCAAACACATACAAAAACGGCCAGTTTGAGATTCGAGAGATATCTTAAAAAAAGCGTGAAAAACGTCAGTTTTGAGAAAATAAATCGTTTTTTAAACTTAGCGAGTTATTGCTCTCGAATCTAAGTAATATTTACTAAAACCTAGAAAAACGGCCGTTTTTAAGGTTTTGTCAATTTCCAAAAAAAGAGTGAAAAGCGGGAGTTTTTTGGATGGTGGAAATATCTTCAAACCTATGCAAAATAGCCAGTTTTGAGATTCAAGCGATTTCTTGAAAAATTCTTGAAAAACGTCAGTTTTGAGCAAATAAACCTTTTTTCAAACTTAGAATATTATTGCTCTCGAATCTAAGTAATATTAACCAAAACCTAGAAAAAACGACCGTTTTTAAGGTTTGATCTATTTTTCAAAAAAAAGATTGAAAAACAAGAGTTTTTTGGATGATGCAAATATCTTCAAATCTATCCAATTAAGGTCTCCGATTATAAGTTATATTAGGCAAAAACATGCGAAAACGGCCAATTTTGAGATTCAATCGATTTCTTCAAAAAAGCTTGAAAAACGTCGGTTTGGGGAAAATTACCCGTTTTTCAAACTTAGCAAGTTACTGCTCTCGAATCTAAGTAATATTAACCAAAACCTGGAAAAACGGCCGTTTTAAGGTTTGATCCATTTCCTAAAAAAGATTGAAAAACGGGACTTTTTTTGGATAATGCAATTATCTTCAAACCTATCCAATTGAAGGTCTCCGATTATAAGTAATATTAGGCAAAAACATAAAAAAACGGCAAGTTTTGAGATTCGAGCGATATCTTAAAAAAAGCTTGAAAAACGTCAGTTCTGAGGAAATAAACCGTTTTTTAAACTTAGCGAGTTACTGCTCTCGAATCTAAGTAATATTAACCAAAACTTAGAAAAACGGACGTTTTTAAGGTTTGATCCATTTTCTAAAAAAAGATTGAAAAACGGGAGTTTTTTGGATGATGCAAATATCTTCAAACCTATCCAATTTAGGTCTCCGATTATAAGTTATATTAGGCAAAAACATGCAAAAACGGCCAGTTTCGAGATTCAATTGATTTCTTTAAAAAAAGCTTGAAAAACATCAGTTTTGGGAAAATAAAACCGTATTTCAAACTTAGCAAGTTATTGCCTGCGAATCTAAGTAATATAAACTAAAACCTGGAAAAACGGCCGTTTTTAAGGTTTTGGTCCATTTCCAAAAAAAGAGTGAAAAGCGGGAGTTTTTTGGATGGTGCAAATATCTCCAAACTTATCTAATTAAGGTCTCCGATTATAAGTAATATTAGGCAAAAACATGCCAAAACGGCCAGTTTTGAGATTCAATCGATATCTTCAAAAAAGCTTGAAAAACGTTAGTTTGGGGAAAATAACCCGTTTTTCAAACATAGCAAGTTATTGCTCTTGAATCTAAGTAATATTAACCAAAACCTGGAAAAACGGCCGTTTTTAGGGTTTGTCCATTTCCAAAAAAAGAGTGAAAAGCGGGAGTTTTTTGGATGGTGCAAATATCTTCAAACCTATGCAAAATAGCCAGTTTCGAGATTCAATCGATTTCTTAAAAAAAGCTTGAAAAACGTCGGTTTTAGGAAAATAAACCGTTTTTCAAACTTAGCAGGTTACTGCTCTCGAATCTAAGTAATATTAACCAAAACCTGAAAAACGGCCGTTTTTAAGGTTTGATCCATTTCCTAAAAAAGATTGAAAAACGGAGTTTTTTTGGACAATGCAATTATCTTCAAACCTATCCAATTAAGGTCTCCGATTATAAGTAATATTAGGCAAAAACATACAAAAACGGCAAGTTTTGAGATTCGAGCGATATCTTAAAAAAAGCTTGAAAAACGTCAGTTCTGAGGAAATAAACCGTTTTTTAAACTTAGCGAGTTACTGCTCTCGAATCTAAGTAATATTAACCAAAACCTGGAAAAACGGCCGTTTTTAGGGTTTGTCCATTTCCAAAAAAAGAGTGAAAAGCGGGAGTTTTTTGGATGGTGCAAATATCTTCAAACCTATGCAAAATAGCCAGTTTCGAGATTCAATCGATTTCTTAAAAAAAGCTTGAAAAACGTCGGTTTTGGGAAAATAAACCGTTTTTCAAACTTAGCAGGTTACTGCTCTCGAATCTAAGTAATATTAACCAAAACTTGGAAAAACGGACGTTTTTAAGGTTTGATCCATTTTCTAAAAAAAAAGATTGAAAAACGGGAGTTTTTTGGATGGTGCAAATATCTCCAAACTTATCTAATTAAGGTCTCCGATTATAAGTAATATTAGGCAAAAACATGCCAAAACGGCCAGTTTTGAGATTCAATCGATATCTTCAAAAAAGCTTGAAAAACGTTAGTTTGGGGAAAATAACCCGTTTTTCAAACATAGCAAGTTATTGCTCTTGAATCTAAGTAATATTAACCAAAACCTGGAAAAACGGCCGTTTTTAGGGTTTGTCCATTTCCAAAAAAGAGTGAAAAGCGGAGTTTTTTGGATGGTGCAAATATCTTCAAACCTATGCAAAATAGCCAGTTTCGAGATTCAATCGATTTCTTAAAAAAAAGCTTGAAAAACGTCGGTTTTGGGAAAATAAACCGTTTTTCAAACTTAGCAGGTTACTGCTCTCGAATCTAAGTAATATTAACCAAAACCTGGAAAAACGGCCGTTTTTAAGGTTTGATCCATTTCCTAAAAAAGATTGAAAAACGGGAGTTTTTTTGGATAATGCAAATATCTTCAAACCTATCCAATTTAGGTCTCCTATTATAAGTAATATTATGCAAAAACATGCCAAAACGGCCAGTTTTGAGATTCAATCGATATCTTCAAAAAAGCTTGAAAAACGTTAGTTTGGGGAAAATAACCCGTTTTTCAAACATAGCAAGTTATTGCTCTTGAATCTAAGTAATATTAACCAAAACCTGAAAAAACGGCCGTTTTTAGGGTTTGTCCATTTCCAAAAAAAGAGTGAAAAGCGGGAGTTTTTTGGATGGTGCAAATATCTTCAAACCTATGCAAAATAGCCAGTTTTGAGATTTAAGCGATTTCTTGAAAAATGCTTGAAAAACGTCAGTTTTGAGAACATAAACCTTTTTTCAAACTTAGCAAGTTATTGCTCTCGAATCTAAGTAATATTAACCAAAACCTAGAAAAACGGCCGTTTTTAAGGTTTGATCCATTTTCTAAAAAAAGATTGAAAGACGAGAGTTTTTTGGATGATGCAAATATCTTCAAACCTATCCAATTAAGGTCTCCGATTATAAGTTATATTAGGCAAAAACATGCAAAAACGGCCAGTTTTGAGATTCAATCGATTTTTTAAAAAAAGCTTGAAAAACGTCAGTTTTGGGAAAATAAACCGTTTTTCAAACTTAGCAAGTTATTGCTATCGAATCCAAGTAATATGACCAAAACCTGGAAAAACGGCCGTTTTAAGGTTTGATCCATTTCCTAAAAAAAGATTGAAAAACGGGAGTTTTTTGGATAATGCAAATATCTTCAAACCTATCCAATTAAGGTCTCCGATTATAAGTTATATTAGGCAAAAACATGCAAAAACGGCCAGTTTCGAGATTCAATTGATTTCTTAAAAAAAGCTTGAAAAACATCAGTTTTGGAAAAATAAACCGTATTTCAAACTTAGCAAGTTATTGCTATCGAATCTAAGTAATATAAACTAAAACCTGGAAAAACGGCCGTTTTTAAGGTTTTGTCCATTTCCAAAAAAAGAGTGAAAAGCGGGAGTTTTTGGATGGTGCAAATATCTCCAAACTTATCTAATTAAGGTCTCCGATTATAAGTAATATTAGGCAAAAACATGCCAAAACGGCCAGTTTTGAGATTCAATCGATATCTTCAAAAAAGCTTGAAAAACGTTAGTTTGGGGAAAATAACCCGTTTTTCAAACATAGCAAGTTATTGCTCTTGAATCTAAGTAATATTAACCAAAACCTGGAAAAACGGCCGTTTTTAGGGTTTGTCCATTTCCAAAAAAAGAGTGAAAAGCGGGAGTTTTTTGGATGGTGCAAATATCTCCAAACTTATCTAATTAAGGTCTCCGATTATAAGTAATATTAGGCAAAAACATGCCAAAACGGCCAGTTTTGAGATTCAATCGATATCTTCAAAAAAGCTTGAAAAACGTTAGTTTGGGGAAAATAACCCGTTTTTCAAACATAGCAAGTTATTGCTCTTGAATCTAAGTAATATTAACCAAAACCTGGAAAAACGGCCGTTTTTAGGGTTTGTCCATTTCCAAAAAAAGAGTGAAAAGCGGGAGTTTTTTGGATGGTGCAAATATCTTCAAACCTATGCAAAATAGCCAGTTTCGAGATTCAATCGATTTCTTAAAAAAAGCTTGAAAAACGTCGGTTTTGGGAAAATAAACCGTTTTTTCAAACTTAGCAGGTTACTGCTCTCGAATCTAAGTAATATTAACCAAAACCTGGAAAAACGGCCGTTTTTAAGGTTTGATCCATTTCCTAAAAAAGATTGAAAAACGGGACTTTTTTTGGATAATGCAATTATCTTCAAACCTATCCAATTAAGGTCTCCGATTATAAGTAATATTAGGCAAAAACATACAAAAACGGCTAGTTTTGAGATTCGAGCGATATCTTAAAAAAAGCTTGAAAAACGTCCGTTTTGAGAAAATAAACCGTTTTTTAAGCTTAGCGAGTTATTGCTCTCGAATCTAAGTAATATTAACCAAAACCTAGAAAAACGGCCGTTTTTAAGGTTTGATCCATTTCCTAAAAAAGATTCAAAAACGGGAGTTTTTTGGATAATGCAAATATCTTCAAACCTATCCAATTTAGGTCTCCTATTATAAGTAATATTATGCAAAAACATGCCAAAACGGCCAGTTTTGAGATTCAATCGATATCTTCAAAAAAGCTTGAAAAACGTTAGTTTGGGGAAAATAACCCGTTTTTCAAACATAGCAAGTTATTGCTCTCGAATCTAAGTAATATTAACCAAAACCTGGAAAAACGGCCGTTTTTAAGGTTTTGTCCATTTCCAAAAAAAGAGTGAAAAGCGGGAGTTTTTTGGATGGTGCAAATATCTTCAAACCTATGCAAAATAGCCAGTTTTGAGATTTAAGCGATTCTTGAAAAATGCTTGAAAAAACGTCAGTTTTGAGAAAATAAACCTTTTTTTAAACTTAGCAAGTTATTGCTCTCGAATCTAAGTAATATTAACCAAAACCTAGAAAAACGGCCGTTTTTAAGGTTTGATCCATTTTCTAAAAAAAGATTGAAAAACGAGAGTTTTTTGGATGATGCAAATATCTTCAAACCTATCCAATTAAGGTCTCTGATTATAAGTTTTATTAGGCAAAAACATGCAAAAACGGCCAGTTTTGAGATTCAATCGATTTCTTAAAAAAAAGCTTGAAAAACGTCAGTTTTGGGAAAATAAACCGTTTTTCAAACTTAGCAAGTTATTGCTATCGAATCCAAGTAATATTGACCAAAACCTGGAAAAACGGCCGTTTTTAAGGTTTGATCCATTTCCTAAAAAAGATTGAAAAACGGGAGTTTTTTGGATAATGCAAATATCTTCAAACCTATCCAATTAAGATCTCCGATTATAAGTAATATTAGGCAAAAACATACAAAAACGGCCTGTTTTCAGATTCGAGCGATATCTTAAAAAAAGCTTGAAAAACGTCAGTTCTGAGGAAATAAACCGTTTTTTAAACTTAGCGAGTTACTGCTCTCGAATCTAAGTAATATTAACCAAAACTTGGAAAAACGGACGTTTTTAAGGTTTGATCCATTTTCTAAAAAAAAAGATTGAAAAACGGGAGTTTTTTGGATGATGCAAATATCTTCAAACCTATCCAATTAAGGTCTCCGATTATAAGTTATATTAGGCAAAAACATGCATAAAATGGCCAGTTTTGAGATTCAATCGATTTCTTCAAAAAAGCTTGAAAAACGTCGGTTTTGCGAAAATTACCCGTTTTTCAAACTTAGCAAGTTACTGCTCTCGAATCTAAGTAATATTAACCAAAACCTGGAAAAACGGCCGTTTTTAAGGTTTTGTCCATTTCCAAAAAAAGATTGAAAAACGGGACTTTTTTTGGATAATGCAAATATCTTCAAACCTATCCAATTAAGGTCTCCGATTATAAGTAATATTAGGCAAACACATACAAAAACGGCCAGTTTTGAGATTCGAGAGATATCTTAAAAAAAGCGTGAAAAACGTCAGTTTTGAGAAAATAAATCGTTTTTTAAACTTAGCGAGTTATTGCTCTCGAATCTAAGTAATATTAACCAAAACCTAGAAAAACGGCCGTTTTTAAGGTTTTGTCAATTTCCAAAAAAAGAGTGAAAAGCGGGAGTTTTTTGGATGGTGGAAATATCTTCAAACCTATGCAAAATAGCCAGTTTTGAGATTCAAGCGATTTCTTGAAAAATTCTTGAAAAACGTCAGTTTTGAGAAAATAAACCTTTTTTCAAACTTTGAAAATTATTGCTCTCGAATCTAAGTAATATTAACCAAAACCTAGAAAAACGACCGTTTTTAAGGTTTGATCTATTTTTTAAAAAAAGATTGAAAAACGAGAGTTTTTTGGATGATGCAAATATCTTCAAATCTATCCAATTAAGGTCTCCGATTATAAGTTATATTAGGCAAAAACATGCGAAAACGGCCAATTTTGAGATTCAATCGATTTCTTCAAAAAAGCTTGAAAAACGTCGGTTTGGGGAAAATTACCCGTTTTTCAAACTTAGCAAGTTACTGCTCTCGAATCTAAGTAATATTAACCAAAACCTGGAAAAACGGCCGTTTTTAAGGTTTGATCCATTTCCTAAAAAAGATTGAAAAACGGGATTTTTTTTTGATAATGCAATTATCTTCAAACCTATCCAATTAAGGTCTCCGATTATAAGTAATATTAGGCAAAAACATACAAAAACGGCAAGTTTTGAGATTCGAGCGATATCTTAAAAAAAGCTTGAAAAACGTCAGTTCTGAGGAAATAAACCGTTTTTTAAACTTAGCGAGTTACTGCTCTCGAATCTAAGTAATATTAACCAAAACTTAGAAAAACGGACGTTTTTAAGGTTTGATCCATTTTCTAAAAAAAGATTGAAAAACGGGAGTTTTTTGGATGATGCAAATATCTTCAAACCTATCCAATTAAGGTCTCCGATTATAAGTTATATTAGGCAAAAACATGCAAAAACGGCCAGTTTCGAGATTCAATTGATTTCTTAAAAAAAGCTTGAAAAACATCAGTTTTGGGAAAATAAACCGTATTTCAAACTTAGCAAGTTATTGCCTGCGAATCTAAGTAATATAAACTAAAACCTGGAAAAACGGCCGTTTTTAAGGTTTTGTCCATTTCCAAAAAAAGAGTGAAAAGCGGGAGTTTTTTGGATGGTGCAAATATCTCCAAACTTATCTAATTAAGGTCTCCGATTATAAGTAATATTAGGCAAAAACATGCCAAAACGGCCAGTTTTGAGATTCAATCGATATCTTCAAAAAAGCTTGAAAAACGTTAGTTTGGGGAAAATAACCCGTTTTTCAAACATAGCAAGTTATTGCTCTTGAATCTAAGTAATATTAACCAAAACCTGGAAAAACGGCCGTTTTTAGGGTTTGTCCATTTCCAAAAAAAGAGTGAAAAGCGGGAGTTTTTTGGATGGTGCAAATATCTTCAAACCTATGCAAAATAGCCAGTTTCGAGATTCAATCGATTTCTTAAAAAAAGCTTGAAAAACGTCGGTTTTGGGAAAATAAACCGTTTTTCAAACTTAGCAGGTTACTGCTCTCGAATCTAAGTAATATTAACCAAAACCTGGAAAAACGGCCGTTTTTAAGGTTTGATCCATTTCCTAAAAAAGATTGAAAAACGGGAGTTTTTTTGGATAATGCAAATATCTTCAAACCTATCCAATTTAGGTCTCCTATTATAAGTAATATTATGCAAAAACATGCCAAAACGGCCAGTTTTGAGATTCAATCGATATTTCTTAAAAAAGCTTGAAAAACGTTAGTTTGGGGAAAATAACCCGTTTTTCAAACATAGCAAGTTATTGCTCTTGAATCTAAGTAATATTAACCAAAACCTGAAAAAACGGCCGTTTTTAGGGTTTGTCCATTTCCAAAAAAAGAGTGAAAAGCGGGAGTTTTTTGGATGGTGCAAATATCTTCAAACCTATGCAAAATAGCCAGTTTTGAGATTTAAGCGATTTCTTGAAAAATGCTTGAAAAACGTCAGTTTTGAGAACATAAACCTTTTTTCAAACTTAGCAAGTTATTGCTCTCGAATCTAAGTAATATTAACCAAAACCTAGAAAAACGGCCGTTTTTAAGGTTTGATCCATTTTCTAAAAAAAGATTGAAAGACGAGAGTTTTTTGGATGATGCAAATATCTTCAAACCTATCCAATTAAGGTCTCCGATTATAAGTTATATTAGGCAAAAACATGCAAAAACGGCCAGTTTTGAGATTCAATCGATTTTTTAAAAAAAGCTTGAAAAACGTCAGTTTTGGGAAAATAAACCGTTTTTCAAACTTAGCAAGTTATTGCTATCGAATCCAAGTAATATGACCAAAACCTGGAAAAACGGCCGTTTTTAAGGTTTGATCCATTTCCTAAAAAAAGATTGAAAAACGGGAGTTTTTTGGATAATGCAAATATCTTCAAACCTATCCAATTAAGGTCTCCGATTATAAGTTATATTAGGCAAAAACATGCAAAAACGGCCAGTTTCGAGATTCAATTGATTTCTTAAAAAAAGCTTGAAAAACATCAGTTTTGGAAAAATAAACCGTATTTTAAACTTAGCAAGTTATTGCTATCGAATCTAAGTAATATAAACTAAAACCTGGAAAAACGGCCGTTTTTAAGGTTTTGTCCATTTCCAAAAAAAGAGTGAAAAGCGGGAGTTTTTTGGATGGTGCAAATATCTCCAAACTTATCTAATTAAGGTCTCCGATTATAAGTAATATTAGGCAAAAACATGCCAAAACGGCCAGTTTTGAGATTCAATCGATATCTTCAAAAAAGCTTGAAAAACGTTAGTTTGGGGAAAATAAACCGTTTTTCAAACATAGCAAGTTATTGCTCTTGAATCTAAGTAATATTAACCAAAACCTGGAAAAACGGCCGTTTTTAGGGTTTGTCCATTTCCAAAAAAAGAGTGAAAAGCGGGAGTTTTTTGGATGGTGCAAATATCTTCAAACCTATGCAAAATAGCCAGTTTCGAGATTCAATCGATTTCTTAAAAAAAGCTTGAAAAACGTCGGTTTTGGGAAAATAAACCGTTTTTCAAACTTAGCAGGTTACTGCTCTCGAATCTAAGTAATATTAACCAAAACCTGGAAAAACGGCCGTTTTTAAGGTTTGATCCATTTCCTAAAAAAGATTGAAAAACGGGACTTTTTTTGGATAATGCAATTATCTTCAAACCTATCCAATTAAGGTCTCCGATTATAAGTAATATTAGGCAAAAACATACAAAAACGGCTAGTTTTGAGATTCGAGCGATATCTTAAAAAAAGCTTGAAAAACGTCCGTTTTGAGAAAATAAACCGTTTTTTAAGCTTAGCGAGTTATTGCTCTCGAATCTAAGTAATATTAACCAAAACCTAGAAAAACGGCCGTTTTTAAGGTTTGATCCATTTCCTAAAAAAGATTCAAAAACGGGAGTTTTTTGGATAATGCAAATATCTTCAAACCTATCCAATTTAGGTCTCCTATTATAAGTAATATTATGCAAAAACATGCCAAAACGGCCAGTTTTGAGATTCAATCGATATCTTCAAAAAAGCTTGAAAAACGTTAGTTTAGGGAAAATAACCCGTTTTTCAAACATAGCAAGTTATTGCTCTCGAATCTAAGTAATATTAACCAAAACCTGGAAAAACGGCCGTTTTTAAGGTTTTGTCCATTTCCAAAAAAAGAGTGAAAAGCGGGAGTTTTTTGGATGGTGCAAATATCTTCAAACCTATGCAAAATAGCCAGTTTTGAGATTTAAGCGATTTCTTGAAAAATGCTTGAAAAACGTCAGTTTTGAGAAAATAAACCTTTTTTTAAACTTAGCAAGTTATTGCTCTCGAATCTAAGTAATATTAACCAAAACCTAGAAAAACGGCCGTTTTTAAGGTTTGATCCATTTTCTAAAAAAAGATTGAAAAACGAGAGTTTTTTGGATGATGCAAATATCTTCAAACCTATCCAATTAAGGTCTCTGATTATAAGTTTTATTAGGCAAAAACATGCAAAAACGGCCAGTTTTGAGATTCAATCGATTTCTTAAAAAAAGCTTGAAAAACGTCAGTTTTGGGAAAATAAACCGTTTTTCAAACTTAGCAAGTTATTGCTATCGAATCCAAGTAATATTGACCAAAACCTGGAAAAACGGCCGTTTTTAGGGTTTGATCCATTTCCTAAAAAAGATTGAAAAACGGGAGTTTTTTGGATAATGCAAATATCTTCAAACCTATCCAATTAAGGTCTCCGATTATAAGTAATATTAGGCAAAAACATACAAAAACGGCCTGTTTTCAGATTCGAGCGATATCTTAAAAAAAGCTTGAAAAACGTCAGTTCTGAGGAAATAAACCGTTTTTTAAACTTAGCGAGTTACTGCTCTCGAATCTAAGTAATATTAACCAAAACTTGGAAAAACGGACGTTTTTAAGGTTTGATCCATTTTCTAAAAAAAAAGATTGAAAAACGGGAGTTTTTTGGATGATGCAAATATCTTCAAACCTATCCAATTAAGGTCTCCGATTATAAGTTATATTAGGCAAAAACATGCATAAAATGGCCAGTTTTGAGATTCAATCGATTTCTTCAAAAAAGCTTGAAAAACGTCGGTTTTGCGAAAATTACCCGTTTTTCAAACTTAGCAAGTTACTGCTCTCGAATCTAAGTAATATTAACCAAAACCTGGAAAAACGGCCGTTTTTAAGGTTTGATCCATTTCCAAAAAAAGATTGAAAAACGGGACTTTTTTTGGATAATGCAAATATCTTCAAACCTATCCAATTAAGGTCTCCGATTATAAGTAATATTAGGCAAACACATACAAAAACGGCCAGTTTTGAGATTCGAGAGATATCTTAAAAAAAGCGTGAAAAACGTCAGTTTTGAGAAAATAAATCGTTTTTTAAACTTAGCGAGTTATTGCTCTCGAATCTAAGTAATATTAACCAAAACCTAGAAAAACGGCCGTTTTTAAGGTTTTGTCAATTTCCAAAAAAAGAGTGAAAAGCGGGAGTTTTTTGGATGGTGGAAATATCTTCAAACCTATGCAAAATAGCCAGTTTTGAGATTCAAGCGATTTTTTTGAAAAATTCTTGAAAAACGTCAGTTTTGAGAAAATAAACCTTTTTTCAAACTTAGAAAATTATTGCTCTCGAATCTAAGTAATATTAACCAAAACCTAGAAAAACGACCGTTTTTAAGGTTTGATCTATTTTTTAAAAAAAGATTGAAAAACGAGAGTTTTTTGGATGATGCAAATATCTTCAAATCTATCCAATTAAGGTCTCCGATTATAAGTTATATTAGGCAAAAACATGCGAAAACGGCCAGTTTTGAGATTCAATCGATTTCTTCAAAAAAGCTTGAAAAACGTCGGTTTTGGGAAAATTACCCATTTTTCAAACTTAGCAAGTTACTGCTCTCGAATCTAAGTAATATTAACCAAAACCTGGAAAAACGGCCGTTTTTAAGGTTAGATCCATTTCCTAAAAAAGATTGAAAAACGGGACTTTTTTTGGATAATGCAATTATCTTCAAACCTATCCAATTAAGGTCTCCGATTATAAGTAATATTAGGCAAAAACATACAAAAACGGCCAGTTTTGAGATTCGAGCGATATCTTAAAAAAAGCTTGAAAAACGTCAGTTTTGAGAAAATAAACCGTTTTTTAAGCTTAGCGAGTTATTGCTCTCGAATCTAAGTAATATTAACCAAAACCTAGAAAAACGACCGTTTTTAAGGTTTGATCCATTTTCTAAAAAAAGATTGAAAAACGGGAGTTTTTTATATGATGCAAATATCTTCAAACCTATCCAATTAAGGTCTCCGATTATAAGTTATATTAGGCAAAAACATGCAAAAACGGTCAGTTTCGAGATTCAATCGATTTCTTGAAAAAAGCTTGAAAAACGTCGGTTTTAGGAAAATAAACCGTTTTTCAAACTTAGCAGGTTACTGCTCTCGAATCTAAGTAATATTAACCAAAACCTGGAAAAACGGCCGTTTTTAAGGTTTGATCCATTTCCTAAAAAAGATTGAAAAACGAGAGTTTTTTGGATAATGCAAATATCTTCAAACCTATCCAATTTAGGTCTCCTATTATAAGTAATATTATGCAAAAACATGCCAAAACGGCCAGTTTTGAGATTCAATCGATATCTTCAAAAAAGCTTGAAAAACGTTAGTTTGGGGAAAATAACCCGTTTTTCAAACATAGCAAGTTATTGCTCTCGAATCTAAGTAATAATAACCAAAACCTGGAAAAACGGCCGTTTTTAAGGTTTTGTCCATTTCCAAAAAAAGAGTGAAAAGCGGGAGTTTTTTGGATGTTGCAAATATCTTCAAACCTATGCAAAATAGCCAGTTTTGAGATTTAAGCGATTTCTTGAAAAATGCTTGAAAAACGTCAGTTTTGAGAAAATAAACCTTTTTTCAAACTTAGAAAATTATTGCTCTCGAATCTAAGTAATCTTAACCAAAACCTAGAAAAACGGCCGTTTTTAAGGTTTGATCCATTTTCTAAAAAAAGATTGAAAAACGAGAGTTTTTTGGATGATGCAAATATCTTCAAACCTATCCAATTAAGGTCTCCGATTATAAGTTATATTAGGCAAAAACATGCAAAAACGGCCAGTTTTGAGATTCAATCGATTTTTTAAAAAAAGCTTGAAAAACGTCAGTTTTGGGAAAATAACCGTTTTTCAAACTTAGCAAGTTATTGCTATCGAATCCAAGTAATATTGACCAAAACCTGGAAAAACCGCCGTTTTTAAGGTTTGATCCATTTCCTAAAAAAGATTGAAAAACGGGAGTTTTTTGGATAATGCAAATATCTTCAAACCTATCCAATTAAGGTCTCCGATTATAAGTAATATTAGGCAAAAACATACAAAACGGCAAGTTTTCAGATTCGAGCGATATCTTAAAAAAAGCTTGAAAAACGTCAGTTCTGAGGAAATAAACCGTTTTTTAAACTTAGCGAGTTACTGCTCTCGAATCTAAGTAATATTAACCAAAACTTGGAAAAACGGACGTTTTTAAGGTTTGATCCATTTTCTAAAAAAAGATTGAAAAACGGGAGTTTTTTGGATGATGCAAATATCTTCAAACCTATCCAATTGAGGTCTCCGATTATAAGTTATATTAGGCAAAAACATGCAAAAACGGCCAGTTTCGAGATTCAATTGATTTCTTAAAAAAAGCTTGAAAAACATCAGTTTTGGGAAAATAAACCGTATTTCAAACTTAGCAAGTTATTGCCTGCGAATCTAAGTAATATAAACTAAAACCTGGAAAAACGGCCGTTTTTAAGGTTTTGTCCATTTCCAAAAAAAGAGTGAAAAGCGGGAGTTTTTTGGATGGTGCAAATATCTCCAAACTTATCTAATTAAGGTCTCCGATTATAAGTAATATTAGGCAAAAACATGCCAAAACGGCCAGTTTTGAGATTCAATCGATATCTTCAAAAAAGCTTGAAAAACGTTAGTTTGGGGAAAATAACCCGTTTTTCAAACATAGCAAGTTATTGCTCTTGAATCTAAGTAATATTAACCAAAACCTGGAAAAACGGCCGTTTTTAGGGTTTGTCCATTTCCAAAAAAAGAGTGAAAAGCGGGAGTTTTTTGGATGGTGCAAATATCTTCAAACCTATGCAAAATAGCCAGTTTCGAGATTCAATCGATTTCTTAAAAAAAGCTTGAAAAACGTCGGTTTTGGGAAAATAAACCGTTTTTCAAACTTAGCAGGTTACTGCTCTCGAATCTAAGTAATATTAAACAAAACCTGGAAAAACGGCCGTTTTTAAGGTTTGATCCATTTCCTAAAAAAGATTGAAAAACGGGAGTTTTTTTGGATAATGCAAATATCTTCAAACCTATCCAATTTAGGTCTCCTATTATAAGTAATATTATGCAAAAACATGCCAAAACGGCCAGTTTTGAGATTCAATCGATATCTTCAAAAAAGCTTGAAAAACGTTTGTTTGGGGAAAATAACCCGTTTTTCAAACATAGCAAGTTATTGCTCTTGAATCTAAGTAATATTAACCAAAACCTGAAAAAACGGCCGTTTTTAGGGTTTGTCCATTTCCAAAAAAAGAGTGAAAAGCGGGAGTTTTTTGGATGGTGCAAATATCTTCAAACCTATGCAAAATAGCCAGTTTTGAGATTTAAGCGATTTCTTGAAAAATGCTTGAAAAACGTCAGTTTTGAGAACATAAACCTTTTTTCAAACTTAGCAAGTTATTGCTCTCGAATCTAAGTAATATTAACCAAAACCTAGAAAAACGGCCGTTTTTAAGGTTTGATCCATTTTCTAAAAAAAGATTGAAAGACGAGAGTTTTTTGGATGATGCAAATATCTTCAAACCTATCCAATTAAGGTCTCCGATTATAAGTTATATTAGGCAAAAACATGCTAAAACGGCCAGTTTTGAGATTCAATCGATTTTTTAAAAAAAGCTTGAAAAACGTCAGTTTTGGGAAAATAAACCGTTTTTCAAACTTAGCAAGTTATTGCTATCGAATCCAAGTAATATGACCAAAACCTGGAAAAACGGCCGTTTTTAAGGTTTGATCCATTTCCTAAAAAAGATTGAAAAACGGGAATTTTTGGATAATGCAAATATCTTCAAACCTATCCAATTAAGGTCTCCGATTATAAGTAATATTAGGCAAAAACATACAAAAACGGCCAGTTTTCAGATTCGAGCGATATCTTAAAAAAAAGCTTGAAAAACGTCAGTTCTGAGGAAATAAACCGTTTTTTAAACTTAGCGAGTTACTGCTCTCGAATCTAAGTAATATTAACCAAAACTTGGAAAAACGGACGTTTTTAAGGTATGATCTATTTTCTAAAAAAAGATTGAAAAACGGGAGTTTTTTGGATGATGCAAATATCTTCAAACCTATCCAATTAAGGTCTCCGATTATAAGTTATATTAGGCAAAAACATGCAAAAACGGCCAGTTTCGAGATTCAATTGATTTCTTAAAAAAAGCTTGAAAAACATCAGTTTTGGGAAAATAAACCGTATTTCAAACTTAGCAAGTTATTGCTATCGAATCTAAGTAATATAAACTAAAACCTGGAAAAACGGCCGTTTTTAAGGTTTTGTCCATTTCCAAAAAAAGAGTGAAAAGCGGGAGTTTTTTGGATGGTGCAAATATCTCCAAACTTATCTAATTAAGGTCTCCGATTATAAGTAATATTAGGCAAAAACATGCCAAAACGGCCAGTTTTGAGATTCAATCGATATCTTCAAAAAAGCTTGAAAAACGTTAGTTTGGGGAAAATAACCCGTTTTTCAAACATAGCAAGTTATTGCTCTTGAATCTAAGTAATATTAACCAAAACCTGGAAAAACGGCCGTTTTTAGGGTTTGTCCATTTCCAAAAAAAGAGTGAAAAGCGGGAGTTTTTTGGATGGTGCAAATATCTTCAAACCTATGCAAAATAGCCAGTTTCGAGATTCAATCGATTTCTTAAAAAAAGCTTGAAAAACGTCGGTTTTGGGAAAATAAACCGTTTTTCAAACTTAGCAGGTTACTGCTCTCGAATCTAAGTAATATTAACCAAAACCTGGAAAAACGGCCGTTTTTAAGGTTTGATCCATTTCCTAAAAAAGATTGAAAAACGGGACTTTTTTTGGATAATGCAATTATCTTCAAACCTATCCAATTAAGGTCTCCGATTATAAGTAATATTAGGCAAAAACATACAAAAACGGCTAGTTTTGAGATTCGAGCGATATCTTAAAAAAAGCTTGAAAAACGTCCGTTTTGAGAAAATAAACCGTTTTTTAAGCTTAGCGAGTTATTGCTCTCGAATCTAAGTAATATTAACCAAAACCTAGAAAAACGGCCGTTTTTAAGGTTTGATCCATTTCCTAAAAAAGATTGAAAAACGGGAGTTTTTTGGATAATGCAAATATCTTCAAACCTATATAATTTAGGTCTCCTATTATAAGTAATATTATGCAAAAACATGCCAAAACGGCCAGTTTTGAGATTCAATCGATATCTTCAAAAAAAGCTTGAAAAACGTTAGTTTGGGGAAAATAACCCGTTTTTCAAACATAGCAAGTTATTGCTCTCGAATCTAAGTAATATTAACCAAAACCTGGAAAAACGGCCGTTTTTAAGGTTTTGTCCATTTCCAAAAAAAAGAGTGAAAAGCGGGAGTTTTTTGGATGGTGCAAATATCTTCAAACCTATGCAAAATAGCCAGTTTTGAGATTTAAGCGATTTCTTGAAAAATGCTTGAAAAACGTCAGTTTTGAGAAAATAAACCTTTTTTTAAACTTAGCAAGTTATTGCTCTCGAATCTAAGTAATATTAACCAAAACCTAGAAAAACGGCCGTTTTTAAGGTTTGATCCATTTTCTAAAAAAAGATTGAAAAACGAGAGTTTTTTGGATGATGCAAATATCTTCAAAACCTATCCAATTAAGGTCTCTGATTATAAGTTATATTAGGCAAAAACATGCAAAAACGGCCAGTTTTGAGATTCAATCGATTTCTTAAAAAAAGCTTGAAAAACGTCAGTTTTGGGAAAATAAACCGTTTTTCAAACTTAGCAAGTTATTGCTATCGAATCCAAGTAATATTGACCAAAACCTGGAAAAACGGCCGTTTTTAAGGTTTGATCCATTTCCTAAAAAAGATTGAAAAACGGGAGTTTTTTGGATAATGCAAATATCTTCAAACCTATCCAATTAAGGTCTCCGATTATAAGTAATATTAGGCAAAAACATACAAAAACGGCCTGTTTTCAGATTCGAGCGATATCTTAAAAAAAGCTTGAAAAACGTCAGTTCTGAGGAAATAAACCGTTTTTTAAACTTAGCGAGTTACTGCTCTCGAATCTAAGTAATATTAACCAAAACTTGGAAAAACGGACGTTTTTAAGGTTTGATCCATTTTCTAAAAAAAAAGATTGAAAAACGGGAGTTTTTTGGATGATGCAAATATCTTCAAACCTATCCAATTAAGGTCTCCGATTATAAGTTATATTAGGCAAAAACATGCATAAAATGGCCAGTTTTGAGATTCAATCGATTTCTTCAAAAAAGCTTGAAAAACGTCGGTTTTGCGAAAATTACCCGTTTTTCAAACTTAGCAAGTTACTGCTCTCGAATCTAAGTAATATTAACCAAAACCTGGAAAAACGGCCGTTTTTAAGGTTTTGTCCATTTCCAAAAAAAGATTGAAAAACGGGACTTTTTTTGGATAATGCAAATATCTTCAAACCTATCCAATTAAGGTCTCCGATTATAAGTAATATTAGGCAAACACATACAAAAACGGCCAGTTTTGAGATTCGAGAGATATCTTAAAAAAAGCGTGAAAAACGTCAGTTTTGAGAAAATAAATCGTTTTTTAAACTTAGCGAGTTATTGCTCTCGAATCTAAGTAATATTAACCAAAACCTAGAAAAACGGCCGTTTTTAAGGTTTTGTCAATTTCCAAAAAAAGAGTGAAAAGCGGGAGTTTTTTGGATGGTGGAAATATCTTCAAACCTATGCAAAATAGCCAGTTTTGAGATTCAAGCGATTTCTTGAAAAATTCTTGAAAAACGTCAGTTTTGAGAAAATAAACCTTTTTTCAAACTTTGAAAATTATTGCTCTCGAATCTAAGTAATATTAACCAAAACCTAGAAAAACGACCGTTTTTAAGGTTTGATCTATTTTTTAAAAAAAGATTGAAAAACGAGAGTTTTTTGGATGATGCAAATATCTTCAAATCTATCCAATTAAGGTCTCCGATTATAAGTTATATTAGGCAAAAACATGCGAAAACGGCCAATTTTGAGATTCAATCGATTTCTTCAAAAAAGCTTGAAAAACGTCGGTTTGGGGAAAATTACCCGTTTTTCAAACTTAGCAAGTTACTGCTCTCGAATCTAAGTAATATTAACCAAAACCTGGAAAAACGGCCGTTTTTAAGGTTTGATCCATTTCCTAAAAAAGATTGAAAAACGGGATTTTTTTTTGATAATGCAATTATCTTCAAACCTATCCAATTAAGGTCTCCGATTATAAGTAATATTAGGCAAAAACATACAAAAACGGCAAGTTTTGAGATTCGAGCGATATCTTAAAAAAAGCTTGAAAAACGTCAGTTCTGAGGAAATAAACCGTTTTTTAAACTTAGCGAGTTACTGCTCTCGAATCTAAGTAATATTAACCAAAACTTAGAAAAACGGACGTTTTTAAGGTTTGATCCATTTTCTAAAAAAAGATTGAAAAACGGGAGTTTTTTGGATGATGCAAATATCTTCAAACCTATCCAATTAAGGTCTCCGATTATAAGTTATATTAGGCAAAAACATGCAAAAACGGCCAGTTTCGAGATTCAATTGATTTCTTAAAAAAAGCTTGAAAAACATCAGTTTTGGGAAAATAAACCGTATTTCAAACTTAGCAAGTTATTGCCTGCGAATCTAAGTAATATAAACTAAAACCTGGAAAAACGGCCGTTTTTAAGGTTTTGTCCATTTCCAAAAAAAGAGTGAAAAGCGGGAGTTTTTTGGATGGTGCAAATATCTCCAAACTTATCTAATTAAGGTCTCCGATTATAAGTAATATTAGGCAAAAACATGCCAAAACGGCCAGTTTTGAGATTCAATCGATATCTTCAAAAAAGCTTGAAAAACGTTAGTTTGGGGAAAATAACCCGTTTTTCAAACATAGCAAGTTATTGCTCTTGAATCTAAGTAATATTAACCAAAACCTGGAAAAACGGCCGTTTTTAGGGTTTGTCCATTTCCAAAAAAAGAGTGAAAAGCGGGAGTTTTTTGGATGGTGCAAATATCTTCAAACCTATGCAAAATAGCCAGTTTCGAGATTCAATCGATTTCTTAAAAAAAGCTTGAAAAACGTCGGTTTTGGG